>VZRF01005200.1:77569-570069 GCA_013396875.1 Vireo altiloquus | reverse complement strand
TTGCATTTTTGCTATGGGGTCTCTCACACATTTCATATAAACAAAGCAATGTTTCTATAACCATCTCTCTTGTCTTTTGTTTCTTCTCTGATAAAGGAGACTTTGATAGACTTCTGGTTTGACCAGTGTAATTGGAGAAGAAGAAATCTTAGTATCTAATCCATAGGGTTTCAAAAAATGTATAAAAAGCAGTGTCAAAAAAAAGTAAAGCCTTTTTTTACTTTTTGTGTTTGCATTCGCTGTGTATGTCTGTTCATTTCATGTTCTCTTGCTACATTCCATCTGTAGGATTGCATGAATTGTCATATCCCATTCAGAAATGAGTGTTTATAAAAAAGCAGCCTGGTGCTTGATTAAATTCATTCCCATAAAGTGTACTTTAATGCAAGGCTGATATAGGGATGTAGATATATTATTGGAATTCATATAATTATTTAATATATATGCTCACTGCCTGTCATGTCTCTTTTCATGTAGACATGAAAGTACATCTTCAAGGAACTTCCAAATCCCAATGCCTTCTCTTTAGGCCTTATATTAATATCTACATGTTTCATAAGGAGCCAAAACTTGGGATCTGAGTTGACAAAGTAACCAGTAACAGGGTGGTGCTACCTTTGAAAGGCATGAGACTCAAGCCAGAGTTTGATGGCCTCAAATAAATAAAATTTTCTTGCTTCAAATAAATAAAAGAGCACCTACATGATGGAAGGCATTGATCTAACATATACTCAATATCCTTATGGGATTTTGCCCCAAACAGGACTGTGGAGTTATCTTTGAAACCCCAAGGTTCATGCAATGGCAAGCTGGCTATGTGCCCACAATTAAACTGAATCAAAGCTGTACTGACAAAGATGACTATCTCAAGGAAGCACCACAGTGTAACTGTGGTATTTACTGCATTGTCTTCACATTTGGGGCTCTGGTGTCAAAGTCAAACACTTTATTTAAGCTGTGGGACACAGGAGTAATTCTGAGCTCTCAAGTTCCTCGAAGATGTCCATCTCCCTGTCACACCGGGACAGAGGCATAGGTCTTGTCACTCTTCCTCCCCTCCCCACTTCTCTATGCCCTGATGCTCATGACATCCACAAGCTTGGTGAAAGTCAACTGTGATAGCTTCATAAAGGTCCCAGATAGGATCACTGAGAGATGAGGGGTTGAAGGCATACCATCATGACCAATATTCACACATCTGCATGGACACAGACTGTAAAGAACATTAGAAATGAAGGAAAACAAACTCAGTAGAGAACATATAACTTTCCAACTGTACTAGTTTGAAATCAAACCAGTGGGAGATCGCAAGTCAGAATTATAATTTAATAGGGAAAAAATTAAAAGAAATAAATAAATACAGTAGTACAAGAACACTGACAAAACAGAATACAACCTGACACCCTATGGTGGTTGCAGTCCAAGCAGAGTGATTCTTTTGAAGCAGTGATCCTGTAGCAAAATGGGTCTGAAGATCCAGCAGTAGCTCTTGTCCTCTGGGAGTCCAGTAGGTAAGCACTGCTGTGGTGTTCAGAGTCTCAGCTTATATCCAGGATGGAATGCTTGGTTCCTCCCTCTGGGCGGAGCATCTCACAGTGGGGTGGTGAGTCATGTGATAAGGCCTGATGGGCCATTAAGAGGAGATAGTCCAGGAGGGAGTTATCTGTGAGTCATGGGCAAGGCACTGATGGGCCATTAACAGGAGATAGTCCAGGAGGGAGTTATCCCTGAGTCATGGGCAAGGCATTGATGGGCCATTAATAGAAGATAATCCAGAGTGGGGGAGGCAGAGAGCACTGCCTCACCTGGTTTCAACAGTTCATGATGGTGATAGAATATACTTCAACCCAGGACACCAACCTTTCTGGAGTAAGAGATTTCTCAACTTCTGGTAATCCATACCCTGAGTTTCCACTTCCTACAGATACTCAGCTGCACTATTTAATTCTTGACTGAAATTCAAGAGAATTAGGAAAAAAAAAAAAGATGTTTTGTTTGTCTATCTTTAAAATCAGTATTTATGTGCATTTAATTACTTTTGTTCTCATCAGCATGAACATTTTACAGATTTTTAGATGTCACTCCATGGTTTTCACATGTTAAAAATCTGGCATAAAACTATTTTAATAAAGGCAAATAGTAGTGATCTAAACAAGGTTCTGGCTTCAATAGGCAGAAGAACAGTAACCAAACCAGCTGGTAATTTCTCAGGATGAAATGAAGAGTTCTGTAAAAACAAGTGTATCCAAGACACCATTCAATCTTTACAAATGGTACAAAAAATGCCAAGTTTCTGTGGTTCATTCATACATATGACAGTTCTTCCAGCCTCCACAAGGAAACCAGTTCCATTTCATTTCATTTCAATTTCATTTCATTTCATTTCTAACATATTTCCTCTTGATTCATCATCTGATGATTGAGACAGGGGATTAAGATTCAGGAGACGGGTGGATATTTCTGATCTCTGCCACAAACATTCCCCACCATCTTAAGAGACAGTTACAGAGAATCCATCAAGGCATTTTAGGTGCTGTCTGTACTCTAAATGGTACAAAGTGTTCTGTGAAGTGACCTTCCTCTTCTTGCCACAGTTGTTGAGAGATCTCAGTACTCCCCAGTTCATCTTTTTGGTCTCATGGATGCGTTCTTGATCAAAGAATTATCCTAATCATCAGTACACTGATTAGCCTGCAGCTGTTGTATGGGGAGAGGAAGATGGGTGAGGACATCAGAAGCTGTGCAAGAAGTAGAATTAGGGAGAAAGGAGGGCAGAATTAAGTACGTTGGTGGTACCTGCCTAAGAAGCACTTGTTTACTGCCTTTGATTTGCAGTTCCAGAAAGATTTCCTTAGACCTCCTACTGGGGGTGAATAAAGGAATCATATATATCCTGGGATGAGTGTTAAAAGCTTATTATTAATCATCCTTACCCTCTGGACTCCCTAAGCAGAGTCCTGATTTTGGTTGTTCTTTCTGCCAAATTCCTCTCACTGCACAGAGACCCGAAATGTAGACTAAGGCTTTGGGTGCCAGCACAGGGAATAGGCAATTGAAAAGACATGTCTGAAACACTCAGGCTTGCACTGCATATTGTCAAATACAAACT
The DNA here is from genome assembly GCA_013396875.1 of Vireo altiloquus. Taxonomy (NCBI): domain Eukaryota; kingdom Metazoa; phylum Chordata; class Aves; order Passeriformes; family Vireonidae; genus Vireo; species Vireo altiloquus. Next base: position 566,960 of record VZRF01005200.1, on the reverse strand, counting down.
TTAGCCTAGGGGAACTAATCATCCCAGGATGACTCCACAAAGTGAGACAAAGAGAGAGAAACTCCAGGGGTTGATTCAAAGCCCATCTTCAAGCACTGTAAGTCATGCTCTGGAAATGTCTGACTACTGCTACCTTTTGTGAATAGTCCTCAGGTACCTTTCTAAGTTTAGTCCTTAATCTCTTTCCTTCATCTCTGTAAAACAGATCTAATTGTATTTCTTTATTTCCATATTGCAAAGATACCCTTATTCATGGCCAGAAGTCAAGTTTTCAAAGTAAGTATCCATATATCAGTAGACAAATATAATATATGGATTTATAAAAAAAAAAATATTTTTGCAGATGTCTAAATGCCTAACACTTGTAAGAAGTAGTCCTATCACTGAAAAAAAAAAAAAAACCAAAAAAACAACCAAAAACAAAAACACACCATGGCCACTCAGTATATGAAATCTTTAATTCCTCAATAGATCAAACAGATAGGCAGTGACTCCCCGGAGAGAATATTTCTGCCTTTTTAATAACAATTTGTCCTTGAATAACTGCTATGAGATTTTTACCATACAGGATGCTTTCTTTCTCAGCTAAACAATTAAAATTCTATGATTAAAAAGCAGAGGATAAGATCACTATCTGCTCAAAAAACTTTTGGATAGCTCTCCACTAATATGAAGCAGGGACTAAGAAGCCAGGTTGAAACATGTCACTTTATTTATGATATACATGAACTTTATCCTCTATACACAGAAACAATGACAAATATCTGGATGCCTCTAGTCATTCATGATGGTGAACACTTTGCACACCACCTTTAAGTCCTCTTAGTACCAATAGTACTAATATTTTCTTTGGTGTCTTTATCAATGGTCTGGATGAGAAGATTGAATGCACCCTGTGTCAGTTTGCAGATGACACCCAGTTGGGTGTCTTCCTGCTGGAGGGCAAGAAGGCTCTGCAGAGGGATCTGGACAGGCTGGATAAGGTGACAAGGTCAACTCTATGAGATTAAACAAGTTAAAGTGCTGGGTCTTGTAACTGAGTCACAGCAACCCCCTGCATTGCTATGGGTTGGCGAAAGAGTGGCTGGAAAACTGCCCAGTAGAAGTGAGCCTGAACATGAAAACTGCCCAGTAGAAAACAGAGGCTGAATATGGTCCAGAGTGTGCCCCAGGGGACAAGAAGGCCAATGGCATCCTGGCCTGTATCAGCAATAGTGTGGCCAGCAGGACCAGGGCAGGGATTTTTACCCTGTACTCAGCACTGGTGAGGACAAACCTCAAATCCTGTGTACAGTTTTGGGCCCCCACTACAAGAAAACTTGAGCGTGTCCAGAGAAGGGCAATGGAGATGGTGAAGTGTCTAGAACATGAGTCACATGAGGAGAGGCTGAGGGAGATGGGATTTTTCAGTCTGGAGGAAAAGAGATGCAAGGGATCACTCTCTACAAGTACACGAATGGACATAGACAGTGTGATCTGGTCTCTTCTCCCAGGTAATTAGGGACAGGACATGAGGAACTGACCTCCAGTTGCACCAGGAAAGGTTTGGATTGGATAGCAGGAAATATTTCTCTGTAGAAAAGGTTGTCAAGCACTGCAATGGGTTGCCAAGGGAAATGGTTGAGTCACCCCCCCTGAAGGTAGTGTTTAAGACAGGTAGGTGTGGTACTTAGGTACATGGTTTAGTGGGGGACTTGGCAATGCCAGATTACCAACTACACCCTGTGATCTAAGAGACCTTTTTCAACTTAGAATATTCTGTCATTATATCAGTCTATATTAGGAGATGCAGGCTTATGCATTGAGAGGGTAGTCTGTGCCCTAGGGAGTCTTTGAACATCAGAATAAAACTGAGAAGCGTTTTCTCCTTCTTTAAGAGAACAACTACAACCCTTGTTGAAAGCATAGAACAGGGTACAGATATTACTGACAAAGTGGAACCACTAGCCAAGAAATCAAAAAGTGCAGCATCTCTAGTGATGTTCCCTGATTATTATTCCATTTTGAAAAACAGCCACAGAAAGAGGTAATCCAAGAATTAGAATTTTCTGTACATTCTTTGAAGTGAGTTGCCACTGTTTCACAGCAGTTCCTGTATGTCAAACAGGCTTGCATTATCTCACACTCAAGAAGAAAAGGACTGATATTACAGCTAGATACTGCACATATATCTGATATTCTAGACAACTTTTAACCATTTCGACAAGCAAAAAATTGCTCATTTGAGTTGCAAAGGAAAATAATCTTTTTCCCCCACTTATTTTATAATTCTTAAAATGCTTAGATATAAGAAATTCCCTATTCTTTCTGTCTTTCTTCCTGACCACTCCCTGCACTCATTGTAGTTGCATAAATTAAAAAAAAAAAAACAAACTAGAGAAAAAAAAAAGGAAAGTCTTTAAATCTAAGCACTGTCACTTCAGAGTACAGTCTTATGGTTAAGAGTACAGTCTATAATCTATAATCTTGCATGTCATTCTGGGTATATTTTTTGTCCATTGTACTGGTATTTATTTAACCATGAAATGGAAACATAGCAACAAAAAGTAGAATGGAGATCATTGAAGCATAGATGAGCTGATAATTTGGTATTTTCAGGTTAGCCTGAAGGTTAGGTGATAAAAGTTCTTTTACCATCCTATTACCTTTTTCTTTTTCTTACCATTCTACTATAGGATAATTTTTATTATTTCACAAATTTTGTTTATTCCTATGGATGGATGACCTTCTTAAATGGTAATCTAAGCAATTCACTTTCAGAAGTCTTACTGTACTGCTCAGCTGCAACAGTCAAAAATTGGCAGTCTTTCACAAAGCTAGGCAAGGGTAGAGCTGATTTTCTGTTCTGATTTCTTTCATTTGCTCAAAACTTAGTTTTATTCTGATCTTGTAATTTTCTTTCAGAAGTCTTTGGATGATTAGCATCTTTTTCTGCAGAACTGAGATGCTGAACACATTCAAATCCCCCACTGAACAGCAGCACATGCTGGGAAAGATTAAATAATACAGCTAATTGCACAGCTAGGATACATAACTCTTAAGTGACTATCACAGCCTTTGGTCACTTAACAGTTAAAGTAAATCAGTTAATCTGAACTCTTTTCTGTCCCTCTGGGCAATATTTCCAGAAGTCAATCAATTTCCAAACCTGGGGAAATTTGCATCCCTATAGAGTTTCTTCAGACACTGAAGGCATTCACATAATATAAGCAAATACGCACGAAAATGACTATTGCACTTCCACTTATTACTGTTAGCAATATTAATCATGACTTTACAGCCTCTACATTCCACGTTCCATAAAATGAAATGTCGGTGGTATTATAAAAGGTCTAAGCCTATTTAAAAACATTAATACCATCAATAAATATCACTATTTGCTCATAAGGCTAGACACTGTAAATGCTAAGTTCAACTTGTCACTTGATTAGGATAAGCTTCTTCAGTTTCAGTTCGCAATTGAGAAAAGAGAAGAACCTGCTTCTCAGTTTGTTTTCTCAGCTTAATCTTCAGTTAAATATTCCTTTCAATATTAAGCCTGATTAGCTTTATTGATGTTTAGAATATTTGGGCCCAAGTGATCCATTTGTCTGAAAGAAAGGTGTTTCTTTGTAACATAAGGCAATAGCAAGCAAAGCCAGATGTTTTCAAGACTTTATTAAAAAAATCAGATCCCATATATATAAAAATATATATATAAATTTATCATTATTTATATAATTAAAAAGTCGTTTGCATAATCATAATAAAAGAAGTAGGTTACCTACTAAAAGCCAACAGCACAGATTTTGTTACTTCCAATTTCCAAATCAAATGTTTCAAATCTTATAGTGTCTTGAGGCAATGCTGTGTGTGTACTCCTAGTGAGACTTGTGCTACCAAACGTCACAATACCTTGTGGCTGCTGGCCACATTCCTTTAGGTGATGAAGTTGAATGACCAGCCCGTAAGCAATTCCTTAGACACTTATAAGCAAACAATTTAAAAAAATGAATATACTGATTTACATATAACTAAAGGACTTGTCTGAAGGCTCTAGTTATCAAAGCACATTCCTTTATCTCAAGCAAATGCAGATAATCAGAAGTGTTATACTGAAAAATGTTTCTAGAATATTACAGTAAGCAGTGAGCAACCATGATCAGTTGGAAATTGTACTCTTTCATATTGCTGTATCCCATGCACCAAATGTTGCTTTCCTTTGTGTAACAGGGAATAATGCATGTTTCGTGCAGCCCTTGTCAAATAACAATGATAATATTAATAAGAAAAGCTTCCATAAGTGTTTTGGTGGATTTGGTTCCCTATGACATGTTAGTCTACTACATCTGATGCAGTTAGGTATTTGGACAACTGCCATAGAGTAATGGAAGCAGCTGTGAATTCTGGACATTTCACATGCATGGATGTCCACTGGCACTGCCAAAAACAGGCTGTGAACTAATCATGTCCCACTTGACTGATTAACAGCAACAGAGGTATATACCATGCAAGGAAATCACCATAATATCGTAACCTAGCAGAATTCAACCAGCTCATGTAATTACTTTCATCTAAAGAGGTCTTTTCATGCTCAGAAAGAAAATTTAAAAACTAATTAAAATATTTCAGGTAAGTTCCATCCAGTTAGACACAGACATATCCCAAATCCCCCAAAACAATGCACTACGTTCATGTGAGAAAATTTTGTCTCTATAGTTGCATTTGCAATGAAAGACTTGTCTAACTGTTTGCCATTCACAAAGTCCTATGCTTGGATTTTGGGTGAGTTGTCACTCCTAAAAGACTTTTGACACAGAGAACACATAGGAGGGAGCAGTGGATATTGTTCACCTTGACTTTAGCAAGGCTTTTAACACTATCCTCATTGATAAGATAATGAAATACAAGCTAGATAATCAGATAGGCAGGTGTATTTAAAAGTGACTGAATTGCAAAGTTCAAAGGGTTGTGATCATTTTCATGAAGTTCAGTTGGAGGCCAGTCAATAGCAAGGTACACAAGAAGTTGATAGTGACACCAGTACTGGGAAACACCTTCATTACTGACCAGGATTAGGACAGAGTACACCCTCAGCAAAGCTGCAGATGATATGAAGTTGGGAGGAGTGATTCATACACCACATGCCTGTGCTGCCATTCAGCAGGTTGAAGACAGGAGCTGACAAGAACTTACTGAAGTAGAGGAAAAAAAATTACAAGTCCTGCATCTGACTCTATGCCCAGTAAAGGCTGAGGGCTGACTGGCTGGAAAGAAGTCTTAAAAAAACAAAAAAGCCTCGTGGTGTCATGTTGGACATTAGGTGGAATAAGAGCCCATAATGTCCCCTTGCAGCAAAGAAGGCAAACTGCTTCCTGGGCTGCATAAGGAAAAGCACTGGCAGCCAGTCAAGGGAAGTGACCCTTCCCCTCTGCTCAGGCCCAATGAGACATATCTGGGTCCATCTCTGCACTCACAAAGGTACAACAAAGACACAGACATACTGGAGATAGTCCAGAGAAGGACTGCAAACATAATCAAGGGAGAGGAGCACCTTTCATATGAGGAGAGGCTGAGAGAGCTGGGATTGTCCAGCTCTTCCCTGAAGAAAAGAAGGCTCAGGGGGATCTAATCCACATATATTAATACCTGATGGGAAAGTAAAAACTATAGTCAGGTTTTTCTCATTTATGCTCAATGACAATACAAGACATGGCAAGCATAAACTGAAATTTGGGAAATTCCTTAAGAAAATGTTTTTAACTGTTAGGTTAGCTGAACGCTGGGACAGTGTTGCCCAGAGAGTTTTTGAAGTCTTGTTGATATTCAAAACCCAACTGGACACAGCTAGTTAATCCTGGTCTGAGCAGGCATCTCGGTTTGAGACAGGGATATGCTCTAGAAGGAATGTCTCCTCCACAGAAGGAAGGTTTCAGCACTCCCTCTCCTAGCAATATGAAAGGAATTTCTAGGATTAAAGTGAAAAAATCTATTTATTTAACAAGCAGAGTGCCGGCAGGGCAAAGAAAAAAAATGAGTAATGTTAGATAATAAACCTCCTCTGTGCAGAGAGAGCTGGTGGATTCAGAGTTCCTTCTGCAGCTGGCTCGGCCCCTCCCCAGGTCCGAGGCCGGGATGCAGTGTCCCTGCAGCCTCCCCGCAGGCCCACGGGGTCTGATGGTCTGGTTCTCGGATCACGGCTAGGCTGGACAGTTCCAGAAGAGGAAGAAGTTACTAGTGGATTTCTTATATGCCAGTATGGGAGAATTTCTTGCCTCATCTAACAGGCCAGCTAAAAGCAGGAAGGTGCTCCCTGGGCTCTGCAGCGGTGAGCACATGGGGGAGTGTGTGTGAGTCCTTGAACACAAACCGCACTGGAGAATTCTCTTGGCTTCTCTTACCCTCTCCTGGACCCAGCTTACAGCTGCGGGACCCATTTCTGGGCATAAATGAGACAATAAGGAAATGCAGTATTATCATAAAATCACCACAAGACAGCAGGGAAGGTGGATCAGATGATCTCAAGAGGTCCTATTTAACCTCAACCATTTTGTGATCTGTGATTCTATAAACAGATTGAGATAGAAAAGCATCTCACCATTTCATAAATTCAAATGAACCTGTACTAAATTGAATCACTTTCTTTCAGATGCAACACTTGCTTTACAAATGCTGTTTGCTTGTTATTTACATTTTCCAGCTTGCATAACCTTGACCACATCTAGTTTTCACTGCTCTTCTCACTCCTGAGTTCTATTGGTCTTGGAAATAATAATTGGGAATGTTCATCATCCAGGAGATGAGTACATCCTTTAGCAAATCAGACTCATAATCTTCAAAACTTTTGGCTGTGTCTTTTTCTCATCACTTATTTTCCTTTTATATTATCCCTTTTTGTAATTGTTTCATGGTGTCTCCATCTCTCTGCAAATAAATTTCAATAACAATTAATTGAAACTCTTTGTTACATTTAGCTCTTACCTTGCACAGATTTATTTTTCTTCTCTTTAAACCAAATAAACTGCTGGAAAATTATGGTTGTTATGTTTATTTTTATTTTTAATTCCTATTACTTTACCTAGATTTTTGTGCTAGCTTTTGTTTAATGACTTGATAGGTTCCATTCCTGTGGACTTGAAAAAGTTGCTTCAATTTAAACTCTTTCAGAAAGAAATATCTACTCAGGCAAAAATGTAATAAAATTAGATTCAAGAACAGTGGATTATTTTCAATTCCTTTTGATATTTTTTGATTAGAATATTGTGATGCCCCAACAAAAAACAAGGAAAAACCACAACAACCCAACAATGACAGCATCAACAACCAAACACAAAAAAATTTAACAAGTTATTCGAGTGAAAGATTTACTGGCTACATATAAAATTTTCATTATTGTAGTCTTAGTAAAGTCACCTAAGTAAATACTTTCAAGAGTGTTACTAATTCTTTTCTCTGCCTTATCGTCTGTCTATTGTATTAATATCTTCCCCAAACCCAAGCCTTGAGTTCTTGACCATTAGACAACAGTAAAAAGGTTTTTGCTTTCCACAGGTTTTTTTTCAGCCTTTGGGTTTGGCATCAGAGATATCAATACGTAATTTTCCATTAGCATCATGGTCATCGACACAAAATAATTTGTGGTGTTCAAGGGTGGATGGAGATTTTCCAAGTAATGTCTTGATGCAGACGCTTGTCTTTACATTCTACCTGTATGGAGAGGTTATTCTTGGTACTCCCTACAAAACAACAGATGCTTCAGTGTACAGAAAACAGACCATCTTCACTGAGAAACCACATCTTCATAGGCAGAGAACATACTACCTTCAGTTGAAGCATTGTGCAAGTGCAAAATATGGTCTCACTAATAATAGTGATAACGGACTGGATCTAGATATATTAGGACAAAAAATATTCTGACCAGAAGTTTCATATTTCACTTTCTATGGTCTTAAGAGAACAAACCAAAGAGAACCATCTTTCTACTGTCATCTACTGGGTGCAAGTAAATATTTTCTGAAATTCTGAAATACTTTAATGAAGTATTAGGTTTCTTAACAAGAGAGAGAAAAGGAGAAACGTCCATAAGCGTACATGTGACAGAAGAGCTGTGAGCAAAAACAGAACCCTGCACACAAGTACAGAGAAGGAAAAGAGAGAGAGATGTATTCCATGTATTTCTAAAGATTCTCACAATACATTTTTATGTATCGTGCACTGTTGTATCTTCTTCTGGGTCTCAGAAGTGTTGGTTGTAACTTGAGTGTCATCTGTAACTAATATTTGTGCTTCAGTTCTCCATGTTTGAAATAGGGGTACCACAAGTCACCTGGGGATAACATAAGCTGCTTTGTTTTTAAAGCATTTTGAGGGTACTGTCGGGAAGTGCTACAGAAAAGCAATGTACTGCTCATTAATAAAGCAGTAATTGCTTAATTTCTTGCTTAATTTTTTTAAAGGGGTTCCACTTTTTCTTGCCCAAGTTTTTTGCAGCATGAGCACGTATATAATTATTAAATATACATAAATGGAATGAATTTCAAGTGCCAGGAGTGGGCACACACTCTCCTTATTCAGAATTTCATAAGGGGTGTTAATATGCAGAGTTGGTGTGTGCACTTGGCAGCTGCACTGACATGATAGAGTGTCAGCTCCTTTGTTAATGATCCGCATAGGAAAGTATCCCACATAGGCCTTGACAATTGACATACCATTACAGTCTATTGCGCCAATAATCCATGCATTCAAGTGCTCCCCACTCTTCCAGGCAAGCCTGACACAATAGTCTATAATAGCTCAGTGCAGCATGTGAACACAAGGCCTTGATATTAGCCTGTGATGACTCCGAAAGAGACAGTATGGTCTAAGTGTATGAATGATCCATGTATAAGTATACAGATCCTCAAGGATCTCTGGATCTGATACAGTTTCAAGGAGAGTCTTCCTTCTAAAAATAAAATTAAAATTACACAGAATATTTGGATTTTAAAACAAAAGCTTTTCTTCCTGAAAAATTGCAGCAGAAATGTAGGCTGACATCTCTAACATCTGTGCAGGGAACTGGAGCTGGAAAATGGTATGAAGTCCTGTTCCATCTTGATGACATTAAAATAGCACCATCTTCCTCAGTGACAGCTCTCTGTGGATTGAATCACATATGCTGGCTGCTGTGCAAAAATAACCTGTGACTCTTTTAGCACTCCACAGTCCACAAACCAAATCTGTCTCCACACCACCATCACTGCTGTGACCACAGCAGAAGAGGCACAATGGGATTAGTTATTATTGCTACCAAGAGCAGTTTAGCAACTCCACACAGCATGGAGCTTTGCCTGCCAGAGAGGTGAATATTCACTCAGGAAGTACTTACTGAGCTCCCTGTTGTTCCAGCTAGGTTTGTGGCATCTGAGTTAGCTAATTTTTAAGCTAGCTTTCATATGTTGACAGCATATTGCAGTGCTTGCAGTGTGGTCATACCAAGCATCAGCGATGTGACAAGGCCTTTTTACCTGCGCCAGCTCTAGATCAACAGGTCCCTAACTCTGGATGTTTCTTTCCTAGCAACAAAAATAGACACTCAAAGGAGTGAAAAAAGAACTGGTATACCTTTCTTAGGGTATCCACAGAGACACAGACAAAGCAGTAACACGTGGTGACAGTGGTAGATCAAGCTAAAAGTTCACCATTTATTTTCTATTATATTATAACAAGATGCCAGTGTACTGTTTTTGCCAGATTTTCTACATAACTGTCAGTCTGGTTCAACTACAGTGATATTTAAGCAACTATTATAGGCATATTGTGCCTTAAAAACTTTTATGGGGCATCAGCCCTTGATTTTTTTGAGTGTTTATGTGTATGTTCATGTGTGTATGTTTTGCAGTGACATGACTCCTTAACACAAAAAAAGCAGTATCCAGGCATGGATCATTGAACAGCTACCAGAATTCATACCAAGTAAGAGCAAGCCTTTAGACCATTGTGCAGCATGCATCCTTTAGTGTATTACCTTTCTGTCATTCAGTCCAACTGGATTGCAGTCATTTTATTTGCTTACCTACAGGTTTCATAAAGTTGCAGCTTCCTGACAGGTTGGTTTTTTCCAGTTTTTTTAGTTACTTGCTTCAGAAGAAATATGTTGTTTGGTCATTTGGGCATGCCCTCTATGTTCTGAATGTCTAGAAAGTGCAGAAAAGCCAGTTTTGAAAAGCATTTTGCTCTTTCCCTTTCCCAGTTTTATTTGAGATGGGTTCTTTGCCTACCTGTTCTCTGAAAAAAGACATTCCTGTGACCCAGACTATGCAGGAAGGACGTCAGGAGGTTTCTCTCTCCATTAATCCTTCAAATATTTCCTTTCTTATTTCTCAGTGACTGAAAGAAAGGTCCTTTATTTGTCAGTTACTGTCAGCAGCTTTCCTGGAATGGAAAGAAATGGTACTACAGGATCTACATCTTACCTTGGATGTTTAGCACATATGTCTCTCTGTTCCTAAAAAGATAGCTGAGAGAAACTGGTTTTGGTGTCATTTAAACATATGCAAAGTGGATGATATATGGTACCACTCTGACTTGTGCAAGAAAATGGCAATACCTATTATCTACTCAAACTGACTACCTTATTATTGTACCATTCATATGATCATTGTTCAGCAGTCTTTGGAAACAAAGGCTATTTTTAGTTAGTGACTTTTGACATTACTTTAATATGCATCAGGGCCAGTCAGTATGTTCTTCTGGCATTTGTTGTAACAAAACTGTAATCTTAATCATGCTGGGTAGGATTTGACTCACCTGACTACAACCCCCGAAAGTTGGGTATCTACTCTAAGTTAATCTTCTAGTTCCCATTTTGAGTCAGCAGAGAAGCAGGCACTTCCAAAGGACATTTGATACTATTCTAAAATAGATATATAAGACAGAATTAATTGGAAAGGCTGATCTTTTGCATAGTTATATTTAGGGGAAAGGGATTCTGTGCATTTTATTATGATCCACACATATTATGCTACAACCTCAAGGTCTCAGCTGGGACTGAGTTGTACTGAACACTGCACAGACTTAAATAGATGTATGAGTCATGCTATTATGGTTATCAATAGACTTGGGGGGGATTTACACTGTCTAATTTTAGACACATAACTAGAGCACTTAAGTGCTTAAGGTCAGTGCCTAAGCAGAAGGTCTGACTCATTGGAAGCACTTATCTCCCTTTGTTTATGGTGGAGGGAGTGTCTTACTCTTTTGAAAGCTCTACATGTCTGTGATTAAGCAGTGTGAATTCATTTTTTTCCTCCCTTTAGTAGCTGCTCTGTAGGAGAGGTCTTGAAGTTTTTTGCTGGATCAGGGCAACTAAATATCCCAGGTTCATATCCCAATACTATCTCCTTCCAAAGAGGATCAGCAGGCCACAGTCACTGTCTGAAGGAGGAGAGCTCATGTAGAGCTCAGAAAATAGACATATAAAAGACGACAAAATGGGTGAGAATTAATACCCTCTGTCTTGCTTTGATTTTTCACTCTTTACGTACATTATTTCATGCAAATAATGACATTAATGCTGTGCTTAAGGGTGAGTTTATAATTGCAAAAAGTCAAAAATTTCAGATTTAATCTTGCTATCTTAATACAACGGAATATTGAACACAAAGTGACAAAACTCCTTATGATTGTTGAACCTGAAATCAGGCATTATTAGCTGGTTTCTTTTTTTTCTATTAGAGCCACTAAGTTGTGTATTCAATACTAGTAGACCAGCTTGTAATCCGTACAATATTGTTTAGTGTGCTTCTAAGGTCAGCTTTTTCTTACAAGACCCTGCAGTTGGTCCAGAATCCAACCAGTAGAATATAAACAGAGACTGATCTGGGAGAGGGGGTGTGAGAGGTGGAGAAAGAAGAAGGAGAGCAAATGGCCATTGTGAAAATTCAGTCAAAAGAAATGGAACTGAAGATATTTGGTGCATCTTTTTTGTTGTTTTTACTAATTTATCCTTCAATTAAAGTGTAAACATTAGTGACATGATATTATTCTGAGAAGCTTATTGAATTAAGCATAACCATGACACTTTTGGAATGCACAACTCCTTGGCATGGACCTTGGGAAATTAAAATAGAATACAACACATATTGATGCTACGATGAGCTTTACTCAGTTTTGAGCACAACACATGTTATTTCTTTTTTTCTTGAATTACGGTGGTGGCAGACTGGTAAGAATGACGGAAAGATCAAAATCAATTTCATTCAATATCATTGAGTTGTTCTTGTACTTAAATGCATAATAGTAAGAGGTAAGCATCATAGATAAATTTATAGTAATCTGTTCAGCTGAGAGACAGGGTATTTTTGTAGTGTTTTACATTTTTACATAAAAAAAGCTTCTACCATCTAGAACTGTGCTGTTTTGCTGAAAGCTTCACACTCTCATGATAGGTTCAAGGCACACTATGAGTCAAAATAAAGCTCAGGGAAATTATGTGATGGTATTGTTCATGTCTGTCCTTGTGACTTCTCACTAGGTATGCATGATATTAGGTATGATTATTTCTAAACAAGAAAGCCCTAGAAAATGGTGGAATCTGCAATTATATACAAGTAGGCAACAGTTCTGTTACAGGTGCTTTGGATGATGTTAAGATGAGCTTCTCTGGATAAAAACCTAAAAATGATCTGGTAGCTGATAAGCAAGCATAATTTATTGTCATGAGTTACAGCTGAGGCCTACTACTATCGATAGAGCAGTATTCCAATTAATAATCCTCCTCAGGAAGAGGAGCTGCCATCACAAACTGTGGTTCAGATTCTAGAGGAATAAATTTAATAAAAAAAACCAGCTTTCCCTGTTTTCTTTCCCTGGTTTTTCCACAGTAACCTTGAAACTATGGAAGACATGAGTGACTCTAACTCCATGTGTATCTTTCACAATGAGCTGTCATACTTAGATGGGCACTAAAGATGAGCAGTTAGAATGCAGAACTGAAACTTATACTGATTCATATGTATCTGCATACAAGGATTTTGTTGTATTCTGATCTTTACAGATAGTCTTAAGAACCTGTTATTTTCTGAAGTTGCTGCCATATGTTCAGTGGTATATAAAGCAAGCTGAAAATTATTAATATTAATCTGGAATAGCAGATAACTGTATGGAACATGCACACTGATTTTCATCATCCTGCTGGTTTTTGAAATGCAGTCAAGCTGCAGGCTCCCAGGTAGTCACAGGAAAGGGTAAGATGTAACAGGATTTCAGTATTCAGTAAGAATTATTCTGGTAATATACATGGGAATTACAGCTGAGATTTGCTTTGAAGCCATAGTCTGAAATGCTAGTATTTGTACTTAAAATGTACTTATTTGCTTATATTATACTGTGAACTCTGACAGAGTCCATGCCAGGAGAAAGTTACCTTTAAAAGATGTATTTAAAATCTCTAACATGTAGGAGATGTCAGGTAAATACTGATGAAAAGAGCAGCCCTTCCTCACCACCACTACACACTGATCTCAACTCATCTGATATAATTTGATATGGCAACTGTGTTTTTTACAGCACTAATCCTAGATTTCTTACCCTTGTGCAGCAACCTGTATTGAGATATAATGCATTAAGGATGCTGCTTCATATAAAACATAGCAATCACTTGTTTGTTTTATTCTAAAAAAGTCTTAGTTTTTTTTTTATTTACCAACTGCCCGCTATACAGAGTTATAATAGCAAAATATGTATGTGCAGCTGCACAAATATGCATACACACATGTATCCCTTTATAATTTTTAAGCAAGACTACATATACATTTAAAAAAAAAAGCAAAAAAAACCCCAAACACCACAACAAAACCACCAAACAATAGAATTAAACGGACCTCATATCCAAAATAAAATGGCCTAACTTTAAATATGCTAAGGATCATATAGGATTAACTTTGAAGAAAGTTAAGTGTCGTGCAACACAAGCTGTGGAGTGAATCTGGGCTAGAACATAAAGACATCCAAATGGTGGCTCACTCAGAACACACTTTCCTTAGGCGTACGCGAGGTTGGTTCCTTGACAATTGTTTACTAGCAGCTTTTAAGACACAAACAGCTGTGAGTGACAACAGTCTGTCACAAAATTTGTCTAAGTTCATGGCAGAGAGCTGCAAACTCTGACACCTACTGAAAGAGGTATCGTATTTGCAAGCAGTCAAAAGTGATTGAAAACCAGATGAATCTGTTAGGATACCTCATGCCATTGAACACTGTTGCCTATGCCAAATATGCATTCGTAATCCACAATCTGTTATCTACTAGCACTGATGCTATAAGGTAGCATTGTTAAGTTTTTTAATACATAGCCATCTACTCTGAAATAAAAACTCAAAATCAAAAAGAAATAAACATGATTCATAAGATTCAACCAACATATACCACAGATGGAAACTTAGACTACTCTCTCCTTTGATTTGCAATGCTTTTACATGATTTCTAACAGAGTATAGAAAAAAATCAACAGTAGGATTACACATCAGGGGAATATGCTGGAAAATCTATTGCCTTTAATTGTACGGAATTATGCTTGGGATAACCACAGTTGTAATTACTTTACATGCATAGGCACTCTGATTGCATACCATGATGGGCAACAGATTTGGTAGTACTGTTTCTGTTATTTAATTATTAGAGTTGGCCTGGAAATGTTCCTCCTTGATTGTAGTTAGCTTAATCAAATATGACTTGAGCATCTGAGTTGGCATAAACCCTGCAGGAACCCACTGAAATGACAAGGAAGTGAAAAGCTATTCTTTCATTCCTTTACATCTTAATTTGGCAATTTCTGGAAGGACCAAGGAACCAGGACAAGTGCCAGGAAGAGGCGAGCTCTGTGAGCTCCTTTAATGGAAGTGTAAATAATACAGCAGCGTCTGCTCGAGGGCTCGCGTACGTGTCGGAAAGCAGTGTCAGTGCAGCAAGCCACAGATCCCGAGGCTGGCTGCTGCTTTTGCAGCCAAGGCCGTTCGCAGTTAAGGGCACCAGTGACTCCACTGTGGTCAGTGGAAACACCTGAGAGCACGACTTCTGTCACAGGGCTGCTCCTGGTCACCGTGTGGCTACTGTGTGCCTGTCAAGCTTGCCCTCCGTGGCACTTTGGATGGCATACCGGGGCAACTTTGCTCCCTCTGCTTGCCAAATCAGCAGTATTTTGTTTACAGTCTTATGTTCACTATGCCACACACAACCATTATCCGTGGATTTGGGCGTTTATGGCAAAGTGCAAAAATCATACGTGGATTTAACTCAAAATTAAAATATTTTATTTTTTCATGTTTAATATCAGGAAACCAAACAAAAAATCCTTTATTATTACCTCTTGCTTTTTTTCTTCCCCTCATTTTTTTGTTGATTGGCAAAAACAAATTAGTATTTGCCTGCTCTTACCTATCAAGATCATCCTTATGGTCATGGACCCACTCTGGCAGATGCAAAGGATGCTATTAAATAGAGAAAATCAGAGATAGCAAGAGAAAACATGTTTGTTCAGACAAGAAAAGTGATCAGAATAATAAATTCTTCACTGATTAGTTTCACATTTTCATTTATAGTATGTTATTTTACTTCCCGCAATAAGGAAACAAGAGAAGAGGGGAAAAAAGAGCATCACCTCTAAAAATTGTTCATTTACTGAATGCATCTTCATTCTGTGTGTTACTCGAAAAATGTTTACAACCTTTTATTAATGTTGGTGACTGGATCAGCTGGGCTAATTTTGGTTTGGGTTTTTTTTTGTTTTTCTTTCCATTATATTTCCTGAAGGTTTTTTAATGGAACCTCATGAACAATCTGTAATAATAGTGTGAAGCTTTCAGGATTATTGATATGCTTTAAAAAAGATGATGTATAAATATTTTTACAATAAGTCATTAGAGAGTTGCCAAGAAATGTCTTTTGGGGCACTCGAAATACCCTGATTTTTCATGTCACATTTTGTTTATTAATAGCTCTTGACTGTTTGCTCAAGAGACATTTCAAGACTGTATACAATTTGCTCCATGTTTAGCAGGAATAAAAATTTTGCGAGAATAAATGCTCAGTCATGAGCAATTTTTGTGATGATGAGAAAAGCCTGATGAGTGTAGTCAGCAATGTTTTGGGGATGAGTGT
The DNA here is from genome assembly GCA_013396875.1 of Vireo altiloquus. Classification (NCBI taxonomy): domain Eukaryota; kingdom Metazoa; phylum Chordata; class Aves; order Passeriformes; family Vireonidae; genus Vireo; species Vireo altiloquus. The sequence goes on along the minus strand of VZRF01005200.1, from coordinate 550,844 downwards.
TGATGTAATAGTAGTTTTCTTAGTATTTAATGACAGTGATATAAATTAGTTTAAGGTACTAAAAATTCAAGTTGATTTTTTTTGGTGAGTCACAAGTTGGAAGTAAGTATCAAATATATTTTTAGCAACATTATAAGTAATAGGATTTTTATTAAAACTTTGTTAAAATATGACTATATTTTAGTGACTTCTAGACTCAGATTAATTCAGTCAAACTCTGGCATAATTTTGTTCTATCTACAGTCAAATGAGAAAGATATATCAAGTAGTACAAAAATTGATCTTCTAGTTGCTTGTGTTTCCTTGACTTTTTTGTACTTTCTAGATCACTAGAAATATGAAATTATCTCACTGCTTTGAAGGAGCTTTATTTGCCTAAGCCAATACTTGCAGCTTTGTTTCTGCCTATGATTGCAGAACATTTATTAAACAGCTCACAACTGCTTGCTAAAATTGTTGTCAAGATAGAAATGAGTATTCAAAAGAGAATAACATTTTATTGAGAAAAAATAATATAAAATTTGATGTCCATCTTCTCACTGTTAAAAGTTTGTTAGAGCAAGGTTTCCAGGTCTTTAATTTAATTTGTGGGAGTACTGAGTGGGTTTCTTCACTGCCTTTATGCTGTTATCAGTTTCTACCTTGCTTGTAAATACCTCCTTGCACCGCCTGCAGATCAAACTCCATTTCACTGCAGCATGAATGTTTCAAAGGCTAAATGATTAACTCTGTAGCCCATCCCCCTAGCCCCTCTTAATTTCTCCCTCCATTTTCCACGAAGCCATTTTTACTCAAAAATATTTTACATGCACATGATCAGTGAGGGTTTTGCACAGTCAGAATGATACAGGCTGCACTCAATGCTCTTGGGCAGTATTGCCAATGTGAAAACTGACAGAAGTTAATCCCATCGGACTTCTTCAATAAAACACTGAGATAAAATAGTTTTAGTATGAAAGAAAATATGCACATTACTAAGCACCACAGAAATCAGGTTTTTTTATTCTTGCATGGCTAGTTAAAAATATGACATCTTGCAGGTTTATCCAGTTAGAAAAAGAAATAGGTAATAATCATCCTCAAACATAGTTTTAAAATGTCTTTGCAAATTCAGTTGTGTTTCTGCTTCTGTCACTGACATATGCTGAGAGACACCAATTATTTCCAGATTCTTCACAGAGTTTAATATATTTTTTACAACTATCTTAAATGCAGAACTGCAGTTTCAACCCTCAGTTTCAATGAGCTATTTTAGACAACTAAGGAACACTAAGGAAGCAAGATTAGGAATAAGGAATAGGCCTGTCAGGTAAAAATTTTAATTCAGAGTAGTGATCTCTGCAATGTGTTTTTAAATTATTGCATTTTCTTTTAAAATTATGGAGAAAATTAATTTGCTTGTATTTCTCTATGCTCTCATTAGAGGATTTACTACTAACATTACTATCAGTTATTATGTGCTAAGGTAGTTTCCGTACTACCCAATCTAAATGATAGTGTGACTCTGTTGCAGTTAGTATATACCTACATGAAAATGACCACAGTCTAATTTGTGGTGAAAAGCCTGATACATATAAGTTTAAAATATATCATACACTTTGTTAGATGTCTTTGAACAACTTGAAGATATCTTTTTATACCCCTGATGCTTGTAGGCAGTCTCTCTACATGAGGGTATATCTTGTATTGTTAGAAGACATTCCAGTTTAAATTATCAAAGCTAATATACAAACAGATCAGAACATTAACTTTAATTGACTAGTTCTCTGACTGGAGATAGAGACAGAGGGTCACCTCCCCTTCTTCCTTAATACAAGCCCAGGAATATCTGGATACCTAATGAATTTCTAAGCACAGGATTGTGGGTCAAGGCTGAATACAAATCTCGTGTTCTGTCATGTGTATTTCGATGATTTAAAGTCCCTTTTTGAATGTCTGAAGGTTTACATTTGTGACTTTAATAATGGAAATGTACAGTCCTTTTTTGTCACATGACAGGATAAATACAATAGAATTCTGTGAAACTTGTGGTGTAACGCTCTTTCTGTACAACAATTATCTTTCTGGTTTAATAAACTTGTCACCTGCACAGCAGTTTATAAAATGTTTAACCTAATGTTACAGAATAAAAAACTCAAATAATGATACTTCAGATACATAATGGTAAGTGTACTCCAGTATGAATAAATTATGGGAGTCTCAGGAGGCACTAAATAAAGCCATTGTTAGAAGAAAAGGGTCTGAATATTTCCAAGAAAGAATATTTTCATCCAGGTTCTCCAGGGCAAAGTGATCAGGTAAGGATGTTTTGTTACATCCATAACACTAGAGGCCTTTAGAGATTCATATTTCTCAATTCTTCCTTTGGATGAAAACTGCAAGCAGAAAGAAAAAAGTTGCCAAGCAGGATTCATGTTTCAGAGTTGTGCCCTGATGTGAGTATTTCCTTACCTCAAGGACATGAGGTACACCACCCCACCCTGTTTTAGAGACAGAGCTGTAGACACAGACTTTAAGGGTTGGAGCAAGTCAAACCATCTAGATTTAGTTTTTGATCTGCCTTACAACATACATTTTAAACTGATAAATTTTCCTTCACTCTGCTTAACCCAGATTCTGGCCAAGGGAAATCTCACTGTCAGTTTCTTGCCAGGATGAACACCTTGGAAATATAAATAACTTGCTGTGGCTTAAACTTCTGAGCTTACTTAGCTTTTTTTCTTTGTTCTCTTGCCCACTTGAGTACTGTGCATTATACCTTGAACTGCCATCTGTTTGATGTATGTCTCACATTATATCAAATTTATTGTCAAGCCTTTACTAAAAAGGGCAACACAGGGCTGCTCTGACCCAGGAACAGAAGTAGTTCTGTGTCCTGACTCTTTCTCTTAATGCATTGTAGAGGTTGAAGCAAAATAATAAGCTAATGATTTTGTGCCCAATGGGTAGCAAAATTAAGGTGTAGACGAAAAAGCTCTTTTGATTGGTTTTATTTTTTCCTTTTTCCTGACTGTTTGTTCTCTCATCTCTTGGAAAATACAAGTCAAAGTGGTACCCTGACAGGGTATTTCTTTTCTCCCAAGTTATTTGAATAAACAGATCAAATAGATCATGCTGGCATGGAGAATGAATCATATCAGTCTATACTTGCTATATTATTTTTTTCAGAGATCAGTTCCAGCCTCTACCTGAGACAGGACAGGAAAGTTTAGATAGACTCTTGGTTTTACCTAGGATAGCCACTCAAAATGGTTGTGGTGAGGTTATTTCAGTCTCTTCTCCAAAGTAACAAGTGATAGGATGAGACGAAATGGCCTCAAGTTGTGCCTGAGGAGGTTTAGATGGAATATTAGGAAAGATTTTTCACCAAAGGGGTTGTTAGACATTAGAACAGACTGCCCAGGGAAGTAGTTAAGTCACCATCCCTGGAAATATTTGAAAGATGTGTAGATGTGGCACTTGGGGACATGGGTTAGTGGTGAACTTGGCAGTGATGGAGGTGTTATTGGACTTTATGGCCTTAGGAGAGTTTTTCAACCTCAGCTATTCTACAATTCTATGTTTCCAGTGTTACATTGTAACAAGCCATAGAAATAATTACTGACGAGCATAGTATCTCAAGGGTTCTTTGTGCCAGGACATCACTGTTTCTTCATCACTTTTTTGGGGGAGTTGTTTTGGTTTTTTTTGTTTTGTTTTTCTTTTATTTTTACTTGTACCACTTACAAAACCTCCTTGAAAATTTATTTTATTTAATATTTTGCCTGTCATAATGATATTTCAGTCTAAGTGCCTGCTCCCTCCCAAAATGAATTTCAAGTGTGTAAACAAACTCTGTAAACTCTTTCATGGCTAAACACCATTGAATTGAGAAGTAATAAATGAAAAAGGCATGAGGAAAATTGCTCAGTTCCTTGGGATGAAAAGGGTCCAGCACTAATCATTGTCCAGTTAGTTTACACACGTTTCTTGCTACGTTGTTATTACTTCTGTCCTTTTTTTAATGAAGCAAACATTAAAGTAATATTATTTCAGTAGAGGGTTGGTATCTATAGCTTATACCTTGTGATGTTAATTAAAAACATAATTTTTATGTACTTATCACAAAGGAAATATCATTTCATTAAAATCCAATTAGATTCAGACAATATCTGTAAAGACTACTGAATAACTGCTGTTTGAACATAGTCTGCTTTGTTCTATTTTCATCACCCGAATAAAAGCAACCACAACAAACAAACCAAAGGATTTCTTTTATTAATCTCTGAGGTTACAGATCCACTCGCATTTAAAACAGTGTTTTATGTGAAAAACATACCAAAGATTTTGTGTTTCACAGACTGCCGCATGAACGACCTTCTTTTAGAAAATTCTTACTTTCTTTCCCATATTTATATAATAAAATATATTTATTTTTTAGAATGGAAATCTTTGCATAAACAATTTGTCTATTATAAATTAAATCAGCATTTTTCACTATTACCAGAATGCTGCATGGTTTAGTGAATTGATGTCTACAAGGTAGTGGGGACTCAGGATAACGCATGGTAAGTGAAATGCAGAAGAATTGTTCCTCCATTTTGCCTCGCTATAATTAGCCTCTTGCTGTATAGGCCGTTACCTTGCCACCAATTCACTCTCCAAATTTCCTTGAATATCCTTCTCTATGAAATGAATGACAGGATGCTTTCTCTGTATGAGCAAAATTTTATGGGATATTTTTGGCTTTCAATCATGGGAGCGTTAACAATCAGTAGAGTCAGATTGTTACACCTCTTTCCAATGGATGAAATAAACAGAAGGAAAGAGGGGAATGTACCATTGAAATTGACTAAACGGAGTTTTGTGCGTTCACTCTAGGCTGGAAATTTTGATCCCAGCTCTAGATTCTACATTGGATTTTGTTTCTCTACTTGTTTGGTTGGTTAGTTGGTTATTTTTTTGTTTAGAAATTTATTTTCCTTCTGCTACTAAAAAAAAAAACCAAACCAAACCAAAACATCCTAAGGGGAGGAAGGCAGCTAGTGAAGAAGTCTAAAGTGTCTGCGTCAAAAGGCTGTCTCTTCTGTTTCAGCAATTAAGAATGAGCATCACAAAAACTAAGATGCCCACACAGGAATAGCAGTTGCAGTGTTCTCTATCTGGAGTATTTGTAATCACTGACGCAGGAATGCTGATTCAAGATGTTTGCAAAGAAAGACACTGATGTTGATAAGAGCTGGAACAAAATGGTTTTATTTGTGCTAAATAACTGAAATTACAACCAAATAAAGATTTGAAGAAAATCAACAGAGAGATCAGTGTTTGTGTCTTAGTATTATGCAGACAACAAATACAATATTTGTTGAACTTTGTCTTATCTTACTAAAAAAATTAGTAATTCTATTTGAGAATAGATGGTATTTTGATGCTCTAGGTCATTGGGGAAGAAGGAAAAAACTGCTCTTTGTCTGCTACAATAGGGCTATGTAACAAAATGGGAATGACTGGTTTTGGGGGCACTAGTGGACTGGTGGGAATGAGATAACAACATCAAGACAAGAAAAGACTAAAAGGAGAGTCTATGTATGCTGAGATTGAAGGGAGGTTCAAGATTGAATTAAATAGCTTTTTAGTTAAATAAAGTGTTTATGAAACCAAATGAGAAGTTATGAGAACAAAATTCCTCATGACTAATATAGAAAATAGGATGGTAAACAATAAATATATTTTAATGGAAAATCAAATCAACATAAAAAATCTATCAGAAGATATTTTATTGTGCATATGTTAATTTTGGTCTTAATTGAGCAAGAGGACTTGATGGCCAAAACAGAACCCACCTCTTCTTTTCAATAGCGTACCTTATAATTTCTGAAGTTAGAATCCTCTTCTTTTTATACTATGTCCCACATTTTATAAAGTAGCAGGTATTTTGATTTTGGCCTCAGTTCCTAACTCCTAATAAAACTTGGAAATAACTCAGCTCTAGACCTCAATTTGAAGTCTGATGCTTAATTCAGACTCAGATGCAACGAATTTTGTAATAGCAAAAGATTTGTGGAAAATCTCAAAACAATATGGGATGCAGGTCTGGCAGAGTCTGCTTGGTTTTGCTGTGACATCATCTGCGAAGAAACCTTTAGTGAATGAGGATGACAAATAGTGTTATGTTGAAAAGAAGAGTAACAGAGAAATATCTTCTCTAACTTCTCACTCAGACTGAGCCAAGGGTCAGCCCCATGCCTGATCCTGCCAACATGCAAGAGGGCTAGTTAGAGAAAGAAAAAGTCCCACACTGTACTGCATATCATTATTGTAACTCTTCATTTCTGGAAGTCAGCATGGAATTGGAAAACTACTGCACAATTACTAAATAAATAAAATCTAATTGATGGGCTTCACCAATCATTTCTGGCAAGAAAAGCTACATGAAGCCTAATGTATCCTCTGCTTTCATTTAGAGAATTGTGGCTTTTGTTTCCCTTGTAAAACTACATATATTGCCAAAAGTCAAGTTGCAACGGGTATTTAATAGGAGCCTGACCTGCTAGAAATGGTTATTCTGTATTGTCAAGGCAAAAATAAACCCTGGCAATACTAGCATAGACCCTGATTCAGTTCTCCTGATAGTCCAACTAGTCTTTTTCATTCTTACATCAGTGGGTATTTTTGCTGCACAAAACCCCTCACAACATAATCAAATATTATAATGCACACCCCATTACAAAACAGAAGCATTCACACTGACTTCTCTGAGCAGTAGGCAATTTTTCCATTAGCAAATTAAACTTGGAGCTGTGTGAAACTTGCATTGTTCATGTATTTGTGTGAGAGAAGTGATAATTTCATTACTACTGTATTCAAAAATCGATTCAAGGTGGAATGACATTTTCCTTTCTTCAGAACTGTCATATTTTATAGGGTCTGACTCAAAGCAGAAATGATTGTGTTCTTTCTGTCATCTTGTTAAATCTTAGGGTTTCCAGAGTATTTGAAGATTTTGTAAAGAGGAGGTATTTTTCTCATAGGTCATACTGTGAATATAAAGACTTAATGAGAGAAAATAACATATTTTAAAAAGATCCCTTTTAATAGTACAGGTGACTTTGCTAGTTCAGTGGAGCTACAAACTTAGACTTCTTAAGGAGGACAAATTTTTTGTTGTTGTATTTTTCTTCCACCAGCCCAAAACAATTTGTCCATTAAGTTTACTTTCTCTGTTTGTAAAAGGAAAAGGACATGTCTTGAAGGTCACAGCCACAAGAACCCAAAATCAGAAGAATGGTACACTTCAGGAGTCAGCTACACCGAGATGAATCAGCAGATCTAGCCAGTTTATCTTTACCTCCTCTCTTCAACACTGACAGCTGATCTGAATTTTACTACTGAGTTGAAATATAATCTGAGAATATTTAAGAGAAACTGAAAAACCTGAAATAAATTCAGTTCAGGTCCTCTTGAGAAAGGAAAGCTTAATAAGCTATTCTACTGAATGCATTTCTGCATTTTAAACTTTTGATTACGTGGTCAGTTGGCTGGTTTTACCCCACTCTGCTTAATGACATTTTTGATACCGAACTAGAACATGCTGTAGGAAAATCTCTGAGCAGATGTAGACATTATTGGAAATACTTCTTGAGCCCTACTCCTGTGAGTTTTTATCAATTATGAATGGCCACTGATTTAAAATCACCATAATTTTGATAATTATCTAGATCTTTTGAAATATATTCCTTACTAGAGGGAAGCTAAGAAATCATGCTCCATGAAGTAAAAATACTAAAGAAAGTTAAAATAAAGTCTTAACAACAACAGCAACAACATTAACAACAACTTTAAAAAAAAAATCAATTTTTTTTTCTTGCATTCCAGAGCAGATACATAGCCACAACTTGGGGTGCATTTTTTGTTGTGGTGGGGGAGGTTGTTGATTGTTGGTTCCGGGGCTTGGATTTTTTTTCTGGTGACTTATACAGGAAACATTCCTTAATTAATATTATCATGGCAAAAACATCACCACAGATATGTCAGAACATACAGGTCAGTCTCATATTTTGCAGCATTAATGTCTGTTATTTAAAATTTTTATTTAATATTTCTTTCTTTCTTTCTTTCTTTCTTTCTTTCTTTCTTTCTTTCTTTCTTTCTTTCTTTCTTTCTTTCTTTCTTTCTTTCTTTCTTTCTTTCCTTTCTCCGAAGGAAAAAATAGGCAGCCTAGAAAGAAAGTAAAGGCAATTTGAAAAGTTGACAGATTGTAAAACATTGTGTCAGCAAATATGAAGAATTGCTGATGTGGAGAAAGATTCAAATGCTCTAACTAAACTTGTGGCATTGCATCATAGACAATCAGGCACTTTAACAATATTGATGGCCAAGAAAGCTGAGAACATTGAGTTATATCTGAGGAAAAATTATATTCCAGAAGGTAGTAGACAGACTTTGGAAAGATGTTCTCCTTGAAAGTATATAAACCAGGAAGTGTTCCCTGTAAGTCTACAAAGGAGCTCACAAATGCAAGAACTTGTAATTTCTCAAGGTTAGAAGTAATTCCAGTGCCTGTTTGGATTATTCCCCCCACTCTTCCATGGCCATCAGAGAACTGCAAGGCTGAAAGATGAACCACATCTCACAGTGGGTGGAGTCAGAAGACTTATAATTCTCCCAGCAGTTTTCTGGGACTCCAAACACAGCTACACCCTGTACCTTAATCTGTCCTTCTCTGGCCCCAGTGACCAAGGAACAGCAATATACTATAGACCAGCAAGGTCCTCCTGCACTCTTGCCTGTGCTTATGCTCAGAAGCCAGGAATTATGCAAGTAACACGATTAAGACTATCAAACTCTTTTTAGGTCAAACCCTTCCCTTCACATGATGCTGGTGGTGCTTCCTTACCATGAGCAGTGATTACAGCATTTCCAGCCTCAGCTGTTTCAGAACCAGGAGAATCCTTACATCCTGTAAATTACACTACAAATTGCAAGATTTTTCTGTTAATAAGGATGGGTTTGGGGTTTTTCTTACAATTTTTATAAAAGACCTTACAGATTGCAAGATATTTCTATTAAGTAGGATTCTGTTTTCATTTCCCATCTGGGTTTCTTTGAGTCTTGTATATTCTGTGGGGTCTTGTTTTGTTTTGTTGTTGCATGGGGCTTTTTTTGTTCTTTTGTCACACTTCTCAAGTCTTAAAGCTTTGATTTTATGTATTTATTTATTTTTAATGAAAGCAGAGATTTTAATGTTACCAAATGAGTACTGGAGCTAAGGCTTTAAATATCAGGAGACTCATGATAAAATCACTGGAGTTGGCAACACTGCTTGAATTTGGCACAAGATCCTAAAGCTTTAAAGGAAAAAGTGTGACTCATCAAACTTGCCTGGAGAGTTAAGGGAGCTGGGGGCAAGGGCTAATGGGGGTATCCTTCCATTTCAGTACTTCAGAGAAAAATCTACAAGATACAGTCCAGTAATTGTGCCAAGAAAAAAAACCTGCTTGCTATACAGAGAATAACGATTTCTAATTATGTAATGAAATGAGGGGGAATGTAGAATGGTAGAGGTTTTTAAAAAAATATAGGTATAAACATTTCCAATTATCCAAAATTATTTTAGGAAAGAGATAGAAGTCCATAGGCTGGAAAAGTATCTCACCTTTATGTGGTATAAACCAAAAAATTCTAAATACTCTTTACACATTTGAAATGTTCTTCTCTAATGATCTTTCCTTTCCAGATGAAGTGAAATACAGAATTTCATCTTATGTTTTCTCAGGGGAATTGTATATATATTTGTCATAGTTTTGATCTGCCACCAGAAGCTAGCCTTAACTTACTGAATTATACATGACAAAGCATTAGATTAAATACATTTACATGTGTTAAGTCATAAAAATCAAGTCAGTTACTTGCTGCTTTACCTTTCTGTGGGTGCTGTGGTCTTTTTTTAATATGCAGCACTACCTTCCTAAGCTAAAAAAGCCCAACTCTGTAAGATAAATCTGGACAGAGACCTTTCATTAAAGTGGTTTTTGCATTCTCAGTTCTTGAATTCTTGAGATAAAGTTTTTTTGCTGGAAAATTTATTTTAATCAAAATTTCCACTGGGAAATATTTTTCCATGCCCAGAATATATATTTTAGTGAAAAAATCATCACATTCAGGTTTTAGTAAGAGCCTTCTGGCTAAACCATGCAAAAGGAAAGCATCTCATGTTCTACTCTAAGATAGATAAAGTAATCTCATTTTTTATTTTCCTTCATCATTAGGCATATATGGAGACTCTCTAATGCAAACCTATAGTGATTTGAACATGGTTTGGTTGTTAGTTGGCTATTTTTGGTGGGTTTGGTTTTTGGGTTGGTTTCTGGGTTCTTTTTTTAGTTGGTTGATTGGTTGATGCTTTTTGTGTCTGTATTTTTTAATTATTATTTTCTTTGCAAAGTACTTCAAAAGATTTAAATTTAAACCTATATTGAGTTGTAAAACCAGCATTCCAAGAGGAACCATACCTTGTGGTTCCCTAACTTTTGTAGTTTTCACAGTTCTCTGCATTTAAAATGTCTCCCCCTTTTCAAAGGCTTGAAACACATAGGAATGTGTGTATTAACATCTAAACCAAAAAAGACTTGTGCTTTTAGCTAGATACCTTTATTTTTTTAAGCATATGTTTTCAAATAAGTATGTATTGGGGTTTGTAGGAGCTTATTTAGTTAGTTAAGTTTGCTAATAAGCACCAAGAAGTACTGTGGAAGTGTTATTGTGGATCTGAAAGGGAAGATGTTGACTCTGTTCCTAACTCAGAGGACTCACCAAAGAGTTTTCCGGATGCCTCTCTCCAGGACAGTTACCTGGTCCCCCCCAGTAATCCAGGGACTGCAATTTAGTGCCTGCCTAACTGTAGGCAGTCTCTGCTGGGTTATTACCATCCCACCTTCGTGCAGGAGCATGGCATAGATCCTGCATTGGCAGCAAGCAGTTTTTAAATACAACATAGGGGAAGAGAAGCTCTTTATCTGGAAGGGTAAGTACTGAGAGCTCTTGGTAAAGAAGTAGTTGCCACTAACATTATGTTTCTTTGTGTGCCATGTACTTACTCCATGCCGTGGGCTAACAACCTACAAAATGTCAAGCTAAAAACTGCACTTTTTAGTTGGCATTGCACAGAGCAACATTGGAACCTAGAGGAAACAAACTGGTTTTTTGTGGTTAATTTAAAAATGCTCAGTCAATTTAATATGCATAAAGTTTATAGGGCATTTTCTTACAGGCTGGGAAGTTATGTACCCAAATTTCAGTCCACTGTGAATTTTATGACTTCAGCTTTCAAGCCCAGAAAAGTCTCATCCAGTGGAAGTGCTGATAGTCCTCTTATCACAGACTCTGTAGAAGGTGCCACTGTAATAATCCCTGCTTCTATAGTCATAGTCAACTTTTTTATACCCTATAGAAGTGGTAAATAATATTGGGACGAAATGAGTTAGGATACTTAGGATTCACTGTAGCAAAGAGAATCAGAACAACAAAAGCACTCTCAGTGATGAAATTGGAAATGTTTTTTTTTAATTAACACTTCTAATTAGAATTTAACATCTCACTAGCTTCGTATGGGATTTTTCGCTTCCTTAACCTCACGGAAACCTATCTATTGGCTCTAAATAGGCAGTCACTTACCATGCACCACTTGAGGATTTCAATTAATCCCAAATCCTCTAACTTTGGTGTGTGAACTTGCATTTTTCTCTGCATGCCATTCCCTCCTGTTTCAATTTTCTTACTAAGAACCTTCTCAAGAGTTTTTTTCTTCTTCAATTCTTTGACTCCCTGTTTACCTTTCTATTTAAAAACTGTAATATTTTGATTTTAAAATGATGGAACAATGCCATATGTATGGAGGCACTGGTCAGGACTGCCTAACATAGCTCTGGAAAGACAAGCAGTTAGAGAAACTGTGCAGAAGCCAGAAGAAACTAGCCTTTGTCAACTCTGAAGTGGAAAAGAAATGTAGGTGTCTTGAAGACACTTGGCTAAATTAATAAAAAAGGCACGTATTTTAAACAGGACAAATGTATATTTTTAATTTCATTTCTCCTTGCATGATAAATTTGTGTATTTTTCTACAACCATCTTTGGCTCTGATGAAACTTACCCCTCAGCCACTATCTGGGTTTTGGATTTTTCATATGCAATCTTAGTTTACTTGAACTCTCACTGTGAAAGAATCCACTTTCTCTCATCTGAAATAGAATTTCTATTGAAAAAGGAAACAAAACCATTAATAAACTAATAGAAATTAATGGAAATGTAAAGTAAGTTAGGTTAGAATGGAATTAATTAGTTTCTTGTTGTCTGACCATGGTCATTTTAAAGAAATGACAATTTTCTCATCCTGGAGATGCGATAGATAATAAATTTCCCTATAGCAGCAGGGAGGAAAAAAAAAAAGACCAAAACTCACAGTTTTCTTATATTTCTAATTTACCTTCCTAACATGTTGAGTACTCAAGTGCCTCACAGACTGATCACTAGTCAGTCATCTTTCTGTATTAGCTACTTTTGAAGTGAGTTTACTTTGATGGCAAACAAAGAAAAATGCCTGTGTTCCAGGGTTCTCTATGACTCATTATTCACAAATAGCCTGGAGTTTGTCTTGAAATTTTCTCATTTTTTAAAAATGTGACCACAGTGGCACTAAGTAGCACCATTGTAGACTAACACCTAAGGTCCTTTTGAAGTTATATATTTTTGAAAATATAGTCTGTGTTATGGATTTTCTGTTTTGTTTTCAGTTGAAAAACTCAATTGCCCAACTAAGTAAACCAAAAATCTTATCATTATAAGCATATAAACTGCCAGCTTCAAAATTCTCCATAAAAATTGTTATGGGACTTCATGGAAACCTTTTTGCTAGGTATCTTATAATATATCCTGAAAATTCAAGGGGGAAAATTAACTACAGGTAACTGTCTATAAAACACTGATATAAATAGATCATGAAAATGCAATAACAAGAGAAATTTCTTCCTATGATAAATGGTAATCTCAGTCTGCTTGCACCTATTATAGCCAGAAAAACCACATATAAATGCCTCTCAAATGCTTATTCTTAGATAATGAAGAAAATGAAAAAGTGGGGGTTTATCTTCCTCTTGTTAAATTGCTTGCAGGAGTCACACCAGCCTGGAGATTGTAGGCATACCAGTCTACAAAAAAGTCTTCATCTGGAGTAATTTATCCGATTAAATATATCTTGAGATATATCTTAATCTTTTCACTGAAAGTGGAAAGCCACTTTCCTCAGTTTAGATCACCATTGGTCCCTACACATAGAGATATACCAGAGATATACAAGCTTTCCACAAAATGCTATGTTAGCCTTCCATTTTCTTGTGTCTCTTATATTTTTTCATGTACAGAATATTCCCCAAGTAGGACAACATGCATGTTCTTGTCACGACAAAGGAAAGTCATAGGATCATGTAACTTTACTGGTAACTTCCAATGCATTACTTTGCCTTACACTGGAGATTTAGATTCAAAATTTTGAAGTTTGAATTGTTTTTCTATGTAGGCACATTTAGGCAGGCTCATCACAATAAATGTTGCACTAAATTGTCTTCCATGTGCAGAAAGACCATGCAGAAGTATGTGGAAAGCTGCTAACACAGTGGTTTGATGGATGTTACACAGCCCTTTCTCTCTGAGGGAGATGGATTACAGCTAGAGTATAATTTATTTGAATCTCCATGCAGTGCTAATTAGGCAACAAGGACAGACAACTGAGAGAGAAAGTGAATGCCAGAAGACACTCATCAACAGGGCCACAATGATTTCTCATTTGTCTTTGCTATGCAAAGATATCCATTGCACTGCATGATGTGGGCACTCCATGTTTGTACAGAATCATACCAAAGCCAAAACCAAAGGACCCAATAGTCCAGATAACACAGTGTGATGGTAAAGGGAGAGAGAACACCATGTCTTGACTAGGTCAGCATGACTGATCTCTGCTGTTGTACCTTCTCAACACATGTGAAGGATGTCTTATTCTAACTTTCAGGATGTTTCCCACAGATTGGTAGAAAGCAGCATTGGATCCAGCCTTTTTCAAAAGTGGTCATAGAAAGGCACAGGTTAAAGCTAGACTGGAGATGACTCAGGCTGGATTTTTTTGAATATTGAGAAACATGCATAACCATGAACAGGATATATTGATAAATAAATATGATTGCTTCTTTTTTTCCATCCTGAGGAAGCAACTGGAACATCTGGAGGATGATAGAGATCACAATTAACTCTGATTGTGGAGTGAGACAACTTTGTCAGGGTTGTATGAGACAACTATGTCAGGGGATTTCAACCAACCTTCTGTCATTACAGGCTCGGAATTATCAAGTTTTTACAGATCTGTAAATACACAGAAAAGGTGAGGCATGAGACAGTTGTAAAGTCCTTGTACTATGTAGAAGATATTTCTCTGTCTAGGGTGTGAGAATACTGGTCATGTGTGCAGGTGTTGCCTATTCAAAATTGATGGTTGCAATGGTCACTTCTGAATTTTCAAAAAGTGGTGTTCAAATTACATTAGCAAGAACACTCAGCTGCAGTTCGATCTGTTGCAATATGACTGTCTATACCACTTATATAACACTTACAGTTTATAAGTTTATAATAAGTTTATACAGTGTATGCACCACTTTTCTATACCACTTATATTTCCTTTAGTCAGAGAAGAACTCTTCAGTCAGCTGCAGGCCTGTTCACCTGCTGTCTTTTACTAAAATGATTTTGGTGTGAGATAATACAAAGAGGTAGGTGCACCATATTTAACATTCTTTTTCTGTTCAACTTGTATTCTCACAACTGACATTTAATATTAAAAGTCTCTTTGGACAGGTCATAGGCATGCTAACACAAAACTCTTCTCTGAGAAACAGAGAGATCCTGGAAGTGCTAGCTTTTCTTCCCTCCCAAAAAGTGTATCTTTTAATCAGGTAATGAAACTCCTGTTAAATGCATGTTAGTTGTATTTTCATGATTCTAGGTAATTTCCAGCTAGCCATCACAAGGGTGGATGTACTAGTTAGAGATAACTAGTCAGAGATTAATAGAGCCTGCTGAAAGAAAAACTTCAGCAAAGGCATGCTGGAGTCAGTCTTGGCATGAATGTATCAGCTTGGAAAAACCAACCTGCAAGGAGATCAGATTACCATCCCCACTCAAAAATCATTAACCCCAGAATGCTAAAAAGCAAAGGCTAAAAAAAATAAGTCTAGTAATTCTTTCATATTGATCAACATTTACCTAACACATTCTCATTCCTCCTCTTTCTTATTAGTTCTTGTCATTCTCCCTGTTTGCTCTCTGCTCCTCTTGAGGATACACAGACCCTCTTGTCCTCCCATTCTTTCATTTCACTTTGCTTACTTGCAAGGAAGACTTATTTGCAGCTTCTTGTCGAGGAACTTATACTCAAGCTCTTCTAGATGTTACAAGCACCCCTGAGAAAGCCATCAGCAAGGTACCAAATTCATTGGACTTATAAGAATGAAGGCATGTAAGCCCATATTGTCTACATCTCTTTTGGCAGAATCTATTTGCACTCCATGGGAAGGCTGGGCCTGACTCTGTGCATCTGAAGGGCAATATTTGCACATTCAAAAAAATGGCTATATGAGGAATGAGAGGTGAGGGATGTGGACTGCAAGCTTGACTTGTCTCATATGCAGAGACCAGCCATAACACCACCTTTACTGATTCATAGGAGGATGCCTGTGCTGTTTACTAGGGCAGCATTTCAGGCCACATTCGGCCCTGCTGTGAATGGGCACAACTCCACTGGCTTTGTACAAAGAGCAGAACAGGGAAATCTCTTTGAACAGTGCCAATAATTGCTTCTCTTTTTTTTCTTTTTTATTCATTTTTAAAAGACAGTGCAAGATCAGAGGCAGCAGCTACAATCCACAGTCTACAAATAGCATTAGTAAGAACACAAATGAAAGGCTTTGTGGCACAGTTATATAGCACATCTAACACAAATAGCCAGGCAGTGAGTGGTTGTTGATTAACTATGAAAGAGTGTAAAGAGCATGGGCAAAAGCTCTTCTGCATAAGTCTCCTGTGCTGGGGAAGCAGATGCCATTCCTGAGGAGGGGCCACTGGAGGGATGGGGTGCAACTACAAACACCATTTTGAAAGAAACAGCAGAGCTTTTAAGGAAAAATATTTCCATTGCTACTTTTGGAAGGGCTTCAGACTGTGTTTTATTCAGGACTTGTGTGAGAAAGGCATGATCTAGCTTAGTGAGAAGAAAGCTAGGGAAATTGTACTAGTGGGAAATAGGTGAAAATAACCATCACATGTCATCCATACTCGGCTACTTTGACCCAAATATATAAATTGTGTAATGCATGTAAGGCAAACCCAACCACAGCACTAGTGTAGCCCATCAATCTATTGAGGGCAGTTGCAGTGAGCTTTTCAAAAGCAGTTTAATATTTGACCTTAAAATAGCCAATAATTCCCCTTTTGCACAAAAATTTTAGTAAACCTGAAACATTTCCCCTTAAACAACATTGAAAATGTGACTGTTTTCAGAAATAAAACAAACTCTCCACAAAGTTCTTTTAGGTATTGCTCTGGATCTCAAAAAACTGGCATTATCATGAAAAATTAAACATTATTTTATACTTATGTCAGCCAGTGCATTATTTTGTGTAGACCTTCCTCATTAAAATCACCCTTACAATGAACTTTATATAGGAGTGTGTTTTTATTGAATATTATAACCTGTAAAGGTTTAATTAAGAGAATACATGCAACAGCTTTTCATCTTTATCTGTTCTGCATGCAGCTATTCCTCAATCTATCCCAGACAAGTGGACCCAGAATCTGGAATCTCTCAAGATCTTTGGTACTCTAATTTGCTGGAGTTCAGAACTCTGGGAGAAGATTTGCTACAGCCCTTGTTAGCAGGTGATTTACTGTCCTGCAGTTTTCTCAAAGACTTTGCTAAAACATGCAAGGTAATGCATTGTTTATCACAAACAGTGATGCATAACAGCAGGGGCTGACCAAGTTGTAATTATGTCACCAAAAAATCTTGCAAATTTATCAGACCATTAATGAGGGGACACATTTGTCTGCTGTGTGTATTCATCTGCCACTGAAGTCATATTTATAGGATTGCTTTTTAAAGGGAACATAAAGAATGTCCGGGAAACCTGCACTCAGATGAAAAACTGCATGTTTGCTTTCATTGTTGCCAGCTTCCGAACAGTGGACATCACAGATTTTCATTCAAAAGCAGCCAAGAACTCTTTACAACTTTGCTCACAGCTAAGTCAGGGTTTAAAGGAAGATTTGAGGGTGGGATAAGTCATGGTAAAGTCTTCCTTTTAGGAATGAATGACCCAGTGTCTGAGGTAGTAGAGTTCTGCAATCACACTTTATGTGTGAACCTGATCACTTAAAAAAATTCTTTGCTCCACTCTCTCCCAACGGAATATTTATTTGTTGACTTGCAAAGCAATAAATGCATGTTTATGTTGCATATAAGATGTAAGAAGCCTCAGCCCCAGGTCTATTCCAAGTTAATGGGGCAAAATAAACAATTAGCTGGAATAACATTAAACAGTACCTGATATGGGAAGAAAAAAAAAGACCCATCACATGCTGCTTCTCCAGGAAAAAAAATTAGCACCATCTTAAGAAGCTATAAATTCTTCCAATTTAGTTATGCTGAGCCACGTAGAACACAGAGCTACCAGAATTTAAGTTCTTCTGTCCTGGAACATTTTTTATAATAATTATATATAATGTAATACATTGGAGATATAATGATACATTTTGATGCCAGACCATGCTGAGCCTCTCTCTTCCTTGCTCTTTTTGTCTGCTGCTGCTTCCTGACTTGTTCATCGCATGCTCACAATCCTTTTCCATACAGGTTTCAACACTCAGCAGTAACTGGGAACATTGACTCCTCTCCATGCCTCCTGTTTGCTTTGAAACAGCTTGTGCTAGTTTGCCATAGCCATAGCTCAGCCCTACAGCTGTAGCAAGGTACCCTGTGTTCAGGTAACACTTGCATTTTTTATCTCCTTACCACGGCAGATAGTTGTATTATAAATACACAAATACCAATAAAATTAGGATTTTTTTTTTTTTCAACAGGGCAGAAGATTGGCTGGTTGGTGCTTCTTTTGTTATATAGTATACCATGCTGGGCTATATGGTCCTGTGGGGAAATTAAATTATGTATATAGGATTGGTAAGTGTGCTAAACCTCTTCAGAATGCTTTGGATGTGCTCTCCTCCATTCTCTCTCCCTCTGGATGTTATTATTTTGCTTTTAACAAGGGCCTGTGCTGGTTGCCTTAACATCTGAAATTCTCTCCAGCTGAAGGTGCTGGAATGTCAGACACTCACTTCCAGCAGGACTTTCTATTTCTCACTATTTTTAGGCTACAGAAAAATATAACAACAACTTTTTATAAAAGTGAGCTTGTAGGTAATCAGAAAATATATAACAGAATAATCTTGCTCTCGGGAAAGAAATAAATAAACAGTGACAAAAGTGACCTTGGGGTCCTATGAGGAACAGAGCATACTATAAGTAAGAAAAATATGTATAAAGGAATTTGACTGGATTAGGATGTGCTACGCTTAACAGCTTGAGTGAACACATGCATCAATCCTTTCAGTGCCGTTTGAAAGTGTTGTAAGTGATCATAGCAATATTTTATTTTCTTCTCTAATATAAATGATGTAGGACTTTTGTGAACACTACTCTATTAAGAAAAGTTGTATATCAAACTCTCAGCAGCCCAGAGTTGGAAGCTACAGATCTAAATTCCTGTGAGACAAGCAAGTCTAGGAAACACACGTAAGCATTAAGAAAATATATATATTTTTGAACCCTTTCAAATTTAAAAGATTAAACGCAAGTTCCATAGTACATGCCATGAGGTCTCATTGTTATAGAAGATTTGCTGATTGTGTGGGTGAGACCAATTTAGTCTAACTGGCAAACAAAGGTAATGTTGAATTTTGACTTTCTGACTCTCTACAGCCAGTGAGGCATTAATTGCATTATTTTCTGTTTCATTAAACAGTTACTGTTGTGCAATTTTTTTCCTCCTCTTTGTGAAGATTTTTTTCCTCCTTCCTGTGAAACTTCAAGAAATAATAAAAGTAAGTTCTTATGTCACATATTTGGAATCTGTCCAGGGTGTTTATAGTAGGGTTTATGACCAAATCATGTTACTCTAAATACAACAGGGCAAATTTGTTAAGGTTATCATGCTTGTTCAAGAATAAAAATTTTTCTGGATGCATAAAATCCATCTCATAGCTTGAGACAGAACAGGGGAAAACTTCAGAAAGATTTACAGAATCACAGAGTCACAGAATATTCTGAATTGGAAAGGACCCACAAAAATCACTGAGTCTAAATCTTAGCCCTGAATAGGACATCCCCAAGATGTGCCTGGGAGTGTTGTCCAAATGGTTCTTGAACTCTTTGTCAGGCTTGGTGCTGTGACCTCTTCTCTGGGGAGCCCGTCCTGGCCAGTGCCTGACCACCCTCTTGTGAAGAATCACTCCTCATATGGCTTTACATAGAATAAAATCTCTGATAGGTTCTCTAAAAGAGTTTTTCTTACTTAAAAAGCTGAGAAAGAATGTTCTCCAGGCTTTCAAAAAACTTACTAATTATTTTAAGGTAAGTGACAGGGTTATAAATTGCAGCAAAAAATTCTGGAAATTAAAATCCTATTTAAAGTGAACCAACATGAAGCAGCTCAAAACTGCTGCTTTTGAAAACATCGTTTGATGACCTCACACTTAAGAGAATTCAAAGGAACTTCTGGGCTCTGACATCCAGAAAATCACAGACGTTACACTCTCCAACTGTAAGCCACAGTTACATTAGCAATTTGGCTGTAGCTGCACAGTGAATGCCCAAAGGAATTCCATAAATACACTGCCCATCTTCAGTTGGACACAGTGATTCACTCAGTTCTTGGCCAGATTGTTGGAAGCAGAGGCCCCTGTCATCAGTTCTGGGCAGTTTATATGGAATTACAGCTCCTCCTTGGACCATTTCTCCCATTTGAAAGATTGCCATAGTGAGTTCTTCAGCCTGCCAAGTTGGCAGACCCCGTCCTTGAAGCTGGAGAAGAGCCAGAAATCACTGCACAATTGTGAACCTCCAGTCTCAGTCAGTCATAGCCTCTATCAGCACTCTTGTTTATGTTCATGGAGGAACTTCCTGATCATAATTTGGGCTCAGCCAAAATCCATCTTCATTTTAGGAGAATGCTGAGTGGGGTCTTATTAAAATATTTGGATAGACTTATACAGCAGACCTAGTCTCTTGATAGATTTCTTGGAGAGTAAAAGAGACTTACTAATAAAATGTGCTGCGGATTTCTTTCTCATATCTTTTCAGCATGAAGGGACGTAGTCTAAATAGCAATAAAGGACTGAGAAATTGTCTGCCACTATGACTCTCATCTGTTTATTTATAATAACGTCAATCGGTAATTTTGCTAATTTCAGCAGCTAAAAACTCTTCTGGAACTTTTGCATGCCAGCTTTTTCTAATTGTTTGGATACTACAGGGGCATGAAGAGCTATTGGAATGCTAAGTGATACACAGCCACATGCAAAAACTCATAATAGCATTTTTCCTTATCCTGAAATGCACAGGTAATTGAAAAGGTAAGGCTTGTAGAAGATTAAGAAAATGGGTGGAATGGTGGAGATTACTAATAAAAAATAGTGGGTCTAGTTGAGAAACTGAGAAGTTGGAATGGCAGGTTTTCCTCTCTCTGATTTAAAAATGCAGGGAAAGAAATTTTCTGTGGGAGTTATTTTCTCTTTTAGTTCTGTTCATCTGCTTTCTCAGAGGTGATGAGGTCTGGGCCAGTGGATACTCTAGAGCAAACTGGTGCACACTTATTCAAAAGTCTGTCTCCACTAAATTCAATGGTCAAAGCTCTATATATTTCAGTGAAATCAGGGCTGCATTACAGAGCTAGGAGCAGCTACAATTGCAAATCAGTCAGCAGTCAGAATGCTGCAGCCTGCAAGTTATTCAACAAAACCAGACAAACAAAAAGATGAAGATTAATAATGTTAGGGTATTTCATTAGAGGCTCGTTTCAACAAAGAGGATCCTCTGAGGCACAGGGGCAGGTGAAAAAGTCCCCAGTGCCCTTGTCAAAGGAAGGAATATAAGCCCCTGCCCTGATCCATCACAAGGGTGATCAGACACACAGACAGGGTGAGACCCACCATGGTGAGCTAATGGACACTGTCTCTCCAGGTGCTGTGGTTTAACCCCACACAGCTGCCCCCTCACTCCCCCACCAACAGGACCAAGGAGAGAATCAAAAGGGTAAAAGCTGGAGAACTTGTGGGTTGAGGTAAGGACAATTTAATAGGGAAAGCAAAAGCCATGCACACAAGCAAAGAAAACCAAGAAATTTTCTGCTACCTATGGCAGGCAGGTGTTCAGCCATCCCCAGGAGAGCAGGACCCTATCACATGTAAGGGTTACTTGGGAATACAAATACCATCACTCCAAACGTCCTCCCTTTCCTCCTTCTTTCCCCCGCTTTATATAATGAGCATGATGTCATATGGAATATCCTTTTGGTCAGTGTGGATCAGCTGTGCTGGGTGTGGCTCCTCCCTAGCTCCCATGTACCCCCAACTTCCTTGCCAGCATGGTAGTACAAGAAGCAGAAAAGGCTTTGGCCCTTCTTCAGCTTTGGCTGAGCATTCCAACTGCTCAGCAATAACAAAAACATCTCTGTATTATCAACTCTGGGTTCAGTACAAACCCAGAACACAGCCCCATACCAGCCACTGTGAAGAAAATTGGCACAACCTTAGCCAAAACCAGCACACCATAGCACCTTAGGGACTGGGAGGAGACTGGCACTGTGTATGGGGCTCCTTGTGGGAAGCAAAGGGAGTTTTGGGACTGTACCTGACTTATTATGGGAAGTTTAGGTCAGGAACCAAAGGTAGGGAAAGGAAAGGGTCAGGAGTGGGAAGCATGGGAAAATAGAGGTAAAACGGGGATAAAAGAGGCTGGCCTCCTGTAAACTGGAGCTGGCCAGTACATATGTCTGGTAATGCCCCGTGCCTGATCAGCAGAGTTTCTCCTGTTTTCTCATTAAACTCCACTTCTGACTATTTTCCTGAGTGAAGGGACTCTGTTCTGTGTACGTGTGAGGGTGTATGAGAGTCTGAGTATCAGTAACGGGTGTAAGACCACAAGTCAGAGGGAGTTGTGTGCCAGCAGCTGGAGAAACCAAGGGTGGATGTGGGTGTGTGTGGATGTCTCACTGAGCAATCACTAGCAAACATCAAGCTGGCTTAGATGCTGAGCAGTATAAGAGGCTTAGGAACCAAATACCAGAGTGACCACAAGTCTGGGATGGAGACTGGGGAAATCAGAGCACCTGCGTGGTCCAGAGCTGGTTACAGGTAAGACCACAGTCTGGACCAGGTGCTAGAGAGACTGTATTGTGTGCCTGCTCATGAGGTAACCAGAGGAGACCAGAATATCAAGGGTCCAGCTGGTAGCAATCTGGGTGTCTGTAAGTCTGGAGTTGCTGAAACTGTTGCCCAGGTTAGGCTGCTGCAGCTCCATGCATCTGGGTCCCACCAGCAAGAAGGCTGAGAAGGTATGGGGTCCATGGGGTCCCTTAGAGTGCATGTCTCTGTCTGTGTGCATATGTGCTCACATAATTCTCAATTCCAGCAGCTGCTCTGGGCTCTGTCCCTCTGGGTTCACAGGCTTGAGTCCCACCAAGTAGGAAAACTAGCATAAAGTATAAGTCTAGGGCCAGCAGTGGATAAAGAATAAAGAGTCTAAGATATCTATCTATAAAGATATCTAAGTCTATCTATAAAGAGTCTAAGGCTAGCTATTGGAGGGATCCACACCATATAAATGTGTATACTTTCCAGTAAGAGCCTATTGTTCTGATCAGCCGGAGAGGGGACCAGGATGAGACCATTCGTGCTGTTTGCTTATGTTTGAGCACTGTATCGTGTCTATGCTGCTCTCTGTGTCTGGCTGTGTGTACACATGCACTGAGTCATGGCCTGGGGCTGCCAGCTGGGAATACCTTCTCAGCCTTCTTGCTGGTGGGACCCAGATGCATGGAGCTGCAGCAGCCTAACCTGGGCAACAGTTTCAGCAACTCCTTACAACTGGCCTCATGTTTTTATCTTTAAGCAGACATTACTGTTTACCTTTGGACATGTGATAAAAGAAAACCCAATGAATAACAACAAAATTATTTAAGGGGAACATTTTTAAAAGCCCCTTAAAATTACTTTATATTCCTACAAAACTTGTTGTGTGTTAACTCTAAAACATGATCAGGAATACACTATCTCACTCTCAGAGAAGGAGAGGAAGTGCACGGCTTGCTGCTGAAAGTGGACTGCAGAGCAGAACCCAGCTACAGCTAATTTATTCCCCAATTTATTCATGCATGTCTTATCCTTACCTCGTTCATCCACATGACTTTTGGCATCCCAATACATCCATGGTGCTGCCAAACACTGAGGATGTTTTTCCAGGGCTAATGTCTGAAGTTATAGCACAGCGTGTGCTGGCTAAAGACTAACAAACTGGCACACTGGTAACTGAATAAAACTGTTACAAATAAAAACGAATATCACTCTTATCTTGGCTGGTCCCTCTTCACATTCAAAAAGAAGGTAGAAAACAACATAAAACTCTCATTTTCTTTCCAAACCTTTCTGCTGGAGGTAAAAAACAGGAGCCGGTTCTTATGACCTGTTTTCTGTGTCATTCCATTATTGCTTAAATTTTGCCCATAATAAATTCCTCATGCCTTAATAAACTGTTCAGAGCAATATGTTTTTAACACAGTTATTACACAACTCTCCTGATTATATTTCAGCTGCTGGAGTGGAAGAACAACAGTCCACAGAAAGGTTGGCATTTTCTTCACGGATTAAACATCTAAATCTGATATCTGCCTTTGGGTGACATGAGCTTGAGTATCTCCTTTGTTATACGCAACAGAGAGCTTTTCTGAAGCTGAGTTACACCTCATCTACCTGTACATACCCCTTACATCCATCCAGCAATCTGCACTGTGTGCCATTACCTGTACATCTAAGTGGAGCTATATACATGCATCAGTCTATTTTAAGCTCTGTTTATTTTTTATCTGATAGCACACATGCCCTAAAAATAAAAGAAACCGTATTTGATTGGTAACAGCTTCTCCCAAATACATTTGTCATTCAGACCATTCAAATACTCACTTTTTTTTCCTGTTTCTTATATCTCCCAACCAAAGACACAAGCCGCTGTTATTTTTTCTCTGCAGCTAATTGCTTTGAATCTCTTTTGTTTTTATTTTTTTTTTTTTTTTAATTCTTGCCATGGCTTTACATTGATGCCATTGAAGTTCTTAAAAAAAGTAAAATTAAGCAATATGACAGTCAGGCCTGAGACTGTAGTGTTCACTGTGTAGTGTTCACATCTCTCTTGACTGGATACAGGGACAGCAAAACTGATTTCACATTAGAGTTATGAGATTTATAGGAGCATGGCTTTGATTTGCGTGCCATAATCTTCTCCAATTTTCCTAATGAGGCACAGAACACATTTTTCATCAAAGAGTCCGCAAATTTTCATAATGATTTCCGATTTTGTAGAAACAAAAAATGAAAAAATCTTTCCATATCTTTCAGTCTTATTCTTCTGCTGTGTCCTCACGTTCAAACAGAGAAGTTTTAAAATTTGTCCACTTCCCAATTTCTGCTGCTTATGCCAAGTTTCACAATTCTATACCATGCATCTTCTGTTACATCCAGCATATAGTTCTATGACAATGATCTCCAGATTTCAAGTAAGTCTGTAGGTTTATTTTTCACGTTCACCATAATTTTACACAGATCTCATCTTCAGGTCAGGTACAGTACCAATAAGAAATCTATTTGTGAGATTTGGTAGAGTTAAAGCCAAATAAATAACTGATTTACCAGTTAAAGATAGCATCATGCATAAATCCTTACAGAAAACCATTTAATGGTTTATTTTCAAAGCAGGATTATTTCTGTGTTTGCTTGTCATTTATTATGTTCTTCCAGGCTGAGATGGCCCTGTTTGGTCCAAAAGTCACACAAGAATTCTCCAGCACAGTCAAGAATAGAGCAATCATCCTTGACTCCTTTTCCTGAGTGTTACAAGTATTCTGATATTTGTGACACCTGGCTTTCAAGTTACTTCCCTGCTGTATCCATACATTTTACGGAATGCTTTTATCATTTCTCAGCTTGCTTACTGACTTCTTGTTGTTGTTGTTTTAAAACCTCTTTTCACTAGCTGCCTTTGAGTACTTGTCAGGGTCATGATCTACCTATGTCATATTTTATTTTATAGCTAGCAGACACTTTTTTTTCCTCTTCTGGGGCAGATATTGGTTACGGAATAATTCAGTTCATGACAATATTACCTTCATCATTTCTTTGACATTTCCATCTGCATTTGGGAGGCATCCAAGTGTTCATGCCAGTTGTGTTCATTGCACAAGAATTTTGGCATCAAAACCACTGATGACACTTTTTTTTAGGGAGAAAAGCTAAAAAACAAAACCTAGCCAGTTTTTCAGTAGGCTCCCTTCTTCTTATTTTCAGTTCTGGCTGTCAACCCATAATATCATCAAAGTAGCTAGGCCTGTTGAGGATCGAGTACAGAGAGAAAGAAGTCAAGAAGCTTCAGAGGAATAAAAAAACCACAGTGCAAAGCTGCCCAGTCCAAAAGACTGGGCTGAAAGTTTAGAGAAGAGGGAGCTAATTATATTACCAAGAAGAAGAAAGGAGTTATGGGTTACAGTCTGGGAGATGGGGCACTTCCCTTCCCTTGCCGTTGTAATCCGAAGTCTGTGGGGACAGCACAAGAGTGGAGTTGTATTCCAAGTAACTGCATTTTTAAAATATTTGTAAATGCCCTTTGCTGAGGTTTCTGACTCTAGGCACTTCTGTTTGGCTGCCAAGAGAGATAGCTGACTACTAGGATTATACAATATTTAAAGCCGTATTGCCAAATTCACTTTCCCAACTTTCTCTTTTCCCTCTGAAATGAATTGTACAAAAATTACAACTGTTTTGCCAAACTATGCTTCAGTGCTTCACAGTAAGTAAATCTGGGAAATAATATATATATTTCCATTCAAATAACACTCTACAGCTTTTATAAGAGTATCTGGAATAATTTCTCCATTTCCTTCTGCGGGTGCATTGACAGTCTTTCCTGCTGAGTAGTAGCTCAGCACCTCTACTCTCAAGATGGAAATTTTCTTCATGGTGCTTTGTGGTGTCCCTGATGCTCATTTGCTTTGTCCTCTGTTAGGTCACTGACACAGGAATGAGCTGTTTTGGAATAAAATTGCATCATGCAGAAACTCAGTCATGGTAACACTTTATTTGCACATTCTTACCATGCAGTAAACGCCAGTTAATCAAAGTAAAGGTGGAGTTTCATGAAAAATCATAAGATTCATGCATTATGATAGACGTAATAAAAAATTTTAGGCTTCTGAAATTCCTAAGAGGCTGTTCATCTAAAGAAAGTAGAATATAGTGGTCTGTATGTGAGCTAGGTTGTTTTATTCATCTGTCACTGATGGAGTCTCTGATCCAGCACAGTTAATCTGATTTTGCAATTGATTTATGTATTTGGTCAGCTTTATGTTGTCCTGCAAGTGTTCATTTCTTTCTTTTCAACAGAACAGCATCTGTGGAAATTACTTTTTAGGTGGTCTTTCACATTGTAGAAGACTTGGTTTAGGTGGCTTACTGCTCTTCTAATTGGTCTGATTCTTTCTTTATTAAGAAATGTAAGGCTCTCTTTCTTAAAATTAGCAAACTTTTCTGCATAGGACATGTATTTATTTGTTCTCAGTACCTCAGTGTTATCCAGGATTTATCAAGAATCTCCACATTACATTTTCTTAGAACAGCTGAATTTTTCCAAGTTTTAATTCTGAAGTAATTTTTCCTATTTGTTCTGAGGTTCTAAATCAGACTCCATTTTAAGGCTCATCCCTTTCACTTGTAAAAACATGCAAATGACACTTCTCAATTGTTTTCTGAACTGAACAGTTTAAAAGATGTTACAGCATACTCCTTGGGCATTTCTGTAAACTCATGAATCTGAAATTCTCTTGAATCATCTTTCTAATGTGGATGTTGTTTTACAAAAAGAAAAAGAAAAAAAAGGAAAAAGGGACATCTGCATGTGCCGAATTTCTTGAAGAATAAACAATCACTTGCCTTGTAGGGCAGTAAAAGAACAGTTTTTAAATGCCTTCTGCATTTTTCTGTCTAGCTGAACCCATTTGCTTCCTGCAGACTGTTGCATCATGTTCTTATTGCAGCGCTTGAATGGCTCTGGGATCTCTTTTGAAAAATCATTTCTATTGCATGTTTTGAGGTTGAAATTGGCCTCAAACTATGTTTATTTCTGGATTCCCTCACTTTGCATACAACATGCTCACCAGTCCTGTTCTTAATCACTTACTCCCTTCAAAATGACAAAGGACTGCTAATTTTCTTGGGTTTTTTCATTTACTTTTCTGTGTTCCATTTTCACTTCAGAACCATCAGCAGAAGACATGATAGAGTGACCAGTGGTTTGAGAATACACAATTTCATAAAAGTATCAAATATCACATCAAAAGGTCTGTCTGCTGGTGTAAAAAGGCTTGTTTTGACAGGCAACAAGTTACAGGTTTCAGTTCCCATTACACTAAACTCTTGCAGATTTTCCCATCAACATTAGTTATTTCATACTGTGCCAGCCTTTTGACACAGGCAATCCACTACTCAATTGAGCTATCAAACAAATCTTTATTCTTCAAAAAAGAGAATATTTTAATTCTCCCCCTCCCCCAATGTATACGGTATGTTAAAGTCCCAATGCTGCAACATGCCATTGTCATTCCACTGTACTTTTGATTTGGGATCTGTACTGACCCTGGAGAACATAAGTAACACTACTCATTCTAGAATCCAAGTAGCCACATTTATTAACTATATTCAAGTACACAGACTTTATTTAATTGGGATTTCATTAAACAGGAGATTTTTTATGTATAACAATCAATTAAAAAAATCTGAAGTTATTAATGTGCCCATCACTTCTTGTGGTATTGTTCGTTGTTGATATATGGGTAAAGATAAAATCTTATCCTTTGGGATTTGGATTAATTTAAATAGAACTTCCTGGTGCAAAACTGTCACTTAACATGACCAAACATCATTCAAAAAACTTCATCTGACCAGTTCTCTAAGGCCTTGGAGACAATAGACATCAACTAAGCTGATATATTTGGGCTTTCACTTTTGTTTGCATGTGTGTGCATTTTTGTTTGTGTGTGTATTTCATTCCCCTGCAGCTTTGGTTCAGTGGGACTTCTAGTGCAAGCTGATTCCCGAGGATCCCACTGCAGCTGGAGGGAAAATTATCTTTGGGAGGTATTACTAATGGATAAGGTAAAAGGGAGAGGCAAGCACATGCCCATATTAGCAAGTCATCATCAAAGAAAAGCAGCATTGTTCTTGTGTTTAACACAGGAGGACAGCAATTCAATCTAGTGTTTGTGCAAGGTAAAGAATAGGGGATATATATATATCTGGGAATATAGGAAGGAGCTGCAATAGAGAAGAGTGCAATGGAAGCAGAGGACATCTGTGGAATGGGAGGTAGTATCAAAGACAGACAACTTACTGAGCGTTTCTGGTGTCATTTCACCATTTTTTGTTCTTGGGTAACTCACATTTTATTCAGGTATTTGGTTGAGAGTGTTATATGTAAGACAGTATGCTTTCAAGCTGCCTGTGAATTAGTGCAACAGAGTAGAGAGGAACATATCTAAGGGAAACAAAATAAAGCAGAATGCATCTTGTAATCTATACGCGAAAGGCAAAGGGAGCCACAAAGGCAACATTGTGTCACTGCTACCTGTTTCAGCAAAAGGTGAGGCATTAGAAACTAATAAATATGCTGATGGAAAATGAAGTGAGTATACAGGAAAAACCTATCTTGTAACGACAGAAGTGTGCTAGGGATTTCTAGAACCCATTACAAAGAGATATCATCCCTATATCTGAGAACAATAGTATTTATCAGTATTTACCATTGTCACGAACATACTTTTGATGGCATTCAGTGGCTGCAGAACAAAGAATAGTGTTTGTCTAATATAAAAGATGTCTCTAATCTCCATTTGATGCAACTAGATACACCCAGAGAAGCCATTGGCACTTGAGAGGTATTGGCTGACAAAAAAAATTTGAGAGTCATACAGATAAGAAAAGCTCAGAGCTCCCTAGCCAACAACTCTCTCTTCCCAGGAAAAATTTAACAAACCGACTCAATGTCAGAGTACAATGTATAACAAAGCCTATAGAGCTGTTTTGTGTCTCCTGGTATGAGTTCCAGAAACAAAGTCCATGTCCATTTGAGCAAAACGTGGCCTGCTGATATGTTGAAAACACAAAGGTTTGGTCTTACTGCTCGTGTGCATATCAACTGTAGCACAGTAAAAGCAGTTCAGCACTATTTGAAATTGTTGAACTTCTTCATCATGCACTGCAGACAGATGCATTTACACACATCTGAGATTTCTAGCTGTCTGCAGTTTATACAGATA
Organism: Vireo altiloquus; assembly: GCA_013396875.1. Classification (NCBI taxonomy): domain Eukaryota; kingdom Metazoa; phylum Chordata; class Aves; order Passeriformes; family Vireonidae; genus Vireo; species Vireo altiloquus. The sequence continues at coordinate 521,142 of VZRF01005200.1, read as the reverse complement.
TATCTCACCTACACTCCAGTGATAAATGTGCTTACCTGAAACTGAAGGACAAAGTGCACACAGGGATTTGAACCACAAACCTAACCTGAAAAAACATTTATTTTCACAGTCCTGAGCCCATGAAGTAGCCTGGAAGATCAAGACAAATTTTATTAAATATTATTTTAATGCTAAAGCAATTATTATTCCCCAGAAAGTCAACTTAAACATATGTAAGTGCCTGACTAGAAGTGATGAAACATGGAGCAGGAAATGGAACCAGAAACTCTCTCTCATCTACTGGTCACTGCAATAACAAGTTCTATATTGTAACTGAGTGAAGGGTGGGAACTGAGTGAAGGAACAGAAACTTTTACCATTTTGACTGTTTTTATACACAGATTTCATCGTGCTAGGAGCTGTATAAAACCAAAACAGGTGTTGTCTATCGATTCAGCTCCATTTTATATATGAGTGTGTGAGGAGATATAAGTTAACTTATATGTGTGTGTCTGTAGCCACATTGGAATGATAATGTAGAACAGCTGAACCCCACAAACAAAAGGAGACCACGAGGCAATGATACAGATATGGGAAAACAGATAAGCATTTTAAAACACAACGCACCAGCTCTCTGCCTGTTGATGGTTTTCTTGATGGTCACCTAAACATAAGGAAAGTAATTATGGTGATCTCATGTATAGTGTACTGTAGTAATCCACATCTGAAAGAAGATGGTGTGTTCTTAGACCAGCAAGGAAATAATCACATCCCTGGTACAAAAAGACAAGGTGACTTCTTTATATGACTCATACAAAACCAGAGGCAATATTAACATATGGGCTTGTCTATAGCATTTCTTCAAACATCTTTGCTCTTCAATTTTGTTTAACAAAATTCAAGCCACTTACCTATCTATTGCTTTGTATCTGCTGTCAAGCATCACTCCACTTACAGAGATTTGAAAATGGATGCATAAGAAAAGCTGTGTCATAATTTGACTCTGTCACATAATAGGGCAAAAGTGATATGTGCTATCAAGGATGGGGAATTTTTCTGTGTGCTGTGTTGCACACTGCATTAATTCAACTAATTGAATTTTCAGGGTTTTCTTATGCTAACAGAGAAATGTGAAAACACACTGCCTAATGAAGAGAAAGACTGCATACATTTTAACAATTCAGACTATTACAATTCATATCAAATTTACTTCAAATTTTAAAGCTGAAACCTTTTAAGCAATTGAAAATATTTAAGGCATTTTCAAAATAAAACCAACTTCAGTAATTTGAGCAAAGTTAATAGGAGTTCTTAGGTTTCAATGTGGTTTTTGTTGTACCATAGCAAACAATTCAAGGTAAATGAATGACCTAGATTACTAAATCAGTGCTAGTCATCATTAAAAAGGAAAGAACAAAGGATTGCAAGCTAAAAGGGAAAGTGAGGGTGAAACAAAGGAAAGAAAGAGAAAATTACTTTTGACAAGAAAAGATAAATGCCAATAAAATGTGGTATTGTATGGATTAGATGCATTCTATTTTATGAACAGTGTTTTATCTTTTTTATCTGGTTTATCAGTGCATGAGTCACTTTCCTCAAACCTTTGTTTTCAAATGTCCTTAACTTTATCTTGCTTTTGTCTTGAAATTGGACTGCTACTATTTCATGTGACAAAGTTTCTGTTTATGTGATAGTCTATGACTTGGCTGTGGGCAATTTTTGTCCTTTTAATTTAAAAATATGATTTTCCTTCTACCCTTGCCATCCTGAGCCATTTGGTCTAGCTGTGTGGTTAAAGTTGTCATTCACCCCTGCATCAAAAGATCAGCGAGAAGACAAAGTACTTCCTGAACTGACTTTATGGGCCAAACAGAAAAGATGACAGTAAAGAAAGCATCAGTCAAAGATAACATTTGTGTCTATGGCTGTCATAAGAAAATATCTTTATATAACTAGAAAAAAAAAATAGGTCCTTTGCTAGAGTTGGCTGAATAATTCATTGTGAATAAATTATGCAGCAGATGTACTCCCCACACACTGCTTTTTGTTTGTTTGTGAATGGTTTGTGAACAGACCTTTTCTTCTGCTAATGTATTCCTTATTTGGAAATGTTCACCAGAGTCTTTGTGCAAATCAAAGATGCTACCCGAAAGGTATTTTATAGTAAAGTTATCACTCTGGGTCAGGCATGTGGTTCATCTGGGTCAGTGTTGTATCAGTGGTTTCCATAAGAATGTAAGAGTATAAGGAAATTACATTAACTTCTCATTGAGATCCTTCTCTTAGTAAACCAGTGATTTTCAAACTTCCATGAGGGAGATTGCATCAAGGTTTCTTAGCATAAGTGTTTGTATATTCATTTGCCATGAATGTGCCAAGTTACTTTTTGGCTCACTGTGGCTAGGATTTTTCCTGAATTCCACCACCAGTATTCAGATACGCTTTTTCTGTTAAATTTGCTGTTTGGTCCATTTATCTGTTGTGGACAGTCGTACCATGTTCATAGCTTTCATGATGTTCACTATCATGTAATCACAGAAAACCAATTACTTACTGTTGAGGCCATTCATCCTCATCTTTTTTTCTCTTTCTGAGACTTTTCATATACCTCAGCCTTCACCCTTTCAGTTTTCATTAATTTAAATAGCTTTAATCTGTCATTTGTTTTTTCAGTGGTCCTCTTTGTAGATTTCTTACCTTTCATTATTTATTTCCTGTTCTCTCTCTCATGTGGTTCAGCAAGAATGTTGACCAGAGCTGAGCAGAATACTCCAGCTGAGGCTCTACAAAGTAGTGCAAAGCTGAAAGATTTGCTCGCATTTTTTGAAAGCTATATTCCACTTACACATCTCAGTACAATGTTTGCCATCTTCAGAACAGCATGATATTTTTGATCACGTTCAGACTGAAGTCTAGTTATTTCTTTGGATCTCTTTCCAAAAACTGCTATCTAGCCAGCTGTTCCCCATCCCATGTTTGTAAAGTTGATTATTCTAAGCTGTTTTTAATACCTCACACTTGTCCCTGTTGGGTTCAGACCAGTTTTCCGAGACCTTTTCTCTATTTTGCAATGACCATGCCCTCTACTCCTCTCTGGTGAGACCTCACCTGCGGTGCTGCATCCAGCTCTGGAGCTCCCAACACAAGAAGGATGTGGGTCTGTTGGAGTGGGTCCAGAGGAGGGCCACAAAGATGATCAGAGGGCTGAGCACCTTTCCTAGGTAGACAGGCCAAGGGAGTTGGGGCTGTTCAGCCTAGAGAAGAGAAAGTTTCAGGGAGACCATATAGCACCTCTCAGTAGCTAAAGAGGGCCTACAGGAAAGCTGGATAGGAACTTTTTACAAAGGCATGTAGTCACAGGACAAAGGAGAATAGCTTTAAACTAAAAAGGGTAAGTGCAAATTAGACAGTGGGAATAAATTTTGACCAGATCAGATGTGAATACCACATCCCTGGAAATGTTCAAGGCTGGGTTGGGTGGGGCTTTGAGTAACTCGGTCCAGGGGAAGTGCCCCTGCACATGGCAGGAGGGTTGGAACTAAATTGTCTTTAAGCTCTCTTCCAACACAAACTGTTCTGTGATTCCATGATTCTAGATTCTTGGTCTGACTCCTATTTATTTCAGACATTCTCACCTTCATTTCACATGCAGATTTAAGAATCTGTTGTGGCTTTTTTAGTTTCATTGTTTTGGTTGAGGAGTTTTATTATTTTATTGTCTCTCGGTTCTGTCATATATTACATATTATACATATATATTACATATACATACTATCATTAGTAATGGGTATTGAAAGGATTTATAATCTGGACAGACACTTTATAGGAATCTTTAAATCCTCTGCTTGTGCCTCCTTTCCAAGCAAACGAGTCATAGCATATTTATTCTCCTCCTATCCATCCTCAAGTGAAAGCATTGAAAGAAAAAATTGATTTAGTATCTTTTCATATGGAAGAAATGATCTTTGTTCAACTTCTGTGATGGATTTTCAGCTCTACAGGATCCCTTTCTGAAGGATAGGTTGTAAAGAACACAGTAGATATGCTTGTGTAATTAATTTAGATACTATGTAATCCAGCTTCCTGTTTAATTCTTAATCTTTTTTTTCCTAAAAAGTCCTAATATATATTAATATTTGTGTATCATACCATGCAATACTGATGTTCTTAGAGAACTATCACAATGACTCCTGGTCAATAATAATGTATTTGGATCATTTACATTTACCAGATAAGTCACTGGATGCTGTTTATTGTGCTCTCTGCTGTTGTCCTTGAATCTCCCTGATTAGTCCAAGTCCTAGCTACAGCAAGAGACAGCTGCACAGCTCTGATAGCTTCCTCTGTGCTTAAACTGTAAAAAATTGTGCTGCTAGTGCTGAAATTCCCAAGTAAAACCTTTCTCTAGGCCTTCCTCTCTTTTTCTGTCACAAATTATTACAATGAAATTACTGCTTTTAAAAATGAAAATTATAAAAAATAGTATTGTGTAGCAACAAAGATAGTGGTCAAGTTGGTTTCCTGATACAAGAAAAGGTTCTGCCAATGTTTCTAAAAGCAGGAATCCACCTTCAAGTTCAGTCAATGATTTCAGCCAGGCTAAATGTGCATTTAGAATTAGACTTCTTCACGTATTTATTTTACCTTTTGACAAAATCTGTTTGGTCCTCATCCTGAAGGTTTCAAGCTGAGTAGTGCCTGTCATGTGTGGGAAACACAAATATATGCTGTATACATAATGTTCTATATGCAGCAATCAGTGTACTTTTGAAATCTAACACTAACTAGTAATGGAGTAAAATTAAAAAGGATTGCAAGAGCTGTGATGGGGAAACTCCACTGCTGTCCAAGAGTTGATCATTAGCTCCTACACTCTGGAGGAAGTGGGACATATAACTAAACTCCTACAAGTAGTGCTATTTTATGAGTATTTTGTTAAGTTTGGCCTTATTATTGAATAATATTTATGGTAGGCAATTACCATCCATTAAAAAAAACCAAAAATTTGTTGAATTATGTGAAAAATATGACCCCTCTAAATTAACTTTTCCAAACCAACTTCGCGTTTTTACATCTTTTGTCCTTTTCTTTAATAACTATTTTAGTAATTTTTCTGTATTTTTAGAGTAACTGAAAGTATATTTGATTCTTTTCTTCAAGCAAATACTGGGCTTAAAATGCTGGTACAAATTTACAATGTCTTGCTAAAAGAAGTTCTTATATTTTTTTGTATCTTTCTATCAGGGCCTTCTGCTTTCACGTGTCAAACATTTATGAAGTGCATCTGAGGAATCAGTGACTTTGGTTACATTCAGGGTAAGTTAATGCCAAAAAGTTAGTTCTCTAGTTTGCTTTCCATTTTCAAAATCCCTTCCTCCAAGCATTTGCTCCTCTGGGAAATACCTTTTAATATGATATCCCAATGAATAAACATCACTAATGTGACTCTTTCAGTGCCTATGTTGGCAATTTCTTCATATTATTTCTTCAAGAAATAGCTGTACGACTAGCTATAATACCACATTGCTTGGCTGCTGTTAAATATATCATCTCTTATTCTCGAATATTCTTTTTGGTCATGACCAACACAATGATTGGCAGAACAACATGAAAGGATCATTTATCTTGATGTATTGCCTCTGCTGTCATCAGGTCCTTCACACTGGTATCTTCTTCTATATTTGTCAGCATAGACGTTGTATCTCATTTAACTAATTCACTTCTAGTAGCTTCAATGAATATGTAAGAGAAAATTATTATATTCTGCACTGATTGGCAGTTTTTCAAATGGCCTATAAGTGTGATGCTCATCTGATTAAGCACAGTTTCTTACCATGGAACTATCTACATCCTAATTAATAATCTTAGCCTGTCTTTGCAGTTAGCGGACAGTAGTTCTTGGGACCTGAAATTGTAAATATGAATATCTCTAAGCAAATAACTTTTTGTGGACAGTAAGAACAGACTGTTTTTTAAGGAGAAAGATAGGATGAACATCATAACATGGCATTGACTGATGTGTATGGAAAAGCACTATGCTTCACAGGTACCTAAATATGAAGTCTGTATGAAATTCATGCACAGTGTTAAAACCCAGCTCACATCAGAATAAATTACATCAACACACCTGTATTGATTAAAAAAAAAAATCAAAGAAGAAAAATAGGAGAGTCTATTAAGTTGTTACATCAGGGTTTAGCAACATTTATTACTTTTAGGTAGCCTAGTTGAATTTTATGAAACAAATATAATGATTACACTCTGCTTTATCTGCACACACCTTATTTGTAATGATTTCTGAGTCATGTGACTATATTTCATTAAATTCAATGAGTTTGTTCATGTCTATTAATCTACATGTGTCCCAAAACAATAAGTGATTTTAATTTAAATATGACTATAAAAAATCATAATTGTAATTGTTTTTAAAAGAAAGTCTCAGTGTAGAAGACTACATAGAGGATTATTGATCATTAGAGAAGTCTTGCATTCACAGTATTAAATTTTTCAATGCTGGTCTTTATTTTCTTATTCAAGCTGTCGTGCACCAACTTTCTACTTCACTGCCAATGACATTGGTTTTAAATGCCCTCTGTTTCAGAACTGTGTTGCAATAACATTTTAAAGCATTAATTTCAAGACCTATTGATTATCACTATACCAGGTAATACAGCTCTGGTGAACAGTGGGGAAGAATTTCTTCTTACAAGTGCAACTTCCAAGAGGTCAAAGTTTGCCTTTTAAGAATGGAAACAGTAATTTAGTTGCTTTTTTAAAACAAACAAACAAATTAAAAGATGGAGTTGTAGAGATCTTTGTATTCCAGTGACTGGTGACCATGAGTAATCTGTATCCGTGTTGCTCTCGCTGTGATCTTCCATTCGGGTTGAATCTGGACCTGCGCCTTCCTCACTGAGCTCCTTGGGGATAATTGCCAAATGAGCTGCTACTGAGAAGCTGGCAAAGGCAAGCTAATTCTGAGACTGCTCCCCCATGGTGTACACCACTTACAATACAGGAATTCAAAATAATTTTTAATGTGGATTTATACCGAAATAAAACAGCTCTATTAATTTCAAGTGGAAGTGAGTGGAGTGGAAGGAGAATCTAAATGCTTATGATTTTGGAAACATGACTGAATATACTGTCACTATTATTGTAGAAGCTCCAGAACCGTTGGGTGCTACATCAGTAATAACCTACTTTTTGAAGTTTCAGTGTGAGGTACTAATAGATTTGATTTATCCTAAGAACTTCAGAATGATTTAGCATTACTTTATCTGCCATAGGTAGCAAACACTATGTTTTATGTATTGAAGAGCTACTTTGGAAATACTTCTCAGTATATTGCACATAAGAATCAAAATAATTTATAAAAATTTCAAAAGTTATTTTAAAACACAGGCATTCAGTATCTAAGAAATCTTGTTCAAGTAAATTAAAAAATTTGCCTTTGGAGACATAATCAAGGGTACTCCAGTTTAAGTTTGTTGTTCATCACTTCCTTGCTTTTCAACATCAAACAGTTATGTCAAAACATTTCACTGTGATTTTAAGGAAGAATCAGATCAAAAAGATGCTGCCATTACACAGTTCCCTCCATCTCTTTAGCAAATGTATTTATGACAGGGTTTTCTGGTTTTCAGATCATCAAATTCCTTGGTAAACACTGAGTATTCACTGATGTAAAGTGAAGCAAACACTGGATACTGATATGATCTATCATTCAGCAGCATAGTATCTATGTACAAAAATCATAGCTTCCTATGTGCTATTTGTCTTTCTCCTTATGGCTATGAATGAAAAGAAACACAATTCTGAAGATAAAGGTTTCTGAGGTCAGTAATGCAGTGAATAGTATAAAGTATTGAAAAAAAAATTCTTTCTGACATGGAAGTGACAGAAAAAGGGTGAAGCTCTGAAGGCATCGGCTTCATTCTGGAGTAACCCACTCTGAATGAGAAGCAATTAGATAAGAAAACTTTTCTTAAACTATGTATTTAAAAAAATGAACAATATGCGTATTCAAAAATTACCTACAGAACTACAGCTTTGAATATATTCATTGCAACAGACAAATTTCTACATTAAGTGAAGGAAATAATATTATAATATATGAAATTAATCTTGGTCTACCTTAAAATTTAAAAAGTTTGCTTCATCAGTGTAAGGATTCTATAGGATGTTTCTTCAAACTACAAAATATGTGCTGGCACACCACGTAATCCAAATGGTAACATGTTTGTTTACTATTTCCTTTAGTAAAAAATCCCCAAATGCAAACAAATTTCTGACACTATCCAGCTCATTTAAATGAAAAATCTTGCTAGAGTGTCATCTTCCAAAATGCTCTGGTATTTTATCCACTCTGCCACTTTAGTCATTTTTATGGAAATGGTTTTCACAGCACCCCTAAACTATGTTTTACTTTGAGACTTGTATATCATTGAATAAATATATTAAAAGGGATGCCTTGTACTTGATAATAGAACAATCAAGCATGCCATAAATGGTGTGTCCAGCTAGGCATATTATTTCTTTGTTTTCTCATCCTTTTGTTGTGCTTCATTCTGTAAGTCCTCCGTACAGCTGAATAGAAAATGTTATCAATAAAGGCAAGCCATTAATCCACCCATGACAAAAATTAAGATATATTTGTCCTTTAAGGCTGACTGCCTCTGTTCTGTTCAACTATGGAGGTCAATAACCTGTAAGTGTTTAATGAATATTGCTATGATGTTACTTTCATTATTGAATTAGAGATGGCTTTGAAGAAGACATAATGGTTTGATCTGTTTTGTTTTATATTTATTAAACTTTCAAAATCTATAAGTTATATTTCTTCAGTTAGTGTTTTGAAAAAGGATGGATATTTACATAAGATTTACATAAGAAAAAATATTTAAAAATTATAATGAATAATCTTTCTGTCTATTAATGAATACATTTATACTTTTGTGAATCCTTGCAAACCTGAAATAGATTTATTACTGTAGACTACCTGAGATTAAATTATTACCATGTAATTTTATATAAATATTTTATACATTCATTATTTCATATTAGTTAGTCTTTATCACCAGCAGATTAAGAAAATGGAAGGGCCAATTAAAATCACAAAGATATCACTGTTAACAGAATAAAAAAGTTCAGATTCAAGGTCCATTCAGGAAATGAATTTAAATCCAGATGTAGGTGATCTGTTCTTTCCTAAAGAAAGCTCATAAAGACATAAAACAAGATACTTTCACTTCTAGTAAACGTGCAATGAACACGTCTGAGAACAGGTTTACCTCTAGTCATAACACTTTTACGGTGATCTACAGAAACCACCCTCATTAACACTTTTCTAAACATACCAGACAACATATTGAAGAACGTTTCTGGCCCTCAGCCACTCGAATTATATGAAGGGACCAAACGTTGGTCTCTGAAATTGTCCTATATATTTACACTGCTACATATTTTGCAAGTTCCAGAAAAGAACTAAAAGGAGGTGTCTCCCTTTCTTCTGCCTTCATTGGTATATGGATTTTTTAAATTACATAGTTGTATTGATGGCAATTTCTTATAGGAAATATGATTATATAGGAGTTTTCTACAGAAAAGCTGACATTCCAGTCTTCCTAACAAAGTAGACAGACCTGAACTTAAATTTTTTAGAAACAACAGTTGTACTGCTCAACTCTTTTCAAAAGCCTTCCAGAAGGTGAAAATGAATAATTCTTTAAAATGCCATTAGATAAAAAACTGCCCAATGAGGACATACAGAAATCTAAATTATATTTTAAAGGTTCCTCTACTCTCATAAGTTCATGTCCAAGACTGCTTAGAGCAGGTAACATCACAGTACAGGACACTGAAGAGATATATAATAGAAGACTCTTTTTCTATTACATGTATTCCTAAATTAATTATTTACAGCCTTCAATTCTTTTGTGTTTCACAAAATCTTGAAATTCTACCTTGTTTTCTCTTTTTCCTGTATTCTACAACAATATATCAGATACAGGTTGACCTAACTCATGGAACTACACAGAGGTATGTATTGAAACTATTATTTTTAGGCAGCTCAGCAGTCCTGTTATATCACTTGTACGACAATTTCATTGTTATGTTTGTGTTTTAATAGTTTTTTTCCTTGGATTAAAGTTAAGCATGTGATAATGTTATTCCGCCATATGAGTCAAACTATCCTGAGAAATGTGCCTTATAAAAACCAGACATACATATTCCAACTAATGTTAGATTAGAAATAGAAATAAATAAGAAAATTAAATCATGGGATAAAAAAACCAAAACAAAACAAAACACCCAACACAATGGAACAATAAAATTAAAATTATTTTTGTAGTATTCAGAAAGAGGCTATATATGTCATACCTGCTCTCCAAATGATATTGCAAACATTTTCAAATGGGAAGGAATAGAAAGAACCGAAGGAGTACTATGTCTTAGATGCTGTTACCAATACTTCAACATTTCCATAAAATTTCTCCTGTTGACCATTAGATATATGTTATTTGAATTTAAAAATATATAGACACATATGTTTTTAAAAATGTTGTCAAACTACCAACAAAATTAATATGAAGTTCAAATTTTGTGTGTGTGTATATATGTGAAAGGACAATAATTGCAAGCCAGTTTCTCAGCACTGTGACAGGTCACCAATCTACTCTTCTTGCAGAACTGTCTTTTAGAAATTGCTGTTTTATTTAGTAGAATGTTTTCTAGCTGTTATGGTTGCAAAGAAAAGATTTGTGATGTGAAAAGAGTATTAAATGGAGCAGTGTCCTATTTCCAGACACAACGCCAAGTGAGATCCATTCATCAAAGGAGGCTATTAACCTTTATACCTAGAGCCTCACTTGTCAATATCTTTAACTTTCATTCCGATGATCATTTTATCAGAAAATCTGATTCTTTTAGTCCCTTATTCCAGACTGCCAATCACATCTGCCAAAATATCTAGCTTTCTTGATGGCCTTCTTAATGTAATATGTTGTAAACATAATGATCTTAAATCATGAGACTGTGGAAGAGTATAATTTAAACTGAACAAAATAATAAGATAAATAACAATGCTTCTATTTTTGCTTGATACTGATATTACTATTTACATTGCTATGAAGCACTTTCTATATGATTTGTCAAAATCTTCTATTCTTCAGTTTATGCATTCTGCCACAGGAGTTCTAGTTTGTCATTGTATAATGCCATATAACTCAAAATCTACATCTTAAAAATAGATATGTTTTATATCTAAACATGCAACTATATCTAAACATGCTACTGTGTGAAAATAGTGCTGTTCTTTCTTAATGTGTCTAGTCACAGATTTTACTGTCATATTCAGTGCCTGAGCTTGTTGCCTCTTTAGATACAAGTTTCTCAGGAATTCCAATGTCCTTTCTGACATACTTTTCCCAATCCTACAACTCCTTAACCTTTCTCAATTCATGGGACTAAATTCTACTTGCCCTGACTTAAGAAAAGGGATTTAGTTCCAGAGTCGGACATCTAAACGCAGATGTCTACAGCTAGTTGGATTTCCTAATGCAGTCTCTGGAAAGCTGTATCTCAATTTGATTGATCATGCAGATATTTCTAAAGCCATTTAAATACCCTGTGGTAACCAAAGTATTTACATGGTAGATATGATTAGAGACCTAAGTATATAATACAGTGATATGAAAACTGATGCTCTTCTGCTGCTCAGTTCTGGGCCCTTACTACAAGAAAAACGCTCTGAAGCAAGTTCAGAGAAGGGCAACAGAACCGGTGAAGGGTCTGGAGCATGAGGGTATGAGGAGCAGCTGAGGGAGCTGCGGTGGCTTGGTCTGGAGAAAAGGAGGCTCAGGGGGAATTTTATTGCTCTCTATAACTACCTAAAAGGAGGCTGTAGCCAGGTGGGGGTTGCCCTCTTGTCCCAAGCAACCAGCAACAGGACAAGATGACACAGCCTCTAGTTGTGCCAGGGGAGCTTTAGGAGGACTTATTTCACAGAAAGACTTGTCAAGCACTGGAACTGGCTGCCTAGTGAAGTGGTCAAATCCACATCCCTCAAGGTATTTGAAACCCATGTGAATGTGGCTCTTGGGGACATAGTTTAGTGGTGAAATTGGAAGTTCTGGGTTAATAGTAGGACTCAGTGATCTTTTCCAGCCTTAAAAAGTCTATGATTCTATGCCAGAAAGGATTTGCAAGGGCATCTCAAATAGCACTCACATTTAGATGACTGAGATTGGTTCCTCTTTGACTTAAGCATTGGAGTCATAAAGCAGTTCAACTGAATGAAATAAGATATCTAGTATAAGGAGATAAAAGCTCTTTACGTCCTGCTGGTGGTATTGACCAGCTCTCCTCTGACTACAGTAGATGCTTAAGATTCCTAGGGCACGTAATGATGACTGTGAATAGACACAGGCAAGTTGAATCCCATCTGTGCTGTTTGTTCCATTTTTCTCCTGATTTTTTTCCATAACCTTTGCCACCTCTGGAAAATAATGTTTAATTCTATTTTCCCTCCATTCATTTATCATAAACTTAAATACTGATTTTCTTTTCTCTTCATCTCTTTTTTTTCCTCCTGGTTTTCTGTTGTTTATATTCTTTCCAAATTACTGTATCTGTGATCCTTTTGCTCAAAGTTCAATGTTTTCAGTGTAGATATGAAGTCTAGAGGTCCATCTTTGCCTCACTTTATAGTAAGTGTGGAAAGGCAGGCATTTTTAAAAAGGGATTCACGGATTTGCTTTAGGTAGTAACTCAAGATGATAACAATTATGCATCCAAGTGCGTATTTTATTCCACTGAAAATTTCTATTTAGGAAAAATATTTAAACATGAAAGTGCAAGTTGAACAAGTTTTGGAAAGTTAAGGATTTTCCCTGTTTTATCAACATTATTTACTGCTGAAACCACAGATGAGATATCTATTTCTAGTTTAATGCTAAATATCTGATAACACATTCACTCATATTTTACTCTTATACATACAGCCACAATACTTGACTTAATAACCTCATATGTATATTAAAGCATTTAATAATAAAAATGAAAAAGAGAAGGACCCTTTGCATGCAGTTTATGTGTATTCGTCTGTTTATTTTGGCATACTGAAAAATAGAAGAGCCCAGGGAAAGCTCACTCATCCTTTGCAAACTTGCCACTTAGCTGCCAATATTTGATCTCCAATCTTACATCTTGTTTATTTTGTTTGTAGTGAATTATCATTATGGCATTGTGCCTTTTGAACAGACTTCATTGATATAAAAATGTGCTCTAATCTGGCCAAGTGAAAAATATGTAATATCTTCTAGCAATGTTTCCAATGAGAGTCCTTTTAGGACCCCTTTTAAAAATAATTAGATGGACATAACTCCAAACCAAAGAATACTCAGCAGTGCAGCCATTGTCAGTCCAAAATAACTTGCAAGTTAATACAAATGAAAACCAATTCTTGATAAGATTTTGATTGTGATAAAAGCAACTCATGTACAAGACCGGACTTGTAATTTGCTTACTGGACTACAGATGGGCACAAGTCTTGTGGCAAGTCCCAGCTAATGGGACAGTGTAGAAACATAGTTACCAGTGCAGAAAACATAGAAAGTCATTAAAATTGTGTGCAGAAGAAATTATAGGAATACATTAAAATGACATTTTTCTATACAATTAGAAAGGTGTATCAATTCCTCTTTACATCTATGTAATGTATAATTGAGAACTCAACAGGCAATTTGGAAAAAAAATACTCCAAATCCACTTTAGATTGTTTCAATGTAGATTGCAATTTGTAGTGATGCATTACTCTGTTTCCACAATACAGGGTAAATATATGTCAAGGATATACTAATTTAGTTTTTAAAGGAACAAACTAATTTAGTTTTAAATTCAATGTAATAATTCAATATTCTTTTAAGTTCTAATACCTTATAAAGACTTTTTCAGAGGTTTCAGTTTGACCCAAAGTGAGCACAATTCAGGCTGATAGCACATGCAAATACAACCAGCGAACTCTAGTGTTGCATAATCTGGAGGCATCCCTCGAAATAAGGGAAGGAAATGTCTCTTTCTGCTTTTAGTTACCTCATGCTCCAGAATTTTTCATCTCCTTGGTGTGGAGACTGGTGGGCCCACTGAAGACAGGACCATTAGGGTCGAATGGAGAGACCGACCCCAAGAGAAACTCCCAAGGCTGGGGAGACAGAAAGGCTTCTATCAGGATGCTTTGCTTTGTTATGTTAATATACCTCAGCTCTGCTTCCCCGGTTGGCACGTTGGCCTCCCTGCCCCTTCCTACCTCATATGTCCCTGCCCTGGAATGTTCTCCCTTCCCTGCTCCCCCGTTGGTCCTTGTTCCTCAGCCGCTCCCTCACTATTCCCTGTTGGTTCTCATACCCTGGCCCCGCCTGTGTCCTGCCCTTGTGCCCTCAGATCGTTGGTCCNTCTTTTTTTTCCTCCTGGTTTTCTGTTGTTTATATTCTTTCCAAATTACTGTATCTGTGATCCTTTTGCTCAAAGTTCAATGTTTTCAGTGTAGATATGAAGTCTAGAGGTCCATCTTTGCCTCACTTTATAGTAAGTGTGGAAAGGCAGGCATTTTTAAAAAGGGATTCACGGATTTGCTTTAGGTAGTAACTCAAGATGATAACAATTATGCATCCAAGTGCGTATTTTATTCCACTGAAAATTTCTATTTAGGAAAAATATTTAAACATGAAAGTGCAAGTTGAACAAGTTTTGGAAAGTTAAGGATTTTCCCTGTTTTATCAACATTATTTACTGCTGAAACCACAGATGAGATATCTATTTCTAGTTTAATGCTAAATATCTGATAACACATTCACTCATATTTTACTCTTATACATACAGCCACAATACTTGACTTAATAACCTCATATGTATATTAAAGCATTTAATAATAAAAATGAAAAAGAGAAGGACCCTTTGCATGCAGTTTATGTGTATTCGTCTGTTTATTTTGGCATACTGAAAAATAGAAGAGCCCAGGGAAAGCTCACTCATCCTTTGCAAACTTGCCACTTAGCTGCCAATATTTGATCTCCAATCTTACATCTTGTTTATTTTGTTTGTAGTGAATTATCATTATGGCATTGTGCCTTTTGAACAGACTTCATTGATATAAAAATGTGCTCTAATCTGGCCAAGTGAAAAATATGTAATATCTTCTAGCAATGTTTCCAATGAGAGTCCTTTTAGGACCCCTTTTAAAAATAATTAGATGGACATAACTCCAAACCAAAGAATACTCAGCAGTGCAGCCATTGTCAGTCCAAAATAACTTGCAAGTTAATACAAATGAAAACCAATTCTTGATAAGATTTTGATTGTGATAAAAGCAACTCATGTACAAGACCGGACTTGTAATTTGCTTACTGGACTACAGATGGGCACAAGTCTTGTGGCAAGTCCCAGCTAATGGGACAGTGTAGAAACATAGTTACCAGTGCAGAAAACATAGAAAGTCATTAAAATTGTGTGCAGAAGAAATTATAGGAATACATTAAAATGACATTTTTCTATACAATTAGAAAGGTGTATCAATTCCTCTTTACATCTATGTAATGTATAATTGAGAACTCAACAGGCAATTTGGAAAAAAAATACTCCAAATCCACTTTAGATTGTTTCAATGTAGATTGCAATTTGTAGTGATGCATTACTCTGTTTCCACAATACAGGGTAAATATATGTCAAGGATATACTAATTTAGTTTTTAAAGGAACAAACTAATTTAGTTTTAAATTCAATGTAATAATTCAATATTCTTTTAAGTTCTAATACCTTATAAAGACTTTTTCAGAGGTTTCAGTTTGACCCAAAGTGAGCACAATTCAGGCTGATAGCACATGCAAATACAACCAGCGAACTCTAGTGTTGCATAATCTGGAGGCATCCCTCGAAATAAGGGAAGGAAATGTCTCTTTCTGCTTTTAGTTACCTCATGCTCCAGAATTTTTCATCTCCTTGGTGTGGAGACTGGTGGGCCCACTGAAGACAGGACCATTAGGGTCGAATGGAGAGACCGACCCCAAGAGAAACTCCCAAGGCTGGGGAGACAGAAAGGCTTCTATCAGGATGCTTTGCTTTGTTATGTTAATATACCTCAGCTCTGCTTCCCCGGTTGGCACGTTGGCCTCCCTGCCCCTTCCTACCTCATATGTCCCTGCCCTGGAATGTTCTCCCTTCCCTGCTCCCGCGTTGGTCCTTGTTCCTCAGCCGCTCCCTCACTATTCCCTGTTGGTTCTCATACCCTGGCCCCGCCTGTGTCCTGCCCTTGTGCCCTCAGATCGTTGGTCCCTGATGCCCTATCCCCCCACCCCCACCAACCCCATATACAAACCTGGGCACTCCCACGACTTTTGTCATCATCCCTGGACCAGGTCACGTGCATGGCTGCAACCAACCTCTCCCGTGGAGCCCCATACAAAGACCTTTCCTGTCTCTTTGCCAGCCACTCACCTGGAGAGCTGTCCCATGTGTGTTTGTGCATTCTGTGTGGCACTGACCGAGCAGCTTCATTTGGAGACACTTTTGGAAGGTTGTGGTGCCTACAACGTGCCCACCGCAGCTCTTGGTGGGGCATGATGGTGTGGGGAAGTCATGGCACGTGGTGAAAGGACCATTGCTCCAGCCCCAAAAGAGGATGATGATACTGTCCATTGTCAAACAGTCCATACCATAAGGAAGGTGTCAAATCAGTCCAATGCTAAGTACTTTGAAGACACCACACATCTCATTGTCACAGCTTGGTTACAGGCAGTTCTAATGATTAAAATGATAAATAAATTAAAAAAAAAAAAACAACAACAGAAATAAGTAGAAAATATCCCCATTCTTAAGAAAAAACCCTACATTTATTTAGAATTTTTCTGCACCTCTGTGTAATTTGTGGTTAGATGTCACTGCTTTACAAATAAATTACGTATTTATATAGAATAGCATAAAAGTCTGATTTTAGCAGCTTCATGTAAAATAAATTGCATTAATTTAAATTCCTGCTCTAGGGTTTTGGACAATATCAGATTGTCAGCAATTACTTACATACTGTATGGGGATCAAATAATATAATATTTACTACCTGTGAGTTGGGGGTGTGTGTACGTGTATTTTTTTGAACCATCTGGCACCAGCTGAGCACAGGATGACCATTTCAGCCAGACATTAGAGGGGCTGAGCCAGGTATATGAACCCCTAGGGCTCTAACATCTTAATTAATGACCAGGGTGATGGGCAACAGCGCACCCTCAGCAAATTTCCTGATGATATGAAACTGAGAGGAGTGCTTCCTATACCAGATGGCTGTTCTGCCATTCAGAGAAGGACCTCAAAAGGCTGGAGAAATGGGCTGACAGGAACCTGCTGAAGCTCAGCAAAGGAAAATAACCAGGCTCACTTCTGGAGAGGAGTAACCCCAGGCATCAGTATATGCTGGGGGCTCGCTCTCTGGGAAGCAGCTCTGCAGAAACAAAAAACACATCAGTGTGTGCTCTTGTGGCAAAGAAGGCCAGCTGCCTCATGGGCTGGAAAAGTATCACCTGAAGGCTGAAAGAAGAGACTCTTTTGCTCTTTTCAGCCCTGGTGAGGCACATCTGTGCTGCTGGGTCAGGGTCTAGGCTTTGCACTAAAAGAGAGGCATGGATATGCCATAGCCTCTCCAGTGAAGTGCCATGAAGATAATTAAGGGGCTGGAGAACCTCTCCCTGACAGCTGGGACTGTTCAGCCTGGAGAAGAGATGGTTTAGAGGGATCTTGCACAGGTATATAAATACCTGAAGGAGGAGTAAAGACAGTGGAACCAGGATTTTCTCAGTGCTGCTCAGTAACAGGATGAGGGGTGATGTGCACAAAATTAAATTTGGGAAATTTCATCTAAACATACGGAAAAGCTTTTTTTTTTTTTTACTATGAGAGTGATCAAAGATTAAAGTAGAGTCCTCAGCAAAGTTGTAGTCTTCACCCTCATAGATATGCTAAACCAAACTGAGCATAGCCCTGAGCAACATGCTATAGCCTGAGCAGGGATCGTGGACTAAATGATCTCCAGAGGTGCCTCCCAAACTCAGCTGTTTTTTGATTCTGTGATCATACTGATGGTAAATTTTAATTATAAAACTTATATATCTCATTATTATTGTCCTAACCAAAAGAGAAAAAAATACAGAAAACAACATGCACTGTGTTTCTTTATCTGAAATACAGGGGTTTTCTTCTGAAATTTTGATGTGAAAATTTCCAGGTAGTGCAAAGGTAATTTTGTTTGGGAGATTTCTTAAATAATGACTGTAACAAAAATCATTGTAACAAGTCTAGTTGGGATTTTTTTTCTTCACAGCAACCTATATGGTGCTGTGTTTGGGCATGTTTTTTTTGTGATAAAACACTGGTGATATCACTTCAGTGTTATAGTTTCACTAATTAAGCTGTCTTTATCTCAATCCACAAGTTTTTCTTGGTTTTGCCCTCCAATTTCCATGCCCACCCTGCTGGGGGAAAGTGAAAGCAACTGTGTGGGGATTTATCTGCTGGCTGGGCCAACCCTCCACCACAATCATTTAAACCATTTAGATCAAATACACAGATGAGCTCACATAATAATCAAACAACAACGGAGGCTAAAAACAACTACTAATGTTAGTATTTGAAATTCTGTTATTTTAAGCAAAGACAGAAATACCATACAGAATTCATGATACATGGAGTTGTATTTTGTATCTGCTAAAGCAAAATTAGTGATATAAATGACTCTCAATCATCAAGATTATTTAGATATCATTCACAAAATTGCAGCAGTTCCAGACTTGTGCTGTTTGAATATCTTATGATAGTGTTCTGTTTAATTGACTGTACACAGCCTAAAAGTGGCTGTTTTGCAAAATTGCTTTTTATTTCACTTTGACATCTGAGAGACCAAAGAGACATGAGCCAAAGGGCAGTGAACAAGGCTTGAGGAAAATTTCAGGAGACAGTCTTACTTCTGCTGTCATCTGTGTTTCACTGGTAATGCCTGACATTCGTAGGGGAAACAAATTCATTAAATAGCTATGGAACCTAGAATAGTATTTAGCACAAGTAGTCTACTTTTTAAGTAGGACTGATTTAGGTTTTTTGATTCTTCTATGTGCTTGCTCCTTATATCTCCCTAAATCACTTTTTCCCTAAAGCGATGTGCAGCTCCAGTATCTGATCATTTGTTGTCCTTCACATGGTGCCTGAAGTCAAAGGACTGAGCTGTACTTTTCCATTACGGACAACTGCAAGTGAGAAGCAATGCCTCCATCAGTTTAGGACAAAGGTGGCTTTGCGAAATGTGTTTCAGATCAAGTATCCCACTGCAGCATTTTCTCTGTTAGAAACTATTATCAACATAATTAAACAGAGTATCTATTTGGTTTTAAAAGTCACAATAAGAATTTTTGAATATAAGAATATTCATTAATGCAAAACACATTGCTATTGTGTATAGGGCATTTAACAGTGTAAAATCTCCTGATTTATTGAAAGGCTGGACCTGATGCCAGCTTTCTAGGCAGTTCTAGAAATGAAGACAAAGGTCTCATTTTCAGAAATGACAGAACTTTTCTAACCAGATGCAGCTGGAGCAGCACTGATTTCCCAGAGGCTACTTAGCATCCAGTAGTTGATATTCAAGGCACACTTTTGAAAATTTGGACTAGAGGATACTAACCCTGTTAGTCCTTATTTTTATATTTGGAAATAACAGTGAGCAACATGTCTCTAGCTTGGTGGGCAGGTGTAGAGATGCTTCTTTATTCATACTGATGCTGTTTCCTAATCCAAGAGCAAAAGGTATGTGTGCATCAGCTCCTGCACACCACTCTGAAAGTACTAAGTATCCACCACCCTAAGCACTAGTTTGTGTTCAGCTCAGGATTTTTCAAGCATTAGGTACATTGCTTAGAATGAGCTTTCGGAGATTAATTTTCCCATTTAAATTAATTTAATATAAACACTTTGTAGCATTTGGGTAAATTCATTGCTTTTTCTAAATCTTCTCCCTAACTGGCAGGACTACATGAGACAATTTAAGAAAAGCTATTGCATGGAAGAGCAAATCCACCCATAGGAATTCAATTCTTTTTAGTCACCTGTATGTTCACAAAACATTTTTGGTTACTTATACAGCTCTTACTGGTAAATTTGAAAAAACTCAGGACTAAAGAGATTTTTCTTGGCAAATGGTTAAGTTTTATATTTCACCCTTATAGTTACTCCTACTGTGCTTCCCTCAGTGGCAATGCTGAAATAGTTCTGAACTAGTAAAATAAACCTTTAAAAAGTTTCAAGCAGATTTTCTTGATTTAAAAATGATGATTTATGATTATGCGAACTAGGTTTAATATGCATTAGGAATTCAAATGCTGTTGCAATAATTTTTTAGTAAAAGCTGCTTTTTAGAACTACCTTTGCACATTCTCTCCACAAGCAATAATTCTTCATCTATAGAGTAATTTATTTCTTCTGGTTTTAATATGTTACAGATGAATGGTTGTATGTCTTTCCTGTTAGAGCATTACAAGACAGGCCACTTTTGCATTAGGCTGGTACTACAACAGATACCTGTGGTGCTCTTCATGGTTCATGTGGTACTAATTTAAATGGGAAGTTGCACATATTTCATTGAAACACTTGGTAAAGCCAGCTTTCACAGAAGGGTGCAAATGATGGACTGTTCTCTGTGTGCAGCTGAACTGCTCTAAATGTGTCAGTGAGGGTTATGGATCATTTCATTCACCCATCAGCTCTGGTCCGCTGTGTGTACAAATCACAGTATAGTGTCATCCAACAGAACATTCCTGACAATACTAGAACATTTATAGTACTGCCATTTTTAATAGGAGTTCTGCAACCCTGTTTAAATAGTATTACTTCTTTAACTCTTTAAACTCTGAATTTAAAGTAATTTTTGGTTTCCTTCTCTGTTAGCTGCAGTGCTTCCAGTTTGGATTTTTTGCTCATTTTTCCTGACTCCATGGCTAATGGGAAAGGAAATAAGAGACATTCAAGATTAAAGGTAAGTTACATCTAGGAGTTACATAAACAAAGCTTCCAGTTTCCATAAATGGCATGTTATTTTCTGGGCTTTTTTTCTGGTATTTTCCTTAGAAGCGATCTTTGGATAATTCAATATCCCCTGGGCATACAGTGCCTTTAAATATCAAACAGTCCACCTTCATTCTCTGTCAGGAATTGATGGAATTGATGATATATATTATGTGATTAGTGAACCTTTTGTCTTTCCATTGTGAGATGGAAAACATTTTTTGCAGTTGCACCACAGTATTTTCCCATTACATAAACTTTGAGGCTGAGAAAATAAAAAAAATTCAAATGAAACCTTGTCAGTGGCTTCTTCTCACAGATGTAAGAAACTGCACCAAGAAACCTAGTATAATTACAATTGTTATAAAAGCAAAGACATGTATGTTGTTTACAGAGTGGTTGACTATTTTAGTGCTTACTTTTTTTCTCTTACTTCTCCTGTGTTAGAACTGATCCTTTCTATTCCTAATCAAGGGTTGTGAGTATTCATCTTTTTCTGAAGAACTTATCTAAGTGCAAGGGAGATTTTCACACTGGTGAATTTAAGGCAGCTTATTCAAGGTACTGAAGTTTTAAACTCTTGTTGAACCAAAGCCAACCATTACTGGACATTGCCAGGCTCCTAACTCAAACTTTCAGGTTTCTCCATGGACTATAGGAAGAATCATTGTCTATGTCAGGGACCAAAATTAGGTGGTTGAACCTACACAATATGAAAATCCCCTGACTGGCCAATTATGGATTTACAAACCTATATTTAAGAAAAAGGATTTGAGAAGATTTAGTTCAAATTTTAACAGTTAGTATAGTCCCAAATCTGTTTACTATACTGTAGCTCTCCAGAGTGGCTAATTTTTGGTCAATGACACTATATACCTAATTTCTGAGTTTATACAACACAATGTTATTCTGCATATCTCCTAAATACGCAGGGATTGCTCTGAAAACAGTGCTCTGCAGCAAAACAAGACAGAAAATGGCGTTTCTTTTTTAAATGGACAACATAGGATTTTTTATGAATGTGACAAAGTCTGCAAATCTCTCCTGGCTGAAGTTAATAATACCAAAAAATTTCTAACACCACTAGCCATTTTCTTTACTTGAAAGTAAGATCCTGGCTCATCACTGGCAAACACTGTACATGTAAATATATTAATCACTGAATATGGGTTACTTACTCCCTTCTAGCTGTGGCAGAGAATACTCCCCCATGGACAACACAGCAAATGTCAACAATTTTTTATTTTTACTGTTTCAAACAAAACCCCATGCTCGTGCTGTGTACACACATTACCAATGCACCCACAAAAATGACCATGATGTCTCATGTATTTTTTATTATTAATTTAAATGTATCATTGTTAAAATTTCTCTTAGGCTTTTCACAGGAACTGAATCTTTTCAGTGCTTTTAAGTACCAGATTAGAGGTAGTTTGGGAAGGCCACTCTCCAAAGCCACATAATGACGTCTTCCTTCTGCTTTCCCTTCCTATTGGCAGGATGCAATGGCAGCTCAAGAGGTTAAAGAAATAGGAAGATGAATAGGAATAACTTCCACTGGAATTTTTCCTGTTTCAAGAACTACTTACTTTATTTTCATATTACATGTCAGGGTAGGGGCCAAGTTCTGCAAAGTTGGAACAAAATTCCTATCATAGTTTTTAAATTAGAGATAATTAGCATGCATTTTATTTTACTTGGTAGTATTATATAATTACTCCTTGCATGCTCTTACTCCAGCAACAACTTTTGCTTCTAAGCTTTTGATTTTTCTGTAAATTTAAAAACATATTTGCTGAACATATTTGAAAAAAAATTACACTGTAAAAACAGAATGTTATTAAGTTCACTGTGAGGATAGTTTTGAACTTAGTTTTCCTCTTATGTGTATGATAGAAAGTTTTCTCTTCTACCATTGGCTTCATTGAGAGGAATGTGAATTGCTATTTCTGCTTATGTAAATTAATGAAACTCCATACTGGTATCACTAAGCCTGTCAACATAAAATAACTAAAGGATTTGATCATATTTGTGTCTTTTGCCCTGTGAGATTATTACTGCCTTTTTTTTTTTTATCTTTGTTGGCAACATCTCTCCTCTCAGAGCTAGAGGGCAAGGGCCCGTTCTTGGCTTTTGCAGATACGCATGCTGTGTTATGGAGACACTCCAGCTTCTCCTTAAATAAACCCTAACAACACCATTCATCCCTCCTGTAAATTAAAAGAAAAGCCATTATACTTTCCAATTTCTGAAATTAAAGTTGACAGACAATGGCGATATGCTCTGAATATATGATTGAAATTATTTGCAAGATTAAAACACATAAATTACTCCATTTCACACCATGTGTAAATAATGTTTCTTTCTGCCCCTTCATACAAGACTGTATGTTTGGGAACAGTCACTTTTTCTTCAAAAAAATCTATTTGTTAAAAATGAGACACGATTTCCTGCCAGGGAAGCTGACAGTGGAAAAAAAATGGTGATGGAGAAGATTCTTTTCATCTGCGTCTGAATGATCACTCTGTGATGCTGCTTCCTAAATTCCCTAGCTAAAAGCCAGCCTCGCTACAGAAAAAATACTCATATCCATTTCCCAAATTGAGTAATGGCAAGCAGAGATTCTTGGAATATGTCTGCGCTTCACAATGAAAGTCTGTGTTGGACGTACTCTAGCACGCTCGGAGCAAGCTGCCGAGCCTGTACAGCGAGGATACAAGCATGTGACGCAGAAGCCATAAAACCACATTAAAGTAGCATAGCCCTGACAGACAGGACTAATAAGCCCATATGCAGTACCTCCTGCTCCAAAGATAACCCACTCCCAAATTGCTTGGGTACTGCAGTGTGGGACTTCACACACAGACAGTCTTGTCAAATGCCACACAGGAATTCTATTCTCTTCTCTGGTTTCTGCAAGGGGAAGCTTATGGCTTCATCTTTAGACTTTAGATCAGTATAGCTGGGTATTTGAAAGGCTGTACAGAGATGGGGCAAATCAAGAAAAGCATAAAAGAAAATTTTGCTGAAGGGGGAAGTTCAGCACAGCTCACTGTTGCTACCACTTCTAAATTGCAATCTTTCCCCTGGGGAATTCTTATTCAGGAAGCCTGAAAACTGATGATAACTATGATTTTTTTCGAAAGTCGTTGTTTTGGTTTTGTTTTGTTTCTTTTTTTTCCCTACCGAGTGTGTACCCGTGTGCTGTGCACCAAGCAATTGACCTACATAAACCAGTAGAGAAACATGCTTGCCAGTGACACATGGTTGTAAGGAGTTCAACATTATCTTGAATATGTTGTCGTGATTGTTTGACAAAGCATTGGTAATGCGGGTTGTGTTTGACAAAAGCAATAATGATGAAAAATGTGATTAAAACTTTAAGAACTGGGCCACGTTTCGCAAATACTGATTGCTTAATCACCACTTACCCGTTGAGCAATATGACTCTAACAATGAACATTTGTTTTCGAAGAAACATGGCAAGTTCCAAACTGATTAACAAAACATTAAATGAGTTTTTCCTTTCCCATTCCTGTGTGCATTTTTGAGCCCCAGTACATCGTATTCCTACGTCTCACACAGTTACGCAATGTGCAGGTTAGAATTAGTGGAATTCCTAACCCATGAGAGAATTGCAAACTCTTTTCCCATTGATATTCCACAAAGGAAGTGAACTTGGAAACTAATGTGGTTTTGGGGGAAAACCTGAATAGAGGTCTTAGTGGTGTTCAGTTTTTAGGAGTTGGCATGTTGTTCAGTTTTGTCCAATTATCAATAAATAAGAGGGATTAGCTGCTGGTAATGGTGCAGTGGACAAAAGATGCAGGTCACATGCAGTGAATTCAGAAAAGTGAGAGTGTACTTAGGAAAAAAAGCTTTTCTAAATTAGCAATAAAAAGAGATGATTAGGTTAACTGTTTAGTTTCTAAAGTAGATAAATCCTGATGATATGAATTCACTGCTGAATTATACCCTGAGTGATATGTCAAGGTTCATCTAACTTTCATCTTCTTACTACAAAATAATCATTTAGCTCTTCATCTAACTTGCTGCACAAAAAGCCAAGCCTTTGGAAGCCGATGAATATGACCTTGAGAGCTGAAACTAAAAGAGAAGACAAACAGAAGAGAAGTAAAACTTCATCTGATTAAAATGTAGATTAATGATTTTAGAAGTTTAAATGTCTCTGTCTATTTGCCTGAAATTTGTCGTGAAAGGAAGACTAAAAATGTTTAAGTCTCTAAGTACAGAATGTGAGCTTTAACAGAAGGTGTTCAGTACAGAAAGTATGTTGATTTATGTTATGAACAGTTCCCTAGCTTTTATATTCCCTCTTTCAGTATCAATTTAAGCTGTGAGGTAATCAAAGTTAATTAAGAAAAGTTTGGTATTTAGAGTTTAGAGATGCAGATGCTTTGAGACTGATATTTTACACTGTCCAGAAAACTGAGGAACAGTAGATCAGGAGTGATTCACACTCACAATTACTTTGGAGGCTTGGAGCAGGGGATAGAAAAGCACCTCCTACTGAGCACATAGAATCTAGGTATTCAGTAAATCTTTGCCACACTAGTTCTTCTAGTGAACAGCAGAGAAGGACATAGTAAGGCAAGTAAGCACTCAGTATCAGAAATTTTAGCCAGAATAACATTATCTAAGATATGATACTACACACTATGTCATCAGCTGATAAATCCTACTAAACAACATATTCCCTATAGAACATCATACACAAGCAGTTTCTATCCAATTCATTATATGTCTGAGCGAATAATTTGTGGAAGTGAAAAGAGAGCTTACAGTATTTGCAATATATTTTAATTTTAAAACCCCATTTTTTCTGCAAGGTGGAATGATGGACACTTTCCGTTTCTCTTCAGTACATGGAAATTGATATTTCAAGTTAGTTTAGAACCCTAGGTAATGTGACAGGCCCAGAAACTTCTACTTGTAGTTCTATTGTTTAAAATAACTGTCTTAAATGCCTCTTAAACACCCTTTCATCATGCTTGGGCTGAGATACCTCTGTCTCCTTTGTGTATTAGTTTTTGTCAACAAGCATCAAAAGAAGAAAAAAAGCCATGGCTGGGCAGCTTGTTCCATGAAGAAAATAAGCCACCAGCATCTTATTCTTTACATGCCTTCTGTATTCCCAGCATGAACGTTCAAAGTTTGAGGGTGTAGAGTAGATGAAGGGATGGAAGTACTGCAGCAGAGCTCCCCTGTTTCATCCCGTGGAGCTGACCAGAGCTGCTTAGGGGCTGTGCAGATGAACTTCCAGAAGTTTACCACTTTTCCAATCAACTACCATATGGTATTAAACCCCAAACACATAGCAAGGGATGTTGTTCGGTTTTGATTAGAGGAGGTTGGAGACACATATTCCATTTTATGAACTAAAATACGTGCTGCACTTGGCTTGTGGATTGTACTTTTCTCAGGTATATGGCCTGGAAAATGGCTGATCTGTGCCAAGTAAGTGATGTTTATCTACTTGCAGCTTTTTATGAACGCAGGGGAGAAAAATGTGTATAACAGGATTATAAAGACTTGAATCAAATCCAGACAAACTGTTCTTGTTTTCTAATCTGCAAACGTAAATACTGTTATAGCTCTGAAAGTAGAAAAAAAGTGTAACTTTCCAAATAAAATTCTATTAAACTCTACAAAGTTAATTAATGTAATAAATATGCCTGTGCTATATTAGGCGACAAACCTAACACTATTATCTCTTCCTATTTTCTTCCTGGGTAACTCAGTACCATCAGTATTCTAAGGCCTTGAACTATATACAGTGCACTCACATAACCATCACCACCCAAAGCCAAGTATTTCAGGAACACACAGCAGCAAGTTATAAACAAAAAGTGGTTATGATTACATTGAGTAAAGTTTGGAGCCAGGATTTTCTAATGCAGTTTTTTAATAGAATGTTATATAAATTCCTTATTAGAGGCTATAATTGCTGGAAGTGGGATAGAATGTTTGTTTTATGAGACTGTAATTCTATAATAAAGGTGGCAGTAGAGGAGATGACTGACAAAAGTTAATGACACATATAGTTAAGAACTATGTTCTCTACAGTTTGCAGATCATGTCTTGTGATGTCAACTAATCTTGTCACTTTTTATTCAGGCTCCACTGATAACTAGCTGATTCACTAACTTGGACTACCTTAGAATAGTGGATATTTTATGAATTAAGTTGCCCATATATTTGGGAGAGGAAAAACTGTACTACTTAGTGTATCGGTTCTGGATGTATAAATTGCTTTTTATCTGAACTTCAAAAATTCGAAGATCGGTCTCTATTCTCACCCTCTCACATATTAAGGATATTCATTTTTTATGAAGTATCACGCTTGAGACTGCAGAAAGTCATAAATATGAGCAGTCCTTTTTCTTCCCCTTTTGAGGAATAAAAATACACTCATCATATTTGCTAGAAGTTTCTGGTGCTTTTGTCAACTGTGCGATGCCAGCAAATGGTCCATTTAACGAATTGTCATTGTGCAACATTTTCTCTAACCAAGCCTGTAGGACTCTCTTGAGAATAGTGCTGGTTAAAAATAAAAGCATCCAGATTCAGGCTGACTACCAAAATCTCCTGCTCCCTGGCTGATGGTGTCACTGGGAGGCTGTCTCTGTGATCGGAGAAATGAGGGAAAGGGAAGCAGTGCCAGTCTGCAAACTCCCATCTGGTAGGTGGGTTCAGAGCCTAGTTTAGTGAATTACAGGTACAAACCAGAAAGGAAATCAGTGAGCTGAAGTATTTAAAGAAAGGTGTTTACAATTCAGTTCATGTTTGTGTTCTGATTGATTGAAGATTTCTTCACATCCAAGTATATCACAAATAAAAGTTTTTTGTCCTTTGGCTCCAAAAGTTTACTCAATAAATGAGTAAGTTCTGAACTCAGTGCTTCCAAAAAGTTTCCCAAACATTATCCCCACTAATGGCATCCACTTTATGCAGTAGTTTATTCATGTTCTGATATTCCCTGTTCCCAGATGCACTAAATCTGACCCATACTTTCACTAGGCTTGCTGTTTCAAATTTCACATTGATTTTGTGAATTTCATTTGGACTGATACCATGGAATAGCACAAATATGTGCTTCCATATTAATTAAATATCTAGTACACTGACAATATTTTAGTTATATTGGGATATAGCGACACCCATAATATACGACTAGATGTTTACTTTGTTCTTGACAGGGAATACTGGATTATATGTCCAAATGGAAGACAGTCCTCTGCTCAGGCTGAGCTACTGCCAGCTATCTCTACTGTGGAGAAAAGAAATAGAAATGTAATTTCTTCATTTTTATTGTTGCTATTGTTGTATTTGAGAAGTTATTAAAGGGTTGTTGGGATTTTCCTCCTTTTTTTTTTCTAAACTTACAACAGTGGTTGACACTCCAGTATCAATGGCTAGCTTTTGCCATATTAAGAAATCATACATATGCAAGTAGTGGAATACATTTACACACTTAATTCTTTACAACAGTTTTGGCAAGCAGTACTTACATTTTATCTTTCCTGTAACTAGACTTTGTTTTTAATACACAATATTTCCATTTACTTCTGAAATCTCCTTAAAAGCTGGGTTGAATGAAAGGCAGAAACAGAGTCTCTGCTTCAAAAAGTCTGTGAAAGAAGGATGAGCAGAGAAAATATATATAAAACAAAAAGAAAGGTAACAGACACACTTGTGTTTGTTTCCATGTGCAACACTGTGATATGGATATGCTTTTTTGCTCATTTGTTTAAACAAATAAATAGTGTTTCAGGCCAGACTTTTTCTTTTGTGCTGATGACAATGACACCCAAGTATTTGCAGGGTCTAATGGAACAGTTAATCTATCTCTGAGGTAATACATTAATTAACGTAAGTAAAAGTGCAGAATTTAGTGCTCTGGGTTTTCTGTTCATTATTCTTTTTCCCTTTTAACGGTTCTGTCTGTGCTTATGGATGTGCACATGCATTGTCTGACATTTTGCCATATATTAACTAACTCTTACTGCCACGTAAGGTGTAAACAGCCAAGCTTACAGAGGGTAGCAGAGCCAACTCAAAGAAAGTTCATTCTCCAAGGGCTAAAGATAACAAGTGAATGGGCTGAAATCATGATTTTCCAAGGAGATATTAATTTTTTTTAAATAATAAAAATTTGTTTACAAAAATGAAATTCAAATTTTTGAGCTTTCATTAAAGCTGTTTCAATAAAAACAATTAGGCACTTTAGGTACCTGAGCAGCAGCCTATGACCACACAGCATTTCATGCATCACTTCACAAAAGCTTACATGACCCTTAACAAACACATTTCACCATGTGCATTTTGTTTGTTCCAAAGAAACATCCCCTAAGCCCACCACACTGCACCTGTGTGAAAGATTTGAAAGCTGTGGATAAGCATGCTCATGAGGGATATAAGAAAGAGCAGAAATCTTCAGAAACCTTTAGGTGGGACAATTTTCCTCACCAGTTAATCAAGCTGAAAAACATAGAGGACTGGTTCTGTGTGACTCTAAAACAGCTGTAAGTCATTTCTGCAGCAATAGGGACTGCATAGAGCCACAACTGAGGCACAGCTACACAGGACAAAAGATCCAAATGAGGTGAAAATGTCAACAAAGATTAAAAAATGTTCAGCTCTGAAAATTCTCACTTCAGTCTTGCATATGCACATAGGACATTCCTTAACAACGTGATTAAGACGTCTATGTGTAAATATCCAGAAAGGTAAACTTTTCTGCACAAAAGAGGCTTTATTCCACAATTTCTGAGCAAATGATGGTGCTAATAGCTCTGCCATAAAAGAAGCTTAGGTGTCAGGTAGCTTCCTACACATTGGGCACAATTCCCTGGCAAAGTGCACATCTTCCCAAGCTCAAGATGTGGAAGAGAATGATGGAAGTCCATGAAGAGTTGGTGCTCTGTACTGAGAGAATACCTTCAGCTCTGCAACCACACCAGGTGTCATACCATTATCCTCAAGGACATGGGAAAAGCATTCTTTTTTATACTTTTCATGTCGTTCTTTCATCCATATGGTGATGTTTCAGCTCGCTGTCATGCACTGGCTCCCTTGTACATGTCTCCTGGAATACTGTCTCGTCCCCCTTTTGCAAAGATGGCTCCCAGCCTCCCTGTTGAAAAGCTCCTCCAGTTTGTAGCAAGGGCTCCTGTAGACGAGGGATGGAGCACATGGAGAGCATGTTGGAACATGGTGGAACATGGATCAGGACACACTGCCTGGAGAGGCATTTTCTTTTGGAGACAGGAACTTCACCTTCCCAGCTCTGATCTTTCCAGATGCCATGTGTACGTACCCTACAGCACACTCACAAACTACAGGTTTGTTGTCTGTTGTCCCAAATGGGACAGGTTACCTGCAGCCCAGAGGCTGTTTTCCACTGCGTGAGCACTCAGGGAAAACCTAAAAGTACATTCATGCTGTTAGTCCATAAAATATGGGGCTTATGGGGTAACACATGCGCTTAGACACCTAAAGATTCTTTGATATAAGGGATACAGATGTGTATGTTTCTGAGAGATGATGGAAGTTTAAATGTGCACTTTCATGCCTCTTCCTTACCAATCATTTTCTGAGTTCCCCCCTTCTGATCCACTGATATGTGAACAAGTATATGTATACTGGCATATATGTGTATATTCATATATAAATATTTTTATATGTGTGTGTATATCTGAACCTGAGCTGCTTTTTCTCTGATCCTCACATGAACAATTTATGGGTAAGTTATACCCCTTAAAATTGCTGAACTTGTCCCACATAGACATGGATAAAAGGATCACTAGCTATACCAATTGATCAGAGAATCCTGTTCTTGCTAAATAGATATTAAAACAATATCAAGATTCTATATTACAATCTGAATGGTTTCAACCAAAAAAATATCCTAATGCTGGAAGTCTCAGTAATACAGAAACCCTTCAGAGAGGCCCGTCATGGTAAATGGATCTGCACCTGTGGGAAACATCAAAGTCAGCATGACTTCCTTTGAACTGAATTCTCTTTTATCATCCATTTTTCTTCTATGTGTTTATATATAAAAATACAATATTATTAGCTCTGTCATCCTTCCACCAATATCCTGAGTTAATCCAAATCAGAGCAATAGATAAATTACATTTTCTTTGGAGATATTAGTGCAAGCAGAGGGTATTTATTTACCTGTTCCTATTCAAGAGCATGATGGCAGAATTTTCAAATGTTTCCTGCAGAGGCCTGCTCCCAATAAAATCACTATTGCTTCAGAGATTCATACAAACTCTGCTGCTTCCAAAAATCACACATATTACCCCTAATTTTCCATTAGGGGTACTTCCTTCTCTTAAGATTCAGCAAGATATAGATATTGTAAATAGATACAATAAAAACTGAATTCAGAAGTTTTTCTTGTTCTCTGACTAACTAGGGGTGGAGAAAGGCTGGGTTGCATGCATGGTACAAATAGATTCAGTGATACCAATTTCCTGTAGTGTTTGCCCAATAGATTGCTCATAAATATTAATGTTTTTTCAGCTAAGTTTTTTTTTCCATGTTAGTGGTACCATTTTAGGGAATAGTCATAGATTAAAGGCCACATTTGGACAATCTAACAAGAAAATTATTCTAAAGACTTTCAAATATTAACATCCTTAAAATGAAGCTAAATATAAATTCCTTATCCATAACCCCATTATTAATTAAACAGTATTGTTGGAGTGTTCCTTTTCAGAGTCTTAGACAGTAAATTGCATCAACTTTAGGCTAAATTCTTCACCAAAGGTAGCAATGTATCATGAAGGGTTACTATTCTGTCATCTGAAAAAATCTGTCAAAACCCCTGGTACTCTTTTTTCTCGAGGCACATGTATACTGTTAAAAATAGGAACAAAATATTCACCAGAACATAAAATTGAAGCAAGAATTGCCCATAATGAATAAAGAGGCTACAACTTCTGAAATCAGTAGTACTGAAGAATCTACGAATAGCATTAACAATATCAAACTTATGAATTTTGAAGACACTGTCAGAGCTCATCTGCCATGTTCATGTACCTTAGTCTTAGCAGGAAGCTTACAGTTAAAAGAAACCCAAAACCATAAAATTCTTGGCATGGCAGGATTAATGATAGGAGTCAGGAAAGAAATATTGTATGAGTTTCCCGTTGTCCTTTGCTCTGCAAATCTCTTCTCCCTTGAAAGGGAGTGTTTTGGACATGCCAATTTAGAATAACTTTTTTAAGTCATTCTGTTGGGAAGTCACACTTTCATTCCATGTTTTGTAATGAGCAATCTATTGGTCCAGATCTTGCAGGGAGTAATTAGTGGAAACACACAGAGCAGGCAGAGCAGTAGTCTATCACCACAGGTGGAGATTTTGAGTCCAGGAGCCTGGAGAAAATGGTAACATTTTTTCACAGGATACAATAGACTGTATCATTGTATCTCTCTCTGCTAGAGGATGAGAAGGAGCTCACACACCCAGTGCACTCCTCTTAGAAGTTATAATGCACATCTTTAGGAACTTTGTGTGACAACATGATGTCAGTGGGGTCTTTGTTGTTACCACAAGCCTGACAATGGTCACAAGGGAACATGTCCTTCATCACTGCCTGTAAAACAATGTGCTCATAATTTAAGAGAATAGCAAGTACTCCCTGTGCCTGCACCTAGGTTGGAAGTATTAGAAGACCCTTCTTACCCTTATTTGTTTCTTGATTCCTTCCCCTCTGTAGTATTAAAGATAAAATTATCCATGAAGACACAACCTGTAAGGGTGATATTTGTAATAAACTCTTATGAGACTTCTTCTACACTCTCTTAAAAAAAAAAAAGTTAAAATATAAAAATTCCTTGCATATAGAGCTACCTGCTCTGTCTTTATTTTTGTTCATCTGAGCTTTAAACAGCCTCAGTTTGTGATTCTGAGATCTCTAATTACAGATACATCTCAGTACTTCTTGACTGGCAACATTTTCTTCAGCTAAATCCAAAAAACATTGACCAGAAAAGCCTCACTCCTCCGGCAGACTGAATACTGCTCACTTATCTGGAAGCTTTCACTTGGGTCTCCTGAGGATGGGAGGATTGTACCCAGTTGAGCTATTAAATGACATGCATTTCCCAAAAGAACGTGAAAGGTATTTATGATATTTGCCTTACTCGCTTGTGTACAACTGTGTGTTTTTGTTAACTAGAGCCATGAGTTTCTCCTTTGTTGCTATCCTCCTGTAATATCTACTGCACTGCTGCCACTCTGTGCTGAGCTCCTTGATATAAAGCATCTTTCTATTTTTATCTTTATTGATGTGTATTTATTTATTTTAGATATAGTTTGTGCTAGAACACACACACACACATATGAAATGAATTGGTGCACTTTAAAGAAGCTTAAATAATAAAATCCAAATGTCATAAATTAATCTGCATATTGTGAAAACAGGCAGTAATTCAAACTAAAAAGATGACCAAAGAAACCTTTGTTAAATGCTTTTTTCTTTCTCAGGAAGATATGAAAAAGCAGATATACATTTATGGGAATGTTTCTTAGTAAGGGTAATGATATAACAAGGGGGAAAAAAGAAGGATCAGTGATTCATTAGAAGCTATTTTTCATTCTTATGAAATATGAAAAGAGAAAATGAAAGAAAACACAGTAAAATCCCATTTACTCTGGAGAAGCATAGACTTGTCAAGGATATTATCATCAGGATTTGAATTTTCTTCCACAGTTAACGGGATTTCTTTTTGGGTGAAAAGGAATTTCAAAGCATCATTAAAATAAAACACTATCCTATTAAAAAAAGAAACTAAACACCTTAATTCTTCCAGGAAGACTTTGACAATTAGAAAACGCTTCTAGAAGGCAAGGTCAGCAGCTTACTTGTTTATTTTCCTAGTCTAAAAGAGGAAAGAGTAAAATAAGTGCACATCGTGATGCTTCAATAGTAATGAATTGTTATTATTTAATTTTCTCATGCTTAAAGAATTCTCATTGTTAGAATATCTTTAACTAGAAGTAAACACTCAAAGATTATGAAGCAGATACATATTTTGCACACTTTAACCAGATTGCACAGATTCAAAAAGTTTTGTTTAGTGTTCATTTTGATGTTTGACTTAATTGTGAAATAAGATCGCCCTTTCTCAGATCTCAGAAACTATTACTAAAATGTAGAGAAGGACAGAAGAAAAAGATGATTTTGTGAGTAACGTTCCAAAATACAAAATATGAGGGCTTTCCTAATGAAATCTTTTCTCCTGGAAACCATCATGGTAAAGATAGCTGAGTAAGACAGTATTAACCCAACAATACAAATTTCCAATGGCTGGTTTCTCTCAGGATGGAGGAATTAATGCAAACTGATGAAATGTGGGAAAAAATGTGGGTGGGTAAAATACCAAGTATAATGCCAGTAATTTCAAAGCTTTTTTTTTAGGGTTTAGTTGTTTATAAAGAGTTCTTATTCAGCACAGTGTCTAACTGAAGATTATTTTGAACTGGAGCCAAACTTGGAACTTTTTATTAAAAATGTATCAATGGGATATTTGACCACTTAAGAAGTCTGTGTGTGTAAGACTTTTGAATCAGAAAGTTATTCAAAACCACTTTTTTCCTACGCACAGTTTCATTTCAAACAAATTGACATTTTCTAATGAAAAAAATATTATTGTTAAAGATGGTTTTTGAATGAAGAATTTCTTTAAGTCAAGAAAGACAAATTACTTCAGACACTGCTGTAGGGTTTCAACCTTGTTTCTTGAAGAGATCTTGATGGGAATATTCCAGTGTTTACAAGGCTGCAGTATATCTTATTTATCTTTCATTCCTATTTAAGGGTCAGGCTGTGACCTGCAAGCAGGACTCTTCATGGACATCGATAGAGGATTCATTCTGGCACTTTTAACGCCGTCAGTGCTGATGGCAATGGTTGCTTCTGTTACCTGCACGAACCTGTGGTGGGCTGGTTGCACTGACTGATAGC
This sequence comes from Vireo altiloquus, assembly GCA_013396875.1. Classification (NCBI taxonomy): domain Eukaryota; kingdom Metazoa; phylum Chordata; class Aves; order Passeriformes; family Vireonidae; genus Vireo; species Vireo altiloquus. Next base: position 486,064 of record VZRF01005200.1, on the reverse strand, counting down.
AAGCAGTCTCTCACCTCGAGCTTGGACTCAGCACCTGCTTAGATGTTAGGGCAGCATTGTAGAGTGAAAGCTTTCCTCAAAAGGAAAAATTTTTTGAGGATGCTGAACACTGTCACATCACCCCAACAAATGTTGGGTCACTTGAGTAAATATTCTGGGGTCTCCAACAGTGATATCACAGCAGGTAACAGTTCCAGCATCTTTAGTCTTTCCTCTCTATAATGTTATTATTGTGGCTTTTTCATCTGTTATACCTTTGGAGTATAGTTAGATCAAGTATAAGACATGCCTGGAGCAGATGTTGTGCAACTGGGAAGAAAAGAGGGTTTCTATGCCATAAAATGTTGGAAATGGATTTTCTTAATCCCTCTGAGAAGCACCTTTCTTTGAGTAACATCTCTGAATAGAAAATATGTAAAGTACTATATGATCAAGATAATCTGGGCAATGTTAGAAGCATATATGAATGTGTATTATTTATAAATGTAGGATTAGGTGTTTTAAAGGAATATTTTATATTTCAAAGATACCATCATTGGTTAATTTCCTGAAAAATTAAATTGTGCCGTTATTAAGGCAGAAGGTACTTCTTATCCTAACCACCAAAAAATTCAGCCACTGGGACTTTATTTATCGCTGTTGCAGAGTACACTCAATCAGTTCCCATATCCTCCCTCCCCACTACCTCACCTGTCACTTCCACCTAGCAGACACACAGCTCTGCACACACACACAGAGAAGCTCAGCATTTTCTGCAATCAACCAAATAGCCTGAAGTGAAAGACAAACATGATGCCTGAAGCAATATTGCTTGATTAACAATGAATAGTTCTTTAAAGTGATCACATGAACTTTAATCTGAAAGATTGCTTTGAATTGTTAAGGGTGGAATCTGTTGCTATGAGAGTTGTCAAACAACTGTGGTGAATTTAATGTGTAATAGATGATAACCTTTGTCAGTTTTAATATTGAATTCCATGTTACTGATCCTAGTAAATAATCCTTACCTTCCCCTAGTGAATACCTGCTACATCCCAAAGCTCTACACAGCACGCAAAGACATTTTAGTAGAGCGTTTTTCATGTAAAGCACACATACTGTATAGATCTGACCTCATCACTGGTTGCCTCAGGCTATCTCCTGTATACCGTCTGTTTTCTTGATTTTCTCCTGAGGTTGTCATTATCTAAGGTTTGTAAATATTTCAGAAATTTGAGACTTGTACAGCAATTGAAAGTGCTATATTGCTGTTATACTGAACTTTCAATAGCATTCAGACATTCATTTCTTTCTATTTTATCTATTTTAGTTCTGGATAATACAAATTCTTCAAAACATGATTTAGCTGTAATTGAATTTGCAACCTATTTACAGTCATTTTAACCAAGAGACTCCAGATAAGCATAATTTTGATCTCAGTTAACAAAGAAACAATATATGTTGTTACTTTATATTGTGCTATTTTCTATTTGTCAAAGTGCTATATAGATTTTATGGATATTTTATGCAAGTTTATGCATGAAACTCAGCTGTTTGTAGAAACTGCTGACCTCTCCATTGAAGGGAAAAAAAACCACAGAACTAAAACTGAAAACCCTTTTGTCCTTTAAAAACCCGTGGGAATGTTGTATGTATCATAAAGGACACGTGTACTTGAAACAGATTAAAAGAAGTACAGAACTGGTTCCTTCCCAGAATCTTAGTATATATGAATTTCTTTGTATTAAAGCAGCCATCATTTACTGAATATTTTTGCTTTCATGTAATTATGTACATATACTTAGCAAAGTATCTTGTATAAAGCAGAAAGCTACAGAAGCCCTTTAAAATCTGCTTTGAAAATCATGTGTGGCATGAATTTTGGCAGCATTATCATCACATTCATTTTTGGAAGTATGCTCCAATTTTTATATCAACTCCTGTATTGTAGCAATAATTTACTCTGATATTAGCATTAGTATCCAATTTTCACATCATATTCTTCATTGCAGTATACTTTACTTAAATATAACATTGCTAGCCATACCTGCCTACATCGTTCTACTTTTGTAGTTGCCTTCAGCACACTTCTTTTTAACATTCATTATGTTAAGACTGTGATGATACACCACCAAATGGGATAGAGAAAAGAATGTGTATAGTGTAAAAAAGATCTTTTGTGATGATAGGGAGGCTTAAGAGTGTTGATGGATTCTTAAGATCCTGCTAAATTTTTTTATAATTTTTTAATTAAATCATTTATATTAGGATCAGAAAGTTCATTTGCTTTGCACTAATACAAGCTTTAGACATAAGAGGGAAGTCCTTGAAATTTTCCTTAGCATGTTCTTATATTGAATCATCTGAATTTCTGTACTTTTTATGGAACATTCAAAGTAGAGGCAATAATTTGTAAATGACATGAGAAAAAGAAATCCCAGTATATTTTCTTTTCAAAATATTTAGTGTCTACAATTCATCTGTGAATCAAGTAAATCACAGCTTCTTCAAGTGCAAGGATCGAAACCAATTACCATTAGTGACCATCGGGTGCAGCCGATCCTTTCTGTCCTGTTGCCTGAATCTCAATGATCTCCCAAGTGTGCCCATGCAATTTAACAGGAAGATCAATACACCGCGGCAGTTAGCAGCAGCTCTCTTGAAGTGCTTCACAAAACATGCTACATTTCTCTACCGAATAAATGTCAAAACATTCCAACAGCTACAATTCTTGGGAGAAATTGTTCTTGTGAAACAGTATTGACATACTTTAACCCACATTTCCCGCTGCTCTCCAGCTTCCTACAGGCCAGTCAATTCTGATTTGGCAAGGGCCACATCGACACATGTCCCCTGCTGACTTTGTCTGTAGGCATGAAAGATATCTCGATGCAGTGCAGAAGTCCTGAGTGTCAGGGGTCAGTGGTCCAGCTCTGACCCAAGGTCAAGGTGACAACAACCTGTCTCCTGGGACTTGTCTTCATCTCTAATATGGCCTTGGAAGCAATCAATATCATTACAGAGCTTACTTTTCTAACAGAGAGTGCCACCTGATCTAAGCATTTCAAGACGATGACTTGCAAGCCTTGCTGCTTGAAAATGTCTTCATTTTCCCACTTACTGCAAAACATCTGTATTAGGTCTGGCATTGGTTTTGTTTTCATTTATTTAATGTGATAAATTAAATTGATTCTTTTCACTTTTTGATGGATTTCTGCAGTCTGGGCTTTCTTGATCTTTTCTTGTATATTCTGGAGGTATTATAGGTAGCTCAGTACTTTCTCCCAGCATCCAATCTCCATATCTTTTTTTCGTTTTTTTTTGCTATTCTTTCTCCCTCTTATTTTTGTCCCTATTGTCTATTAGTAACCATTTTCTTCTTTATTTCTTTCTAGATTTCAGGAAAAGAAACCCAGAGCTGCATCTATATGCTGGATTTGCACACACACACACATAAAGCCCATCTTCAAATATATTCTTAAAAATATAAATAAAATGCAACATCCTTACCAATTTTGTCAGGCCATAGAGGGTTACTGCACTGTATGAAGTAATTATGCTCATGAGCAAGGTGATAACCACTGAGATAAACATTTTTATCACCTGTTTACAAGAACTATGGTAATTTCCAATACAACAAAATGTATCTTTCTTCACAAATCTCAACCATGATGCCTCAGTGCAAAATTCTGTATAGTTAAGGAGGTTTTTACCTCTTCTAATTTTTTTTTCCCTAGGACATAGAAAAGCCCCCAACAAACACAGATCCCAAATTAAAGCAAAATATGAGAAGTATATTTAAAGAAGTGTTTCCATTAACTGAGTGGTGTTACAAAACACTAACAGAACTGACAGTGACTTACAACCAAAACATTAAAGGTGGAATAGAACCTACCAATATTGTGTCATTAAAATTACTCAGCTTTCTCATCACACACAAAATCTGGCTTCAGATTCCCCCCCCAGTAGACAACTGACTGTGAAACCTGAAAGCAAATATTTAATTCAAGAAGACCAGGGTATCCTTACATCATGCTGGTATGAAGACCTTTTGTGTCCTACATAGAGTGATAGATAAAATCGAAACCAAACAAAGTAAAACAAAATTGAAAGCCATAAATATTCCTTTAGACGTGAGTCGCAGCAGTCTAATATGTCTGTGATGTACTTAGCACACTTTTGAGGTCCTTCAAAACAACAGCATTTTCAAAGAGAGAGAAAGAGCTTTTTTTTCACTAAAGGTTACATGCATAAACTGGTTTTATGTACACTAAATGAACACTGATATCCAATTTGGTGGATAATTCCCTTTTAGAAAATGCAGATCAACTGTTCATCAACTGTTCCGAGCTGCAGAAAGGAGTTAAGGCAGAAGCTGGAAGGATGGGCTTCCCACTCTTCCCTCCTCTGTTTCTTTCTGTTTATCCTTTTGCTCCCAATTCTCTCCTTGGTTTTATGAGGCTGATGAGGCAGTTTCATTCAAAATGCAGTTGAATGACAACATTCCCAATTTGCACTCCTGTAAAGGAGAAGGGAATCAGGCTTTCTCTCTATTCACAGCAGTTCACAAGGATGTTATCATCTCCAAGTCCCCCTGTTGTTGCTTGAGGACTTTCAAGAGAATGAAAAGGGCTGGCAGGATCATAGGTGACAGTGTATGAAAGCTGGCACAAGACACCCCTGAAGCTGAGTACATACCTGTAGAGAAAAAGTGGAAAATCTCTCACACCTCTGTAAGAGTTCCTGCAAAACTACCTCAAGCCTGCACAAGTGCAGTGCTTACAATTTAGCATACAGTCACTAGCTAGATATGAAGGGCTCCAGCTAATAACCCCAGCTATCAGTGTCTCCTCTTTTCACACAGGCCTTCAATGCCCCCTATACACGGGTCGGTGGCCAGCGCGTTCTGGGCAGCCCATTCTCAGCATCATAAAATGGCAAAATGACCCTCTTTTTACCTGTCAGGCAGTGATCTTGTACACGAGGCAGCAGAGCAGGGAGAAGTAACCTATCATCAGAGAAGTAACAGGAATCACAAAACTGGTGTGTTCTATTTACACAGGGGTCTTGCATGGCAGAGGCTGAAAAGACACTTCTTCCTTAGGTCAGAACACTTGTGGGCTCCTGTCTTGGGGTGATTTTATGATAATACTACATTTCCTTATCGTCTCATTTATGCCCAGAAATGGGTCCCGCAGCTGTAAGCTGGGTCCAGGAGAGGGGAAGAGAAGCCAAGAGAATTCTCCAGTGCGGTTTGTGTTCAAGGACTCGCACACACTCCCCCATGTGCTCACCACTGCAGAGCCCAGGGAGCACCTTCCTGCTTTTAGCTGGCCTGTCAGATGAGGTAAGAAATTCTCCCATACCGGCATACCAAAATCCTCCAGTAACTTCTTCTTCCTCTTCTGGAACTGTCCAGCCTAGTTGTGATCCGAGAACCAGACCATCAGACCCCGTGGGCCTGTGGGGAGGCTGCAGGGACACTGCATCCCGGCCTCGGACCTGGGGAGGGGCCGAGCCAGCTGCAGAGGGAACTCTGAATCCACCAGCTCTCTCTGCAGAGAGGAGGTTTATTATCTAACATTACTCATTTTTTTTCTTTGCCCTGCTGGCACTCTGCTTGTTAAATAAACAGATTTTTTCACTTTAATCCAAGAAATTCCTTTCATATTGGTGGGAGAGAGAGTGCTGAAACCTTCCTTCTGTGTAGGAGATGTCCCATCCAGGGTGCTTCCCCCTAAACTTGTCTCAAACCGAGATAGCTCCCTTTACCTACCTCAGTCTCTTTTCAATGCTTCTTTGGAGGCATCCAGCAGCGGACGTGCTGGATCAAACTTCTGCAGCCTTGCTGCACCTTGCTAGACATGGCTTCAACCTCACCCTCTTGAAGTTCTGATTTGTCTCCATCAAACAAGATAGCATAGCTGCTACTCCACTTCCTCTGCCCGAAGTGATAGCTACCACTGGAGGAACATGGTAAGGCTTTAACCTTACTTCAGGCTTCGTTACCAAGATGCAACTGCCTAATAGAAGTCCAGTAGTGTGAAAGTCTGACTCTTTCTTTTCCCTGTTTACACTCTGAATTTTCAAAAGCTGTCTAGAATAATTTTTTTTGCCTTTTCATTCCTGCTCAAATGCTATAGCAGAAACTTCTAGCATATGATTGGTAAGGTATGTTACAGACTTTTTTCTCTTTTCTGACATCTGGGCAGTTGGTCTCCTTATCCTTCATATCTATTTTTCGATCTCTTGACCAAGGAAACTATGCAGATCTGTCAGGATTGCCAACCCAGGCAAAATAAACTCCACCAAAAACCAATCAATTTTGTGAAAGAGAATTAAAAGTTTTCTTTGTTCCTTCCTAATTTCAGATGAAAGAAATTTTATCTTTCTATTGAAAGAAATTGCAGGATATTTCTGTTTGGAAACAAAAAAATATCTTTAATAGGGAATTTTTGTTGTATACAAGTGCAATTGTAGGACATATTTAAGGAGACTCCAGTGTGCAGTAAAATCAGACAGAAGAAGATTTATGTTGCTAAAGAAATCTGGACAGTCAAGTAGATTTGTCTGTAATGTCAGTTCTATGTTATGAGAAGAAGATTTTAGAGAGGTAGAGAAAGGTAACAGTAGAAAGTCTGAAATGATTGAACTGTTTAATAGAATTCTCTTACTTTTTTTGAAGTGACATTTGTGGCTGACATAGAGGTAAGGTATTTTATGATGCATCTTGGAATAAAATGTGGTGAGGGGACCTTTGCATTCTCTCCACATGTTGCCACACAACAAAAAAAAATATATGCAGATATGAAAGTTCAGTATTTTTTCAAATAATATATATGTATTTAAATTGCAGGGGCTAAAAAAATGTAGCAAACAATATCAGTGCAAACATCATCTCCTTCTCCTCTGTCTTGGAGAACTTTAGGAAGTAGTGAATTCATCTGTGGTAAGGAATGGACATCTTTTTCAGCATTAGTCGGGAGAAAGATACCTGTTTTAACACTCTTGTCATATATTTCAGTCTCAAGTCTAGTTGGGAATGTGTCTCTTTATTAGAATCATCATCGTTTGTACTTTAAGACTAAAGTAGTTTAGTTTTAGAATCTAAGTAGTTACTGAGACATCCAGAGCTAAGGTCCATTAAACTCTTTGACCTAAACCCTATGAAGAGCCATTAGTTCAGCAGGAAGAACATTATTGTGCCAGCACACAGTGTGAGTATAAATCCTCTTCCGCCTCTGTCTGCCAGCTTCCCTCCCCCCTAAAGTATTATGCTTTATATGAAAAAGCAGGGAACTATGTGAGGCCCTAATGGATTATCAAATGAAATATGATCACCAATGGTTATGTATTATAGTTAATGTTCATTAGTTGTAGTAAGAGCAGACAAAAATGTTGGCTTTACTCGATGTTTTTCTGACTTCAGCTCAGTTCTGCAGAAATTCATTGTTAAAGTATTTACCTCCTTAATTTTCAGTGTCAAGTTGTTTTAGAACATCTTTCTATGTTCTCTTGTCTTTTACAGCCCCCTCCATCTTCATTATAGAGATAGAATTTTTTATGGGAGCCATTGGATGGAAGATGGAATGAATGAAATGGTTCATGAGAAGACAATTTATGTCCTTCTAAAAGTGGGTGACATAGAAGAGAATGACCCTGATGTCATGAATATTGTTTAAGAAAGGAAATGGTGTTTACCTGTGATTTTACTGTGATGTCAGTCAAGGGCTCTATGACCCTTTCTGGGGACCAAGTGTGAAAGCTTGTTTTAGGTGCTCTCTTTCTTTTCATAAATTCTTATTGTAGAATGGAGAATTTTGGTTTATTCCATAACTGAAGAGAACACCACAGGGTTTTGTGTTGATTGGCTGTTTACCCAAACACCTCTCTTTCATGTTCACCTTTTGCAATTCACATTATTCCTCCTGACAGCACTAGCCAGTTCTGTACTTCTGGGGAAAAAAATGCAGACTTCCCCATTCAGACAGAATGTACATCCATTCTAAGGGATAGGTATGACACTTTTTAGTCTGGTGATTCCCTGCAGGAAAGATCAACTGCAACCTGATGATTCCTAAGGTTAATGTGTTTGCATTCACTGTTTACAGCCTGAAAACAGGAAAATTCTGTACTAACGATGCTAAGAGGTGTTTGCAGTCATGTAATCTGCTGCTCAAGCAAAATATTCCTCATGAAATCATCAAACTTCAGAGAATCGCAGATTCATACAATTGTTTGTGTTGGAAGGGACTTTAAAGATTGCCTAGTTCTAACCTCCATGCCATGGGCAGGGACACCTTCCGCTGGACCAGATTGCTCAGAGCTCCATGCAACCTGGCCCTGAAGTCTGCCAGGAGTGTGGGACACACAGTTTCTCTAGGCAACCTGTTCCAGGGTCTCACCATCCTCACTGAAAATTTCTTCCTTGTACTTAAACCTGCTCTCCTTTAGTGTACAGCCATTTTTTTTTGTCCTATCACTACGTGACCTTCAAAAAGTGCCTCCCCAGCTCTCTTCTAGTACCCTTGAGGCTCTGGAAGGTGCTGTAAGCTATCCGTGGAGCCTGATCTTCTCCAGGCTGAGCAGGAGAGGTTCTCCAGCCCTCTGATCATCCTAGTGGCCCTCCTTTGGTCTCACTCCAGGAGCTCTCCCTTATGTTGGGTGCCCCAGAGGTCGACTCCAGGTGGAGTTTCTCATATTACTTCTCTACCCTGTATTACAATGGCATCATACCATTTTTTCAACTCTGCTGATAAGGCTTTATAGATAATGCAAAATAGATTTAGATAAGGCTTTATAGGTGCAAAATAGATTTAAGTTACAGAAATTTTCTTCTATGACTCTCAAGTAAGGCTGAGGCCTGATTTTAGTGTAATCCTCTCTAACATGACTACCAGCAGGTGTTTCATATTCTGTAAAGTGAAGAAGCCACAAAGAAACTCAAGAAAAGTAATTTACACTCTGCCCTGGAACGCTCTGGCTCTAATCAGGTCCAGAGCATTGGGAACTTTGTTCATTTGTGCTTGGCAATTTCTTATAAACTTATTTTTGAAGTCAGCAGTTGTGCTTCTCTATAAAATGCAGAATTTCAGAATTTGAGACTTATCACCTGCAAGCTCAATAACAGCCTGGCCTTTGAAATATCACCTTGTTCTGGATACTAAAATTTAATACTTTACTTCAATCACAAGGGACATTGGCCTATGATGTTGTCAAGACCCATGATATAACAGATGCAGAAAGGCTGACAACAGAACAGCATGTTGCTTATAAAATCAAGCAAAGCACTTTTCTGTTTGAAAAGAACTAAGACAGCAGGTTTTTCTCCTCTTCTCTTTTAACAGTTTTCAAAGTATACTCAAATAGTGTTTGAGTAATTGCATAACTTTGTAAATACATAGCTTTCTTCGTGGTGAAAGACCCTCTAGAAATGCTTTCGATGTCATCTTTTCCTCAAATAAATCTTAATTTCAAGTGTCTGATGATTTTTTTAGAGCATCCAACAGCTGAACACTGAGCAGTAAGTAGAATAACAGGTGGGTAAATTGATATTTAACAAATGATTATTTGAAGCAATTGTCCAGTGTAATGCTCTTTTCAGTATCTCGTTTTATATAGTAATGGTCTTGGTTACCAAAGACTGAGTGCATTTCAGCATTTTTATGAGCACTTTTCTTAATCCATTCAGTTAGCAATGTTCCACTCCAGTGCTGGTGACAATACAGTTGCTTCAGCAAACAATGAGGTCAGAGACACTTGCTACTGACCTCAGCAAATAATCAGATAATCAATTGAAAGAAGAAAAAAAACGGTTCTATACTCATTACCATAGTATTTAACTGTCATATACAAGATGAGAGTCACAACAATTAGCTTTGTCGATTATCTCTCTCCCCTCATCCTAAAGACCAAATTTCCCTGATCTCCTTTAGGTGCACTGTTCCCTGTGGGCTAAATCCTTCATGTTCAGTATGAGGGAGTCACTCCATATTGTCCTGAGCATGAGGCAAACTTTATTTAACAATTGTATTTACCAAATAGAGATATCCAAGAATAATCTACAATCTGTGCATAGTTTTGGGTTCTTAACCACATACTCACAGGGAAATGATGCCAGTCCCTTAGTCAAGCTGTGAGCTGCACTGAGAATGGAGAAAGGAGACTTAATTTTTTTGAGATCCTATGTTTCCAAGTAGGAACCCCTGTGCAGCATCAAATATGCGGTTCATGGGTTTCTGCTGCAACTCTTAATTATAGAATTAACAAATTGTAGACTCATTTGGGTATGAAAACACCTTTAAGCTCATGGAGTCTAACCACTAATGAAGAAACACAGCTCAAAAAAATGTCATGGGAAATGGGAAGAATTAAAATCTGCCTGGTCTGAGACAGGTTGTCCTTTCCCAGTAAGTTTTTTCTGACCCTGACGAAACTGTAGATGAACTAACCAGTAGACTAGCCAACTTCTTCTGCTCAGCACACACACAGCTTCCGGATTTTACCAAGCTCCCATTTGTGCTGGATTATAAAGCCAGATAAGAGGACTAAAAAGAAGGTCAAGCAACTTGCCTGCAGTCACACAGCAAGGAAGTGGCTTAACTTCTATCTGATGACAATTTAACGGGCACTAAAAATACAAGAAATTCAGACAGCCAAAAAATAACATTAATGCTTGAAAGTACAAAAAAGGACTATTAAGGAACCTAAAGAGTTTTTGCTTTGCCCCTGAGATACTAACAATTTCCAGTTTCAGTTCTTTGTTCTTTTATACCTAAGTCACAGATGGTATTCTTTGCAGATCAGGGTCTTTTTCACAGGCCTTTCAGAAGTCTGCAGTCTTTGGCTATAGAAACCTGAAATCTGAAGGTACGCATGTACAAACCACAGGTGGAGTGCTGAAAATGTTCGTGGGATATTTTTGATCACTTTAATGCTTATATATGTGTATTGATGTATGTGATACTTCATCAACATGCTCACCTTTACTGTTTTCTAGTAAGTGCTACAATTTAATGATGTGGTTTCAGGGGTTAGGAAGTTTATGTATCTAAGTACACTACCTCTGTGTTTAATGACACTTGTATAAATGGTAGCACCTGGAGTCTTCGTCTCAGTTTCAGCAAGGTACTTAAGCACATGCCTGGCTTAAAGCAAGCAAGCAGTCCCATTGAAGTTAATTAGACTTCCCTTGTACTTAAAGTTAGGCATGTGCTTAAGTACCTTGCTGCATTAAGACCTTAATGAAGATTGGGGTATAACTGCCTTTGTTGCAGTGTGTGTAATGTGAGTCATTTACTGCATTCACTGTGGAGCTGGGAGTACAGTAAAGCAAAGCTGAGTGAGTACAAACACAGAAATGTTAAGAATATAGTTTTGTAGCTGTTGTGGTCACTGCTCAGACTCAGCTGCTTATTTTAGGTAATGGTGTCTCCCAAGGGCTTGTTTCCTTTTTTTTTTTTCCCTACAGCTGGCAGGACTCGCAAGTAGTGTCTTTGTTGTATTTTAGGGGTTTTAGGTACCAATATTGATAGAGAGATATTGATTTCAAGAAGTTCTCCTGGCTGGTTTAAGGATGCATGAGTGTTAACATCTTTTCCCTGGGGGACTGGATCTGAGGCGTTCTGAAGTCAATGGGAAGGCTCTCATCAGCTTTAATGGGCTTCAGATAAGGTCTTTAGAAGGCTAGAGAATTTCTTTAAGATCTGTGTTATGTATCTCAGCCAGAAGTCAGCACAGCACAGCTTCTGGTAGGGAAGCAAGCTGGATGAGGACGGGGGTGGGGAAGAGGGCGAAAGTATGAATTGTAGTGAGCAGTGGCTTGAATTTCCACCACTCGCTGCTGTAGCACCTATCAATAAATTAATATGTGGAAAATTCTCACTGACTAACTGACTCAGTCCCAAACTAACTTACGAGGTGTGTGTGGATCACAGCACAAGGTGATATAGCTTCAGGCCGAAGCTGGAAACTTTGCTCTTTGTCACTTGCTGTAAAACATACAGAGATACTGACTCTGCTTTTTGTTAAAGGGAATTTTACAGGATACAAGGACAGAAATAGTAAAAGTGAAAGGTAATGTGATAGCAGGTTGTTAATTTTTCTCATTGACATTCCTATACAGCAGTTTCCAAGAGCTTTACAAAGAAGAATCCTGGTGCCAATCCTGCAATTGCTTTTGGTTAGAGAAATTAATACCATGCTTTCTATAACTATACTCCTTAACTACTGCTTATTATAGATGCAGTGTAAGGTGGTACCGTTTATTTCCAAATGAACATAACAAACACACCCTGATATCAATATAAAAGTAACCTGTAAGAAAATTGCACCTGTATGGCCAATTCTGATCGGATGCATATTAGTGTGGCTTTTATACACATTGTTTAAAAACTAATTTAAAACAGTCTGGAAGGGAAGCAATGCCACTATTTGCCTGAGATCTTTTTAAAATTGTGTTAATTTCGAGGAGGATGAGGCTTAAGGATGGCAGGAGATAACATAATGTGCAGGTCATGAATGCTGTAATTTTAACAAAGGAAGGGAGGCAGTTTGAAAGCATTAAACATATATAGAGCAGCATACATTAGACCCCATCAGACAGAACCTTTAAGTTCTTGAATTTATCAAATGACAACATTCATTTTGTACTATGTAGAAGACAACAAGAAAGTCAGCAACTTCATGTGCTGACATTGCAGTAAAACATGATTTTAATTAGCTCACACAGAGGACACATTGAGGAAAAAGTGACATTTCATTGAGGAATATACTATTAAACACAACCCTCCTTGACCTGCCATTTATCAGGGTGCAACACAAAAGTCACATGACTCATCCTGTCTTTCTCATTGTCCTTTGAACCCTGGAAATTCATGGTTCATTTGCAGTGGCATGGGATCCTCCTGGTTTCTTGACACACAGAAGTATCTGCTGTTTTTCTGTACAGTGATGGAGAGCAAGAGGCCCACCTCTTTATGGCAGTGACCAGTTTGAACACCAAAATAGCTACATGACAGGCAGTTTAATTCCTGAAGTCATCAACTAAGAGGACTTGGGGAAAAAACAGAATGAAAAAAGAATCTTACTTCAGAGCAGCACCAGATTGTCCTCAAATTAGAAAAATTAACCACAAACAGAAGCAAAAAATAAAAATAAACATAGAGCAACTAATTTGGGATTACTTTCATGCCAAAAACGTGTTAGACTTTGGCTGCATGCAAGTCTAAAGTATATCAGTTGCTTTTATTAGAAACAGTAATGAAAAAGGTACGCTGTATTGATACCCACATTTAGACCTCAGCAATGAAGAAATGTGCAAATAGAATTTTACCTTTTTTTCTACTTAGCAGCTGCTAGACCCAACACTGAAAAAAAAAAAAAAAAACAAAAAAATCCAAAAACCACCTCCCCAAAAAAACTCCCACAAAAGGAGTCAAATACATCCACGATGTTCTTCTTTCTGTATTTCATCAACCTCATTAATGCCCCTGGAGGGAAATTTCTGTGGTTAGAGTTCAGGAATGAAACTCAGGGGCTTGTCCAGTCCCTAATTCTGCCAGATTCTCCTTCTGAATCTGAGCAAGTTAGTGAGCTATTAGTTCTATATCTATAAAATGGGGATAATAATTTTTGTATCTCAAAGAGGGGTTGTGAGGGTAAGTCTGCTAATACCTCTAAGATGCTTAGATATGAGGGTGACGAGTGCCATAGAAAATCCTATAAATAAATAAAATAAACTGTGAGAGCCTGAGGCACTGGAAGCTGCTGCCAAGGCTGTGCATTTCCACACTCCCCTTACTGCGGGAGATGTGGCTCAGAGCCAATATGCAGTCTGAGAGCAGCTCCTGCATTACTGGAGTGTGTGTGTTGTTTGTTTATTTGGTTTTCACAAAGGGTACCCACTACATAACCAAGGTAACCACAGTCAGTTTAAAATGGGCTGGTGCTGTGATGTGGTGAATCTGCTATGCCTAGTTTTGGTAGCTGTCTGCTTTTTTTTTTTTTCTTTTTTTGAGCGACAATTATATTTCCTAAAATCCTTCAAGACTCTTTTATTGGTATGGGTGGTTCAATATGGTTCAATCGCTGTTATATTTTGGGGATTTCTGTTTGTTTGTTTGCCTGTGGGGCTAGGCTGGCAGCTGGCATGTCTGAGGGTTTAGCCCTGCCGCCCTGCAGGGCTGCCCCAGCCCGTCCGCAGCAGAAGGCCTGAGGACAAGGCCAGCAATGGGAAACATTTTGCCACATTCTTTGGCAGGTTTTTGGGACTAAGGTCCTGGCACCAACGTGGCAGTGCAAACACAGGGAGGGGAGCTCCCACAAAGGAGGTGACATTTTCTATAGCAGCTAGTTAGGGACCTACTGAACCTTCACTGTTGTTTGGCAGCTTTATCCCCTGAATGCTCCTTGCTAATTGGTGAATGGGCATCATACCACAAATACTCTGAGCAGCAAAGAGACTACATACATGCAGGGTCTTTGATTTTCTTAGTGTCAGGATTCCCAGCTCACAACACCCAAGTGACCGCACAGAGATGACACACTGAGGTAAGGAGAACACCGTGTTGTTAACACATTCCCAGAGTGGATTAGTCTCTCAGGACAAGTTAAAGCAGTTCCTGGCACCAGCTGGCAAGCGAAAGCCTTTCTGAGAAGGGACAGGGGAGTAGCTGTGCAGTCAGGGTGTTCTCACAGAGTCTCAGTGGAGAGATGAGAGGAAGGGCTACAACATCCGATCCGGTATGCCTGCCGAGGAAACGCTGGCTGTTTGGAGTCAAGTACATGCTCAAATGGATCTGTGATGTGTGAGTGTTTCTGATATCTCTGAGTTTGCATATAAACTACTGTAAAACCAATATCAATTATGAAACAGGAAGAGAAGACTCAAATATGCTAAGATAGGGCTTTACTGCAGTCTAATCAGCAGACTCGTGCTTTGTCCCAGGGGAAGAGACCATCATAGGAGATTGGAAAAACACACTCTAGACTAAATAAAGACTAGGAGGAATTGATAAACTAGAGAGGAGAAGAAAAATCTTCCCCCCTCAACCCTCCAAAAAAAAAAAAAAAAAAGGTTTTCCCCAAAAATTCCTTAAAAGGCAAATGTTGTTCTCTTGCAGTACTCTTGAGAGGCTGTAGGATGAAACCAAGTTCTTTGCCCTGAGGTAGTAAACGGGATGAAATCTAGCAGGAATGAAAATAAGCATAGTCTAGATTCTCCAGTGGTAAATAATCCATGCTTAAGCTGCCACCCCCATACTGGGGCAGAAAGAGGCTTTCTACAGCAGCAGCTGGGGCTGAATGGACTCCTTTTTGAGTTTCCCTCAGCTACAGATCCTGCTGCTCTGTGGCTGCTTCTGCTTGCCCGCCTTGCAACCCAAGAATTGGGAAGACCAGCAGGTCTGACTCCTTGCATTCCATCTCTGAAATCCCAGAAGAGGAGAGCCTGTGGGAGTCTCTAGCTCTAGGCTTTTCCCCCTCTTGAAAGACAGGAGGGGACAAGAAAGGAGAAAGTTAAAGGGAGAGGAGACAGAAAGGGGGTTAAGAGAGAAGGAAAAGAGATGCACTGTGACTGAAGATACACAGAAAAATGTGTCAGAGTGGGGCAAATAAATGTATGGAGAAGAAAATCAAGAGAGCAAGATAAAATCAGTGTCATGGAAAAAGGAAGGGAACCTGCCCCCCATTTAAAAAAAAAAGAGAATTAGGGGAGTAACATGTAGTGGATATTTGAAGTAAATGCAGTGAAATACGACATTGGGGTAGACTCTGTTCTATGCAAATGTCATGAAAGTGGGAATGGAGGGTGTTCAAGTCTTCCTGTTAACCATGTCCTTCCGTGAGTCCCTGCATCCACAAAACTGTCTCTCCATGAACAAAACAACTTGCATATAAAAAATTCTGTTCTTTAAGCAGAATCTTTCTTGTTGGATTTTTGTGTCCAGACCTTCTTTTCAGACTGAGCAGAATATGAGTAACAGGCTTTTCCTTTATTCTTGGAAAAACATACCATAAATCCCTTCTTTATCATCTTTAGATGAACTAAATGCATCCAGTCCTTTTTGAAGGTCTTCACAGGCCTCTGATCATTCTTGTCAAAGAAGATACATGTCAGTTCTGAAGTGCGATATTCAAGCACTTTTATTAATGCTTTAAAAACACAAAGTAAATGGAAAGAATTATTTTGTTTTAAATATTATGTATATTTTCTCTTGCATTTGCACCACAGAATAAATTTTATTTTTTTCTTCAGACATTTGGTGCTCATAAACACATCAAGCCTGCAGTAGGGATGACCCATAGAGCTACCAACTTCTAAAAAAAATTCTGTCCTATCAGCTACACTCTATCCCATATTTATTGAGCACTTATCTTTTAAGCAGTACCTTGCACTTATCCTTCCTGAATTTCATACCCCCTCCCTGTATTCTTTTCCAGACCGTTTTGCAAACATGTCAAGGTCTTTTTGAAGTCTCAGCCTTTCTTGCAGTGTGCTGTGGTTCCTCCTGCCTTCCTGGCATTTGCATGGTCAGTAAGGATATTTCTCCATTCCAACACTCTTTGTGTGTGTTGGTATCCATGTGCCCGTATGAAAGAAAAGAATGGGAGGAGCATAACTTTTGTGTATCTGATGTTGGTTTATGTGTTAGAAGCAGAATAAAATGACAGATGTTATCTAAGTGACAATGTTGCTCTGCACCATTTTTTTCACGCACTGAAATGGATCACACCTGAGGAACCAGTGTTTTCAATTATTGATTAATGTTGAAACCTACCACCCTACTTCATATTGCCTCGGTAAAAGGAAGCTAGGGTAAAGAGCAATACATACATATTTACATACATTCTAATATATAAATATACCTAAGTGCGCAAGCACATGTAAGTGTACACGTATGTATTTGTTGCTTAAACCGTTCCTAATACAAGAAAATAATAAATAAGGAAGCCAAATAAACTAATAAAATAAAATGAACTCCTTGGAGGGACTCTTATATTTCAATGGAAAATTCCCATAATTTCTGACACAATGATAGGACATCATCTTTCAAAATCACATTGTGTCTTTTTGTTCTGCACAGAGCTGAGACCTGAAAATGAATGTACTGAGGCCTATTTCCGTTGCTTTTGAGCACAGGCTTTTTCATTTACTTCTCAGCATAACAGTTGGACTGCACAGAAGCACTGGAGCTTAACAAAAAAGACTCTCATCTCAGACAAAAACTGTAATTATCACAGGGGAACAAATTAAACAGAAAACCCCGCTGGAATGAGATTTCCACATATTTAGAGTGTGTTAATACCAATAATATGGTACATACTAACAATAGAATCTTTCTGTAGCTTTTGTAGTATCAGATATGAATAAAAATATGTATGATTACACTGCCTCAAAAGAAACAAGATGCTCAAACTCTTTTGTGGATTATTTTTTAAATGTTTAGGAGGTGGGGAAATTAATTGGAGAAATTTTAGTGTCTTTTGTTTACAAGTGTTTCAATTTTTATCAGTACTAATTGCAATGGTATTGATCTAGACAATAAAAGGGAATTAGTTTCAAATACATTTTCTAAAGTATAGCATGCTATGTACAAATATACACTTTTTACATTTATTTATTTTACCTATATTTATTTTATTTCTATTATTTACAATTATTTTTCCACCTGTTCTGTCATCTGCCAATCACACATGTTATATTAATTATTCATTAAATTGGGCATCTATGAAAGAAGCAGACTCAGTATATCCATCTTACAGTTAAGTTTATTTTCCTACAGGGAAAAAAAAAGCCAACACAACAACGATTCCAGATAAACATATATTTGTGCATATATGTGTGTGTGTGTGTGTGTAAAAGATCAAGGTGTGATGGAAAGATGGACAATACAGAAAGAAGTGTGTCAGCAGATTTGTTCATGCCATAGGTCTTACAACAATAATTATTGTTTCATAGTATTATCAGTCTTATGTAGCAGTATGTGTATAGACAGTGACAGGATTTAGTTTTGCTTCAAAGTTCAATGATCCTTTCCCTAACAATGAATGTCATGTGCATCTCTCTTTCTAGAATTTGAAACTATGGCATGTATTAAGGCCACCTACAAGTGTGCACATGTATTTGTGTATATAAATCTCTTTTGTGTGCACACAGATGAATGTTACAGTGTCCTCATCTGTTTTCAGATTCACTCAGACCCTGAAAGATTGACTTTTAATCATAGTGTTAGATAATACCATTCAATTCTAAAATAATTGTGATAAACTTTTCATTTTCTCTCCTTTCCTTCCTTTTAAAATTATTCTACTGGAAACAGAAAGAATCTTACGTTTTCACTGAAATAAATAAATTGTAAAGCTCTGTAAAAAGCAAACATTTTTATGATGAAAATATCCTGTTTGAATCTACACAAAGCATATTTATGTTATTTTCTTTTTTAAGGACTTATCTGTAACATTATTGACACATTTGGATCAATACTTTTAAAGGTTTCTCTGTTTTTTAATATCAAATACTGGAATGATTTGTATGTTTACCTTGATAATATACACTTGTCTCTTTAAGGTGACAGCAGATGGTCCAATAAGAAGTGGCAGAACTAAGTGCTGAAAATATAGCAGCCCATCTCAAGCTCCCTTAACCGTAAAATCTATGAATTTATGCTCAACTGAGCGATAAGACACGGTCATGAAATGTCCAAGGGTGAATCAGGGTGGTTGGAAGTGTATCTATTTCCCCTGCACAATGAGAAACCTTTCAATGCACTGTCTAAATGCACAGACAATATTTAGTAGCTTTATTTATCAATTAACTGTTTCCATCACACTCAGAGTGTGTACATTGTAGTGTGCTGCTAAGAATTCCTGTACTGCTTTGCCTTCCAGGTTTCTATGGGCTGTTTTGTTAATCTATGTTTTGTAGCTCTCCAAGGTTAGTTTAATACTGGCATTCCAGCGTGAACAGTTTGATAGTCTGGGGATTAAATCTTCAGAGGATGTAAGTCAGTGCAAATCCACATGGCATCACAGTTTGCATCACAACACCATCAGATCCACTACTTAACACATAATTTCAGGTTATGTGTGATTTCCCAGGCAGGACTTTATCCTTCTTTGTGTCTGTATCTGTCTCTGTCATTTCCTACACCTCCCGTTGTAGGTTATAGACTCTGCTCCACCTGAACTGCAACACGCAGCCAAACAGAGTACCAGTGGTCTGCTGTGTTAATCAGATGAAGAAACTACACCAGAAAAAGTATTCTAAACCATGGATTTTCTTCTGAACCATGCTATATCAGCTCCATGTCCTCATCCTCAAATGACATCTGTACCGAACAAGCCGATCGCAGATTTGTTCCTCTGCAGAGGAACAGCAAAGCCGCATTGCCTGATTAACCATTACCTCTGCTGTATCTGTTTTCACCATCCTTAAGCTTGCTGGAATGCAAAACCATTGCCAACATCATCCAGATCATCCTTGGACACACAAACCAATAAATTGTGTATTTTGAAGAGAATAAGTTGGTGTATTTTCTGCGGAAGCTCAGTGAAAATGAATGTACCATTTGGTGTGACTAAAGCAGGCAGGCAGACACAGCAGATCAGCATCTAGAGAAAGGGAAAGATGTCATCAGAGAAAAGAGACTACTTGTCATTCTTTTCTGTCAAGACATTACGGGCCTGGCTGTGATGTATCATGGCCATTCTCTGCATAAAGTTAATTTAAGCAGTCCAGGACGGATTATTCCCCTGCAAGAAATAATTCCTGCTTATTGTCCAAGCTGCCAGTGTAACAGAGGAAAAGAGCAGAAGCAAAGGGAGGAGGTGGGGGCTGTTGTACCCAATGCACTGTGTCAGTCCTCCGTCCAGGCATCTGAAGTAGCTGCGTGGTTGAGATTGTTACAGTTATTTTACAGGTGGATAGTTTGGGAAACAAAGAAGTTCGAAGGCTTGAATAAAACAAAAAACAATCAGAAACATTAGGGAACACTGGATCTCCATTCTCTGCTTTCTGAAGGTAGGAGTTGGAGACAGGGAGAGAGAATATGCATAATGTATTTTATATGCAAAACACAGTACAGTATAAAAACAAAGATCACTCACAGTTTTGCCATACATATATATAGCATAACATTAAAGAAATTGCTCATCAAAAAAGCACAGTGATTACACAATAAAACATTTTGAGCAACAGAGATATAGCCTGGGCCATTCTCCAATGAAGAATTTTAAATTAACTAATGCAATTATTTTGACAACTGTAATTTCAGTAAAATTAAAATTCTTGATGTTGAATTTCATCATTAACACATGGTTACAAGAGCCATATATATCTACCTTTATATTTGTCAATGAATTTTTCTAGAATTATACAAAAATATCCTTACTTCCTGTAGTTGCAATTTACTCTATATTTTGTTCACTTGCCAGCATGTGAAAGAACTAGTTTGAGTCTGCCTTTGTGATTTAGAGTCGAATGTAGTGTTGTACGTTGTCAG
Source organism: Vireo altiloquus (assembly GCA_013396875.1). NCBI lineage: Eukaryota > Metazoa > Chordata > Aves > Passeriformes > Vireonidae > Vireo > Vireo altiloquus. Next base: position 465,584 of record VZRF01005200.1, on the reverse strand, counting down.
AGAGTTATCAGCTCTGCACTTCAATAGTTGCGGTAGACAAAAATACATCAGGAAAAACTGTATGTCTGCTTGAGCTATTCAAAAAGAGCATTGGATATTGCACCACCCAACCCCTCTGTAAGTGCCCAGCCCTGTGTGCACCACACCGCTGGCTGCCACCTGAGTTGTGTGCAGTCCTCACGTGCCCCGTGTGACGCAGCATCACCAGCACCCAGACAGAGCCTCCAGCCCTCCCAGTGCCCCCTTGCCCCGAGGAGTCATTCTGACAGACCAAAAGCTGCAGAAGCAGGTCGTGCAGCTACTTTTTCCCTCTTTGCATATCCATTCCCTTACCCTTTTCCAGGTCTGTGACTATTTCTAGTGCAAGTCCTAAATGAAGCTTTTTCCAGTGCTCTAAAATCTGTATAAAACCATATTCTGCTAGATAAGGAGGAAAGGAAGTTTATTTAGCTAGTAATCTTTCACTTTTAATGAACTTTCAAATGAGCCAAATATCAGCCAGGTGACCACCCACTTGTGGAGGGAATAAAGGTTAGTTTTATTCCCCTTCAAGGTCCACTTTGCAAGGTTCAGAATTGCAGTTCCAAATTTCAAATAAGGACATACTCAGGTTGGAAATCTTGGGAAAAAACAGCCAGAGGCTAGAAGAGCCTGTGAGTAAATGGGGATGATCTTTCCCACACGTCAGCAAAGGAGAAGTTTCCTTTCAGAATACCTGAGGTACCAACAGATCATGCATCCTACACATCCTTTTCTTGTGTGGTTTGGGACAGAGCCTGTAGGATGTCTCTTCTGGTGGGCCACAATTTAAAAATTCTATTCCAAGAAAAACAGCTGTGATCCCAACAGAAGCAATCTTCCTACTCAGTGTCCTTGTGACATTACAGTACATATATTTAAATCACTGAAGCTGTGATTCTATCCTCCCAGCTTAGGTAAATATCTATTCTCCTGGAATCAGGCTCATTATTAATTGCATCTTCATTCTATGCAACAACAGACAGCAGACTGCTAGGATAGTTAGCTGCTGCTGCCTGGTTTGTAACAAGACTGTTTTTTCAGACTTGATTGATAAATGGAAACAGACTGATTAAATTAACTTTGCTACTTTCACAGAGTTCCTGAAAATAATTTTGGGAATTGAAATAGGTATTTCTAAAATAATATATATCTCTATTGGGAAGAATATAAGAGAAATCATGTAACTATTACAGACAAAAAAAATCCTGCTTTAACAATCTGGAAGGCAATCTGTGCAACTTCTTTTGATGGAATAGAGTGAATGGTCCTTGGAGGAACAACAAGAGGATGCAAGTGATCTACTCACTTAGATTCTTATATTAAATAAGCTTAAGGAAAGAAGTTTGAAAAATTACATATCTTTTATACTCTAATCATAAATTAAAAGCAGATTCAGTGTGGTAGTGTGGTTTTGGACTTCGTTGCTGTTTGTGGGGTGTTCCATTTGACTTTATTGTATTGAAAAATGTTCCTTGTTATTCCCCCTTTAAATGGTTGATTCCACCCCCCACCTTGAGTTATGTATAAGTGCCATATCCCTGTTATCTCCTCCCCTGGACCCTGTATATGGGTGTGTCTCCTCCCCTTTTCCAGTTCTTTCTCCATCCATCATCCCAACCCCACCTCCTCAGGTTGTCAATCCATCTGAGACTGTACCCTCCCCCTTTGGAAATCCTCTAAATCCTCGACGTCCCTTTGGTTCCCCTTGTTGTCAATCTCCCCTATGTTTACCCCATTAGTCCCAGGTTGTGTAAACCTCNCTGGACTGCGCTGGATGAAGAATCCCTCCTTTTATTCCCTTACTCCGGCTCCTCGACCAATATTCTAACTGCAGCGCTGAGCAGCAAGCACTGTTGTTAGCAGCAGGAGGGTTGCTCCTCTGACTGACACTGCTGCTTGTCCTTTTATCCAGGCGCAGGCAGCTGGCACCAACCCCTCCTAGCCGGGCAGTGAGACAGGGCACCAAGCCCTCTTGCCTTTAGCCCACTGCGGCCAGGCTGTGCTGCGTCAATTCAGGACAAGTAAAATGAAAACCCGATTTTTGTCTTCATTTTGTTGTCGTCTTCCAACAATTTTAGAGGTATTTAAAGCTTAGTATACCAGTGATAGTAAAAGCTTTCGAGGAGTTTTAGATTCCCAACACAATCATAGCTTTTACTATGTCAGAGATACAGAGGAGAAATTCTTGTGAACTGAGTTGAACTGGGATTCTCTTTCCAGGATCTATTTACTAACAAATAAATTGTACAGTGTAATTCATTTGGAATTCCACATTGCTACCTAAACCTTATTTGTTTGCATTTGCAGGCTTTGGGGTCCATTGATCCCTGCCACTTGTTTCATCTCTTCCTGATATCTTTTCCCCTCAACCTTTCAACTGTTTGCAGGGATTGGTCCCTTTTGCCACAGTCATTGTCACAATTTATTAAGTTGGTGCTTCAATTTTTTCCTAGGTGCTCTTTTTGCACGAATGCACTGACTTCCTGACCCTCAGCATCTGCACACTTGGGTAGTCTTAAGGTCTCTGATTCCCAGCCATGGCCAGTGCCAGTGGTATGGGTATCCTTCAAGAGTTCCACTTTGGGAGCATGAAACCATGTAATTCTGGACATACTCACTTCATCTTTGACGAAAACTGCTGGTTTCCTTTGTGATTTGCATCAGAAAAATCCCAGCTGATTTTACACTTGTGGATTTCCTAAGTATTATTTTTCTTCACTGTCCCTTTTTTCCCGCCAGGTTCCCTTTCAGCTCTGAAGGATAAGAACAGCACCCACTTCTCCCACAACCTAACACAATGCAGGCTGAGCTCCTAACATCTTTTCAAGTTTGGAGATCCAAACATTCTTTGCAAGTTCAACCTTGTAAACAATTTAACAGGGTAATGTGGATGATTTTTTTAATAGCTGGTCTTGCCTTTGTCTCACACATAGCTCATATGAGCAGAATATTGCCATTTTTTCTGTCTCTGATTTTTATTTTTTTCAGGGATCTCTACTCTTTCATTTTCTCCCCTTCACCACATCACCTGTATCTTCTGCAGTTGATTACACATTCATTTGTCAGACAAGCTTAACCACACTGGCTGAACCTTGCCTTTCTTAAGATAGACATGTAATTCCATGATATTCTTTTCTGAACAGTGTTTCACTTTCAATAGTGACAACCTTTAGCAATTTACACCCCTATACTACTGTGCAAAAGGACACAACAGTCCCCTTCATGCAGTCAGCAGGTTCCTAATGCAAAGATATTCTTTCTCTCTGGTGTTATATAAACTCTGGTAATACAGATGCTTTAGTCCTTCCTTCATCATCTGAGACCTCTTGACTCCAGTACTGAAGCACGCCCCAGGTCTCACTGCTGCCTGCTGCAGTGAAACACACATACAGAGGGACCAGAGCAACTTTGTTCTGGAGGCAGAGGTCAGCCCAGACAGCGTTTGGCTTATGGATAGCTGTGCTTTGTGGAGAACCTGACAATGTAAGGCTTCTTTGTGTTCAGGATGGTGCTGTAGTGAAACCCAAGCTTAGGCTCCTTTGAAGTCACAAGTTCAAGTATGCTTGCTAATATAGATGAATTTTAGTATATATTTAAGTGCTTCCTTCAGCTGAGCCAAATAACATAATTATCTTTTTTTTTCTCTAATAAATAAGTTTATTTTCTCCTGTCCATCTGTCTCTCTGCTTGATCTTCTTTATTATTTGTGTTTATCTCACATACTGTTCACATTGATTTTTATTACTATTTTTTTCTATCACTTTATCACATGTTAGAGGGTGATAAAAGTGGATGCTGAACTCACCTGGTTTGGTTTTAAGAACAGGTCATAAAATAATGTAATGTTCTGTAGAGATTCAGGTCATGTCTTCAATTGAAGATAAAGTGGTTTTTACCTCTATCACTCCAAGAAAATTAATGTAGCCTCTACTTGCCTCTCTCCACCTTGGTATCCCTTATTAAACTTAGGGCAATTATGATCTGAACATTTTTGGTATGACAAACATCAGGGATCACCCAAGGTTAATGTCAATTAATAGGTTGTGGCAGCTATGGAGTAACTGGCAATTTGGATGAGAAAATGAAAGAAAAAAGCCGAAAAAGGTAGAAGGAGGTAATATTGTACAGTTTAGAAATCAAATATAAAAGTTCAGTAAATACTGATACTGCTAAAGGAATCATTAGAAGTGAAATTCCATAGCATGTCAGTCCATGCTGTTATGTCAGGCTAATAACTGCAGCACATGAACTACAGAGTCTCTACAGCCCATATTTTGTCAAGGAGTTTCACTGGGCACGTGGGGGCTGTCAAGGCCTGGAAAGGTGATCTGTCAGAAAGATGTCTGCAGCATTAAGTGTTTAAAGCCATTTTAATAAGACCTGGAGCAACTGCTTTGCAGTTCCTGTATGTACCTGTGAATGGCTGTGTAATATTTTAAAACACTTCCTTTTTGTCTTCAGGTGCAATTGAGCCAGATCCTTTACAGACATAATTTGCTATAAGTTCTTTTGATTTCACCAGGATTGTGCCATCTGAAGCTGAGACCCAAGATATTTTATATCCTCTGAGTACCACGTATCTTGGAGAAACAGATTTATGTAGAAGATGGTTTTCACCTGGCATAACATACTGTGAAGGAAAAATGAAAGACAAGAAAACAAACTGTCTGCTTTCCTAAGTTAGAACATTTTCCATTTCAGTTAAGGAAGTAAATAACAAGACATTATCTATTATTACATTTCTCTATTTTTGAGTCAACTTTAAATAAAAGTCTTGGTTAATACACATGGATGTATTTATGCATTTTTATACATATAAGATATAAAAAAATGCACATTTGATCTGATTTTTCAATTAGAAACATGTAAGAATTTAACAAAAAATGTGTGACACTGTCAAAATTATATAAATTTGCCATAATTCCATATCTCATGGGAAACTGTGAGCTGTTTCCAAATCTTACTAACTAATAAACAAAATATGATTTCATGAAAAACGTGTTCTCACCTTTAACCATCACAGTAACTGCACTCACAATCAGGCACACACCTGAGCACTGCCCCTCAGGAGGAAGCTGTAGGCTGCCATGAGGTCTCCCCTCAGTCTCCTCCAGACCGAGTGACCTCAGCTGCTCCTGGTAAGGCTTTCCCTCTACACCTGTGTCTAAGAATGAGTTTGTTTATCTTCCATGCGTAGATTCCTAGGGAAAATCAACTAACTTGGTACCCTATATCCATAGGATTTAAGAAAAATAACATCCTCTACCTCTGATAGGCTGTAAGCCAGAGCAAGAGTGTAAATAGAAACAGGGAATCATGTTACACTTTAATGGCTCCTTAGCAAATTAATCTGCAGCTACCTCTGGGATATATTTTAATTTTAAGGCTGGGGAATATGGTGAATGCCATAAAAAGAATGCCCTGAAAACAGCTTCAACATATCCATGTGTGTTTGAACCTCAGTGGTGGCTGTCTGTTCTTTATGTTTGAAACTGCTATTCTAAAAGAAAAAAAACAAAACCAAAGAAAAGGTAAATTTTGAGAGAGTAAAGAATTTCCACTTTATCCTACCAAGATATAGCATTTTTTAATACGCACTTGGTAGTAAAAAGTAGGGAGATAATATGTGGATTATTTAAAATTATTGCATATCTTCTTACTTAGAACATAAGTAATTACATTAGTACAGTTGACTACAAAAACAAGCAATAAATTCACATTAGTTTGTTGAATCTGTGTTACTGGGCATCCTTGGTGTGTAATTCAGATTAATATTTATAGCTCTGCATGAATTTCTCATACTTGGCTCTGTAAATTTAGCTTGGAGGACACCAACAACTGTGCTTAGTTTTGTGATGCAATGAAAAACGTCCATGCTGATTGAAGTCCAAAATTATTTTCAAATATAAATGTGTATTTGTTCTTCTGTCTTTCCAAAGTGGCTGAGCTTAAAAAAGCATTCCAAGTTGTTTTATTTTTTTTTAAAAAAGCCTCTCAGCTTCAAGATACAGTGTTCCTACATTATAATGTGAAAGATGAAATTCCGCATATACATACGTCATTTTTTCAAAGCAAAAAAAGCTTCCTTGAACTTTCATCTTAAAATCTAACTCATGGTTGAATTGCTTAGAAAGATTCCTCATCTGTTCCTTAGAATTCTGTCTCTGAATTCATAGTTTCCCACATATTTTTAAGTGCTGTCCTAAATATTTTGCTTTCTTCCAAGTTTAATATTTTAAATTAGCTAGATAAGTCTACTTGTTCTAATTTTTTCATACCTTTCTGTATTCAGAAGTTCTAAGATCTTTCCAAACTAGTCAAATTGACAGTGTATTGGGGGCTGTTTGCTGAAGTAAAAGGCAGCAGTACTGGTCACAAAGACAAACACTTTAGTACCTGCAATAGGTACCATAGGAATGTTGTATCAAAAAAAATTATCTCGCATGAGGGAAGGTGGGCTCTTGAGGCAACTAGCAAATTATCCTCAACTAGATGGGATTTTGTGCTGAAATTGTCTTTGCAGATAGCTAGAATTTATGAAGGAAAACATGTCCTTTTAAATAAGAAATAGCTATTAGGGTCTAAGAAAACATTTTAAACTAATAAATTATCAGATTGATGCATGAATTGCAATGCTAATGTATTACCAGTTATTAACATAAAAGATATGGCTCAGATTCAACAAGTGTTTGTACCTAATTTAAGTAGGCCCCCAAAAATATTTGAAACATTATGCCCCTGTCAACAGATAACACATTTTAAAGCCAGTGCCTGTATTCCCAGTTGAATCCATGGGAAGATGTGGTCTGTCTAGGAAATGACAGTGAAAAAATCCTCCTGAGTTAGTCCAATTCAGAAAACTACCTCTACATTGTCCAAAAAGAGAGGAAGTACAGATTATTCATTTGCAGATAAGTAACCTAGTAAATAGAAAAATAGCCTGAGAGAAACAGGCATGACAGTAGACTGGATGGTAGGACAAATGACATCCTTTCGAGCACTCTGTAGTTTGTACTAAGAGCAATTTATAAATAGTACTACTGAGTCTATCTCCCAGAAGCAAAAGTTGGAAGAAATTCTAGTTTTCAGGGTGTATAAGGATGTACTTAAGCTTTAAAGATGGGAGCAATTTTATATTTGGTGACTGAAGGTAATTAAATGACACTCCCTTAATGTTAATACACCTTAAAGCCTCTCTCTTACTGATGTCCCTCTAATTGGTGGTAAAATATTTTCCAATCCACTCTTTTACCAGTAGTGACCAATGCATATTACAATACATATTACAAATGTATATTACAAAAATTATATAAAAATGAGACAGCAGCAGAAAAAAATCACAAAGGATGCCAGTAGTTGATTTTTGTATCTTTCAATTACGTGAATGATCCATTTACAAGATTTCTGAATTCAAAAATAAAATTAAATATCCAGCTCCATCCCAACCTTGCTTACATCATTAGCAACTCAGGAGATGTCGATTTGTCATCGCAGTGTATTTTTCATCCATTACCTTAGAGAAAGTAAAATATCACATCATTCCTTTTGCTGTTTATTTAATCATACTATAGCATAACTTTTTGCTGCAAAAATTGTAAAACCCATAGAAAAAAAAAGAGAAAGAGGGTTCATTTTAAATTTTGTGCTGACCTCTGTGCATATAAGATACAGCACTTTTCTGAACTGGGAAAAAAGGTAATTAATGTCACCATACACCAAAATTTCACTTAGTTTGTCAGAGAGGATTCTTTAATTTGGTTTTGTTTATGTTTTTTTTTTTTTTTCTTTCTTTTGTGAGTAGCAATATCCAAAGTAGAGGCAAATTAAATATTTTAGCAGTGTTTTAGGAATAATTCCTGACTTTATTTGTCTAAACTGCACATAGATGCACATAGATGGTTTCCAGCTTTCCACATTACTGCAGCTATGTGTTGGTTTTCTGACATTAATTTGAGATGACGTAGATAAGAGAAGCAGTTCCATTCATGAAATCAAATTCTGCTTGTAAGTAAGCTTTTCAAGAAAAAGGAAGATGTGTTTTTCTTCTAAGTGTTTGCAGGTCGTGCATCTGTGTTAACTCAAATAATGAAAGCCAGGATGGATGATTGGCTGATTCAGTGAAGATCTTGCCAACAATTTTCAGAGATTAGGAGGTTGTTGGAAAGATATCAATGAAGGTTTAGGGATCACTGTCTGAAGTATTCTAAATTAGCAGCTAATGGATGTTTTTAATAGCTCTTTTATAGATGAGTGCAGCTGAATGAAAACCGACAAGAAAGCTCAGCTTTTCTTGGTATGAGCTTTAACTTTTTTTCACACATGATGACCTGCCTCTGCACTAGCTTTCTCACTTTGTTTCTGCACAGGGTAAAAATTCATTTATTTTATAGTTAATAAACATATCCACACACAGTTTAATCTTTTTGATTTTTTTTTTTTAAGCAATAGAGAGTATTTTTTTCCTCAAATGCTGCAAATACCTAGTGCTGCACTACTCTCTTCCAAAGATTTGTTCATCCATCCTGCTGTTTCTGGCAAGGTTCAGTTCTCACAGAAATGGTGAGCCGATGTGAAAAAAATGAATACTCTTTGATTATACCTGGTGTAATCAAGTTGTCTGACCTTCCTGGTGCACAAAGAGACCTGACTTGGGTATTCAATATTCAATTTCAGTGGCCCAAAGAGATGAATAAATATAAGGGAGACAGAGTTCATGTGAAAGTATACCTTTGGGACAGAAAATAAATATCTTGAGGTTGTTTTTTACACTAGAGGTAGTATGATTCTGATCATCTCCATTGACACCAACAGCTTGTCAAAAGACAGTATTTTTGTCATAGGATAGGGAGAGATGTGACATCATTGCTTCTGCCTAGTTCGCAGGTGTTTAAAATTACCTAAGTGTTTTGACTCTCAAAATTTTGCCAAGATTCACTGACTACCTCTTCCAATAAGGAACTCTATTTGTGCTTTTACATGTGCTTTTTTCCACTTCTGCACTATAAGCATATCAGATGAATAAGAAATGTAGTTTAAAATTTTGCATTTACCTTAAGGTAGGCAAAATATTCAGCAAAGAAACATCTTTTCCTCATACTGACGCTCTTCTGTTAATATAGAAACAAAACTTGAAAAATATCCAAGTGAAAACAGTACATATCCTTAAAATGGACCTGACGTCAAAGAGATGCCAGTTAAACATCACTTTAGAACTATTTGTCAAATAGGAAAAAGTCTTATTTCTACTCACAGACAGGATGTACAAGGCAAACATGATGTTACAGGATGTATATGTGTGGATTGCTGGGTTAAACCACATATTTCCAGTGACTGTAATTGTAGCTTAGATATGTAGGACCAAAGTGAAAAATACATTTAGACAATACATTTCATGTCTGAAACTGGAGTGGAGACCTGGTATAAAAAACTTTAGCTCATGTATCAATAAAATAACAGTTATTTTATTGTATTTTATCTTGTACTATTGTAGGACATTCTGTAATGCTGTATTCCAAGAACTAGCTCATATTGATTGGTACCATTCCACAAGAACGTAAATTCACCACTTTCAGTTTTAATAATTGCTATGAAAAGCAAGAAATTTCAAACTTCTTACAAGCTTTCTAGATCAAACATCTCTATGTGAATCTGAGTAACATCTTGAAGAGGGGTATAGGTACAGTATATGAGGAAGTTTTAAAAAAAGGGTTTCAGTCTTATTATCAAGCCTAATTGGCCTATTGTGATCTTTTATTTGTAGGAAAACATTAACTTCTTAACGCATTGTTGGCAGTGAGATTCTCATCAACATATTCTCTAGCATTTTAAAATCTTTCTTTGATTTAATCGATGAAAATAAAATAAAAAAGAATGAAAAACAGGATTGGCTGATATTGAAAATAAATCATATATTGTGAGTTTTTCCCTGACACTATCACAACAAAAAGGAATTGAAAAATACAATTTTATCGAGGGAATATTTTAAATTCTTTTAATTTTCAAAAATACCTCAGTAATTTCGTATAATTCCAGTAAGGATATGTCAGTAACATGTGCAAGTGATTCCTATCCCAAGAAACCATCACATACACACAGAGAAAGAAACAGCATTAGTACAGTTTGCATTTTCAGATCTAACTCTCTTCATTTTTCTTTCATTTTGCTTTTTGCTTTTAATATTTGTACCCATTATTGTCAAATTTTAATATCATGATGGTACTTTCTAAGGCAAAGAGGCTGACTTCAGTGATAGAGCTCTATGACCTAAGTGCTAGTCTGTCTTCACAAAAATGTATATAAAATATGATTGAAAAGAAAACACTAACTAAGCGCAGATACAGCTTCCTGCCAGCTAAGGAAAGCTAACTCCTCACATCTGTACTCTTAAGCTAGCACCAAATATTTTAAAGGAAAGAATTTCAGGGAGAAAAGCAGCATCAACATTTTTAACAGATTCAAGATTCCCATCAAAACAAGCATTCAGGAAATTTGTTCTTTCAGACTGGGGAAGAGTGCAGCAAAGTATAATTTTAACATATAACTAGGGAAGATATTCATGAATTCCTGTCTTAAGCTCACAGCAAAGCCTTTAGGTAGGCTGGATAACCAATACTGTGGAAAGGACCACTGCCCACTGGGTGACAACTTTTTATGCCTTTAACTGAAGCATCTGAAGCTCCTAATTTCTCATTTATCCTTCCTTGAACTTGGGCTGCTGCAGATGATATTGCCTAAATTTGGAACAGATATTCTGGGATGCCACCAGGCTGTGCCAACCTGGGTCTCTCACACAAGTGACCTGGGAAGTCAGGGGTGAATGTCCTGCAGACAAACCCTGTGCAGGATGGGTGTCGGTAAGGTTTAGGGGGCTGTGTGGCACTGCATCCCCTCCAGCAAGAAACACACTTTGACTGAAGGAGTCCAGAGGTCCTGAAAGGCCTGCAAAAGTGCCTCCAGATGAAGCAGGCTGGCTGGAGCAGCCATCAAGAACAATCTAACAGAGCATCGTGGGCATTGCCATCACTACCACCGGGAGTTGTAAGAATGGTTCGAGGACATTTGTATTGTCCAATTTGTACCATCGTATTAAAATGCTGCAGTGCATAGGACTGGAAAATGGAAGTCATTAATAAATACATGGGCCAGAATAAGGCAAGGTTATCACCTTTTTGTCAAATTAATAGAGATACTTCTCTTAATGAATGGCCCCAATCACCTTTGGACAAAAAATAGAAATGCATACAGATGGAAAGGTTTTTCAGACTACAGGACAATAGTAAGATAGTACTAGTTGGTTTCACAGACCCAGATAAATTTAATTATTAGTAAAGATTGTTTTTGTCGTAAGAATTGCAATAAGAATGAATAGAAAAGGATATATCTACAAGAGCATTTTACTTTCTTAGACACTCCTTCCAGATATGGGAGAAATATGTGGAGGTGAGTCTGGCAGATCAAAACTCGAAAGATTTTGCCTGCAAACACCACCAATGGTTTCGACTGAAGAACCTTTTATTAACATTTTCAGAGTTTCTGGGTATAGTCCGTTTAAGAATTTCCTTTCTAAAATTTGCATGCTAAATTATTCTGCTGCCCCGTCAGATCACCTATGTTCCATTGAAGCAGGACACATTTTGCTTAAGTTATGCAGAGAAACAAATCCTCAGTTTTTAGCCTCCAGTTGGTTTCTAAAAAGTTAAGGTGGAAGAAAGAAATTTTCTGTAATATTCAAGTTAAAAAAAATAAAAGCAAACAAAACCCTTTTCATATTAAATATAACAATCTTGGCAGAAAAAATGTATCAAAATAAGTACTACACAATGGCAGAAAAAACATCTGTATTTTAAAACTTATTGAAAGATTCTGGTGAATTGAAAAACATTTAAAATGTCTTGGCCTATATTTTTGAGAAACAGATGCAATCCTATTTTAAATATTATCAACAATCTAGTCCTCTTGGTTTGAGAAATACTGAGTTTTCATCTAAAGTGTTTAAAAAATTAACCTCTCAAAATTCTTGAAAAGACCCACGATATCTATTAAGGCAGAACATGAACATACAATTAGTGGGTTTTATGTTTTATATTGCTATTGTGTTTTGACTAAGAAAGCTAAGAAGTGTTCCTTAAAATGATTATGCAGTAGTCTGAGTAATTTCTTTAATCTTAAAGTAAAAGTCTGAAATGGGTTAAGTGCATTTTACACAAATACCTCTATCTTATTCCAATAAGAGCTGGACAAGCAGATACCATTATGTCAGAAGGTTAAACTTCATCAGTGTCAAGGAAAGGTAGAAATACCTTGGTTATAAGAATGAAAGAGTTTAACCTGATTCAGAAATATCAGCCAAACTTGTGTATTTGTCTGTATTTCATCATCTCCAAGATATTTTTTTAATAGAAGTTTTTTACTTCAGATGTTAAATAATTGGTTTGGCTGACTTTTCCTGCTAGACTGGTTCAACCTAAGCAAATACATAAGAGTATTTAGCAATGGTCTATACATATAATATGGAAATAGTCAATTAAAGAAGAAAAGCTACATGCTGCTGACAGAAAACAAGTAAAACAGCTAAAATACAAAATTAAATATATTACAGGTGTTAAATGCAGTCCTGTTTTAAACAGTCTGTTTGTAGGTGATACTTTACATGCTGAGAGCTTACAGTGGCCTTTTAAGCTGGCAGGTGCACACATTTTATTTAGGTATATGTTTAAAAATAGTCTGTCTTTAGGAAATGTCATTTGTGTAAGAACTAATGTAATTTTTATTCATGTTAAGTGATTATTATTGCATGTATAAAATGTGGATAAAAAGTCATACAGCTGGCTGTTGATCTGTACTTACTTTTGATTTTTAGCCTTGTGGATGGAAAACCAAAGGTTTAAACAATAAAGGAGCATTTTATTACCTTCATATAGGTAACACAGGATTTGGGGGCATTTATATTTTTTTTTTAATATATTTCCCAGGAAATTTATATATAATGAATGAGTTTGATAACATCATGATGTCATGCATATCTTTCAGAGTTTAACATGCATTTTTGGGAAGGAAAATTAAATTTTCTGAAGGGTTGGTTCTTGAATCCCAGTAATAAAAATTCCCACAAGAAATGTCAATTATACAGTATTAGTGAAGAAAAAAAAAAAAGGAAAAAAAAGGGTGGTTTTCATTGATTGGTGGTCCCTTGACTTTATTTTCCTTGCTGTGCTTTGCCTTCCCTTGCATCCACTTTCCTCCCCCTTCCTCCCCTCCCCTTCCTTTTGTTTCTTAAGTATTTTAAGAAAAAACTATTGACTTGCCTGCAAAACCTATTAAGCCTTCAACTCAAAGATGTTATGACAGAGTTTGTAGGCAATTTATCCCTTGGGAAAAGCAGAGATCAAAATTCCTCTAAGGAAATTATAGGTTTGCTGGTTAAGAAAATCTCAAAAGGCTCCATCTCATCTGCTGTTAAATTTGAGGGATTCACTTTAGGTTCAGCCTTTGTCTCTAACGCATTCCACTTCTACATCCAGAAAAGAACCCCAGATGCTTGGATGGGGCTCTTGAGTAGTAAAATAAGGATTGAAGTTATTTGTGGTTTCATCCAACTGACCAAAGTAAATGGAAGGAAACCAAAGCCAGCAATATGGCCTTCTGAGACATATAGGACATCTGAAATTGGTCCACTAAGAATGCTGCTCTTAATGCACTTTTCAGTCTGTGCTGAGCCAAAGTAGAAGAAAATCAGGCCAGCAGTGAGAAGTTGTAAAGCTGCTCAAGAAATGCATTTTAAGATGCCGTTGTGAAAGGCAGAAACTGTGAAAGTCTTTTGGGTTTGGATGAGCTGGAGCTCATTTTCCCCATAGCAGCCCTCACAATGCTGTGTTTGCATTGGTAGCTGGAAAGGTGTTGGTAACACATCAGTGTTTTGGTAATTCTGAGCAGAACTGTCACAGCATCAGCACTCTCTCTCTGATGTTGCCCCCATCAAGCAGCTGGGGGTGGGCAAAATCCTGGGAAGGGACACAACTCAGCCAGCTGACCCAAATTAAACAAAGGGATATTCCATACCATATGATGTCAGCGCAGATATAAAAGCTAAGGAAAGGAGAAGGAGGAGAGGGGCACTATTATTGACAATGTTTGCTTTCCAGGGCAACCACTACACCTGCTGAAACTCTGCTTCCCAGGAAGTGGCTGAACATTGCTTACCTATTGATGCAATTGCTCCTATTTTTTTTCTCTTTGCTTATGCTCATTCAAACTTTCACTTTTCCTTTAGTAAACAGCCTTATCTCAAGCTACAAGCCCTGTCCATCTTATTTTCTCTTCCTTGTTCAGCTGTGAAGGGGAGTGATGGAGCGGCTTGGTGGGCACCTGGCATCCAGCCAAGGTCAACCCACCACACATGGGAACAAGGTAAATTAACCTAAAAAGTCCAAACTCAGGAGATACAGCAATAAAGACAACATTTCCCATGATGGAAGAGGTGTTTTCTCCGATATACCATTTGGGAGGTATCACCACAGAGCCAGCATTCACCTGTACTCCGATCCTGACTATCTAACAACAATACTTTTTCTTATAAACTCAGAAATGATGTGAAAGTACCTAAATGACTATTTTAATAAATAAATAAAGTAATTAAAAAGTGCAGTGCAAACAAACAAACAAAAAAGATATTTAACTGATAAGTTTCATGTATGTGAAGGGAAATCTGTGCTCTGCTGTTTGTTAGGCTGCAGCCTGTTACCATACTAGTGCTTGAGGACCAGGGAAAGGCTCTCATCTCTAGACATTGCCTGTGTTGGCTGCCCACAGCCTCAAAACAAACCAAAACTATCCACCAAGAAAACATTCTTGACTCTTCCTACATGACTGCACAATGTACATGTTTATCTAATAGTTTCCTTGCCTCATTTGTATTTTCTAAAAGCACCAGAAATATCTCTACTAAAAGTTTTTTTTCTAGACACTGTAATGTTTGTGGGTGCATTTGTGCATACATGCAGACCTAGGGCATGTCTAGCATACGGTCACCTCTAGTTTTACTCACACCTTCTTCTTTTCTCTTCTGTTACCAAAAAGGAAACATTCTTTAAGTTTACCAAGTCTCCCTCTCCTTTAAGTCCACTCAAGTTTTGCTGGCATTGTGGTGTGCCCACTCACCACAGGATCAAGACCAGAGATCAAACATTTGTAAAAATCAACTCATAACAGTGAAATTTTCTGTGGGAAGATGAAGGGTGCCAGGAAACAGAATTCCTTAGCATGAGAATTGGCAATATAAGACCATCAACTCTTATGAGATATGATCTTAAGATTGGAATAATTAGTATTAATTATTAATTTATAAATATATTTTGATAAATACCTTTAAAGGTACTGTAACAGTGTGATTTTTCATCAGAAGCTTGATTTGGTAGAAGGCATTTATCAGGAACAGGCTGGGTCAGTCACTCATGAGACTTACTCACCTTCCCACTTCTGCACCAGTATCCACAACCCTGAGGGACATCCCATGACAGCTATGTTGTGCCAGATGGAAAAACCTCAAAGTGCCTAAATTCACCCTGGATCTGGCACCAAATATAGTGGCAGGCTTAAAAATGAATACTTTTAGTAAGATTATGTTAAATTACAATGGACTTCCTATAGAATCTTGCATTATATATGCCTGAATACCAAAAGAATTCATCATGATTAAAATTATTGCAAGAAATACCAAAGGAAGTAAGAATGATTTGCCACTTATTATAAAGTGTTACCCATTTTGCAATAAGGGACCAATCATTATTAATTCATTTGATATTCTTTATAACATTAATCATGACTAATTCATTTGGTATTATTAATGTAGATATAACATGAAATTCCATCGCAATTTAGGTATTTATTTAAATGTATCATTAATTTAAAGAGTTATCAATCCAAAATGTCGGCAGTTTTACTCAAAGGCTATATGTAAGGCACCTTCCTTTATTTTTACTTAGGGATTCTCTCCCTTTTTTTTTTTTTTTTTGTAATGGTACCAAATGATATGGCATGAATTTAGAATTAATTTCTATTACCCGATGAAGGCAGAAGCAGAATTATCTACAGTCTAGAACTCCACTCTTTCACTACAGTTACATATGACACATCCTGCTTCAAATTACCTACTCACATGTTTAAGATGAGCACATATTTAAGGACTTTTTCAGATAAAAGTTTTATCTCATCTCCATCTGGAAAATAAATTTAATCTGTAGTCTGCCCAAGTAGCTTTCATATTTGGAAAAATTATAGAAAAGAGGCCATTTTGAAAGCCTGAAGAGTTTATAAGTCCTATGGAACTCCATACAAGTTTGGAAATTTTAGACTGTACCAGTGCTAAAGTCCAATGCCTAAAAAGGACGCCTTAAAACCTATACTTCACCTTCTTTGTGAGAGAAGAATTCACTCTCATGTTTCCATTAAATAAAATATTCACCTCTTGATTTGTCAAGCAGCACTGCTTTGCTCTACCAAGTGGCAAAACAGCTTCTATGTTTATATACTGAAGGAATTATTTTCTTTTCCATGTATGTGTAAAAGGATGAAATCAAGAGTTAAGAAGAAGTCAAGGAACGTTTATATGAAAATTCAAATTAGCTTTACAAACTTCACTGAGATATAAGATCTGAGGATCAAGCCATTCATGAAGCAGCAGAAACCCTCAGCACTGAAGAGCAGTGAGCTGAGGAACAGGTTATTAACCACAGCACAGAAATGGCCTCCAAAAGAGACCAAACATAGATCCACAGACAAAAGTTCTCATGAGACAAACAAGAAGAGAAAAGTACAGATAAACAGGAGACAAAAAGAGCANAAAAAAAAAAAAAAAAAAAAAAAAAAAAAAAAAAAAAAAAAAAAAAAAAAAAAAAAAAATTAATTTGGCAAATCCTCAGATCACTGTAGGGAAAATTTCTGTGGTTTAGGTAGCATTACTCTACTAGATTTGTATATCTTTTTCTTTTATGAGATTCTTTTTTATATATTTCTGGTGTGCTTGTAAGAACATTTAAGAGTTCATAAGACCAGAAAAGCCTTATATAAGTCCAAACAATCTTCTCTGGCTCTCTAAACAGTCTTAATGCCAGCACCAAAAGTCAGCTATTCATGGATATCTGGGCCCTTCTGAAGACTGTAAATGTTACTGGCTGAAGTACATTTTTATTAACATGATTGCTTTATCTTTCTTGAAACTTTCCAAGCAGCCCTCAATTATTATTCAATAATAACATACAGTGGTCAGTTCAACAGGCTAATTATAAGTTGCAATGCCATAAAAAGTATTTCATTTTATCACTTCTACATGTGTTGCCTTTTCCTTTCACTCATACCTGTATTAAAATTCCTCATTTACTGCAATTTTTAGTTGCTTGTCTTATTTTCAGCCACTGAAACCATTAGATGGAACTTGGAACTGCAGCCATGTAACTCACCAGTGATGCACTTCTTACTCGCACAATGTGCTTTCACGAGTTTTGCTTTAAATATTTGATGACTGCAAAGTGAAGCTGTTGTCCCCAGATCATCATCAGCAATTTTGTCCAGAATTATGAATCCCTGCGAGAGGAAAGGTAGTATATGTGGTCTACAATCTCTCTTCTCTAAACCCCCTGCAGTGAGTCTTCCAGTAACCTCTTCCAGCAGGCAGCTCTAGAAGATGTAGTCTTACATCAGCCTTGAGGCTTTCCTTAGGGAGGAAGTGTCCCACTTTAGTAGAGTAAGCAGGGGTTACTTCTGTAATTATGACAGTATTTATCACTGCCATCTTAATTTCAAAATCTATAGCTGGTATTATTTAATAAATCTGGACAAGACTGGAAAAAAAAATTTGGAAAATTTTCAAGTTGTGGTTCACTGCACTTCTGCGAGGGAGAAATCTCTCTGTGGGGGCCTGCTTATCACAATGTGATATGAAAAAGAAATATATATAAAACTGACATCCGCTTCAACTTTGCTATAGAATATTCAACACCTTCCACTTTCATTTGTATATTCAACGATAACATTTAAAATTACTGTGGTCACCCTAAAGGATGTTAATTACAATGCGACTCAGCAGCCTTTATACAACATAATTGCAGGTTACTAATGTTCATAGTATCCATTGAGGTTGTAATGGGGAGCAGAATTTAGCTCATGGATTTTGTGATGAAGGTCTTACAGCCATTTCTTGTTATTAATCCTCTTTAACACTCCCCATGCATCATCTTTTGTTTGTTCCCTTAATTCAGAGTGAGTTTTATTTTTTATACAAAAAGGATATCTTTCTTATAGGCCTGTCAGGTTCAGATTTACATATTGTAGATTTAATTGCTTCACATTTCACTTTTTGATAAGGTTCTCAGATGTTAGGCTATATTAAGAAGGGGATGGAGACTAATAAAGGAATTATTATAATGTCATTCTATAAATGGAGGTTTCATACTCATGTTGAATACTCTACCGGGTTTCAGTCACATTTCAGAATGATACAGTAGAAGAAGAAAGGTCTGAAAAAGGGCAGAAAATACATATTAGTTGGATAGGGAGTATTCATAAGAAAAGAAATTGAAAAGATTATTTAGTGTGAAGCAAAAAAGGAGATGACATATATAATAATGAGTGGTACAGAGAAAAGCAGTGGGTAGTCCTCACTACTCTGTTCTACAGTAAGATACAGAGGGCATTGAGTGAAAGGAAAAGGCAACAAATGTAGAAGTGATAAAATGAAATACTTTTCATGGCATTGCATCTTATAATTAGCCTGTTGAACTGACCACTGTATGTTATTACTGAATAATAATTGAGGGCTGCTTGGAAAGTTTCAAGAAAGATAAAGCAATTATGTTAATAAAAATAGCATCTGCAGTGTAACTAGGTAGAACAAGCTGGTAAGAGACACGAGCTCTTGCAAACCAGAGGCTGTTCATGCTACTTAGAGCTGTACAAATATACAAGGCCTTCCCTTCATATTTTCCACCTGAATCCCTGACCTGAAAGAACAATCTTAAGAGTCACTGGATCCCTTTTGGGTCCCACAAAACTCTATAAATAATTACCTTTTTGGATTTAATGATGGACAGGAAACGGCATGAATAAGTGGACAAGTTGCCTGAGGTGGCCACAGCGACAAATATGAAGTGGGTCATGCTACTTGTGTTACAGGTGTTAACATCGTGGGGATACAAATGGAATTTAATTTAATGGTGGAAAAGGCTGTGAAGAGCCATTAAATACAGGTTGAAAATGCAATCTCAGTCAGGAGATGCCCAAAACACAAGTTGCTGCATGTATGGAAATTTAGGAGAAGAAGTATCACTTGCGAAATTTTTCTGTTGGATCTGCAATTAGCCACCAGCCAAGGAGAGACTACACAGAATTTTCATGTAACCTACAACCCTAAATCTTTTCTTTTGCATTGTTTTTTCATTGGTGTATGCTGATTGTCTTCAGCAGTAGTAGAAAAATACAATTCCTTTTTTTTCCTGAAGCTCAAATAACACGCCAGTGGCAGGACCGTGGCTGGTGACCAAGAGCCACATCTGTTTTGTACAACAGACAGCCTTGCTGTCTTTCAGTGTTGACAGAGGATAAAATCTGAGAAATTTATGGATGATTTTCAGTTTCAGGGAGACCATCTTTAGAACAGTCACCTCTAATGAAGCTAAACAGAATATTCTGTTGATAGATTATGGAGGATTTGAGGCTTTCATTAAATAAAAGAAAGACTGACTATAATTATATTCGTTTCTTTTGCAAATGTTATCAGTCATATGACAGCTTTGGGTTAATTTGACAGGGTATCCATCAGTATTGATAAAAACTTTGCAATTTATGTAATGCCTTCATTGTCTGGTAATTTATCTTAGAAATTTTCCATTTCATATTCAATATAGTATTAAATACAGTTCTTGATCTAAGCTAGTTTGTTTTCTTCTATACAATCATATCATTCTGAACAGATAACACAGTATCTGAGTTCTGAATTTTATTTGTTAAAAATATGTCTTTCACTGTTCTTTGCTATGAATGCATGAGTGGCATAAAGCTGTGTTATTGTGTTAATTTAATTTCAGTTGTTGTCTTTAAAACACTTCCCTTATTGTTAGAGACATATGAGAAGTTCAAAAACAAAATGTTTTTTTTCTTTAAATAACAAAAAGCAACATGCAGTTCCAGCAACAGGCAATTTTCCATGGCAAGGCAGTTGATGCTTTGTCATTAAGGATTTGGACTTGTTGAACTCGTATGACATACAAACTCATTTAAGTTTCAATGTACATTTCCTATTGTGTGGGATGAACCCTACTCCTCTACTTCAGAACTAAAAAAAAAAAAGAAAACACGTAGGAACACAAAGAAAGACACAAGGTGAAGTGCCTTTCAGCACATTTCTATTTTTTTCTCCTAATTTTTCTCCTGCAAAGAGGACTTGTTAAAGTTTACTTTTTTGGTTTTATTTTAGCAAGCTAAAAGTAAAAGCAAAAAGGAATGAATGAATATGAAAATGTCCTGAGCACTGAGATAAAAGCACAAAGTTTTATGGCAAAATATTTCTCTGAATCTTCATGATATTCATCCTATACCTCAAAAAGTTTTTCTAGTGCGAGCAACACTTCTTGTCTCCCTCATGACTAGTCCCAACACACATTTCTACCAGCCCACATCCAACAATCTTGCCAATCTGTACCACCTGCCCTCCACCCCTTCAACAGGCTCTCTGTACATTCCTAGCTACAGTCTTCATCCACACACCCCTGCTTCAGCTATTCAATCTGTTTTTCAGTTAGGGAAATGCTCTTCTTGCATTTTAAATTATGTTTTCATCATAAAAAGAAGCGTCCTTCAGAAAATGCCCCAGTGTCATTCCCAACAGAGTTTTCTTTGTGGGGATTTTGTTTAAGATGCCCTATTTTGCTACATGATACTTCAGGTACATATTGTAAAAAGCAAAGCAAAAGACACATTTCCTGAACATTACAAAGGAAAAGAAAATAAAAGACCACCTTTTATTTTGGATTATGACTGTGCTTTATGTTTTTCAATTTGAGTGATTTTGAAGGAATCCTTATATTAGTTTTCATTTCTATTTCATTTATCATATTTGTGGTTTGCTGGCATTAGAAAATACACATATTTCTGCCTTGATCTGAACTACTGAGTAGTCTTGGAGAACATCTATATCCTCTGGGAGAGCACAGATGGGTGCAGGGCCTGCTTGGAGAATGGGGAAGAAAAGCATTCAGCATCCTCCAGCAAGCCCTAGAGAAGCAGGTCACCATGGACCAAGGAAACACTAAAACATCCTGTCATGTTTACAATATTATTGCTTCAAAAGTTGTCTATGTTCTTCAGTGCCACCCAAGCTTAATGGGCCCATTTATTACTTGCTTTTTAATGTAACATCATGAGTTGCTTTTCATAATACCAAGCGCAGCCATGGACCCAGTGACAGTCTGCAAAAGAGAGGAGCCATGTTTCTCCTCTTTTCATATCCCACTACTTGTCAAGTTGCACACAGTTATTCCAGCTGTGGGGGACAGCACTTTCTTCTCCACCCTGCCTAGTACCCATGCTTTCCCTAGGCAAGTGATAATAACAATAAAAATAACTGCACTCACAGCCAGATGCTGTGAGCACTGGAAGCTGGGGTAGCAGAAGCACGGAGGCACCCCTAACCCTGTTACAGTGTCTGTGCTTAGCCATACAGGCAAACCCTAATAAATGTAAAGGACTTTAAAACCTAAGAGTCCGGTACTTACCGGGGTAAAAAGGTACCTATCTCTAGGTCACCAGTCCTAGCCTCAAGTCAATGAATAACCAGGAGTAGAAATAATAAAGTAGAAAGTGTGTTAGGTAGTAAGTATTTTAAAATATGGATAGTTCTATGCTAAAATCCTTAAATTATAGTCAGTATACTAAAAACATGAATATTCTAGAAATATGCATTGCAGGAGAGTGAAGGAAAATTATTCTCTTCTTTAACTGTATCCTCTTTGCAGGTGAAAGGGAGATTAATTCCAGACTGAGTAACACCTGACTCCCTAATTTCTTTCCAGAAGCCCAGTGGAAATGTTCAATGAACAAGGTCTCCCTTTTCCACGGTGAGACTTAAAGAAAAATTAGAAAAATAAGATTATTGTTAAAGAGTCGATGTAACTTTTAGAGACCTCTTCACAAAGTCCTGATGATTTCTGATTGATGTCACTGTTTGTGTGTCACAGAGGAAAGGTGCATCCACAACAGCCTGGGTAGAAAAAGTCTTCACAGTATTCATTTGTGTTATACCAGTGCAGAGAAAAAGAAATCACTCGATGCCCTTGAAATGAGGTCATTTTCACATTCACTAATCAACAATAAAAGAATGCCCAAATTGTCTCATTGATCTAGGAGAGTGTGCATCTCCTCCATCTAAGTTATTAACTGAGGAATTAAAATGAGCTTCCCTGCATATTTATTCCTCCTGCTATGTTTTATGGATGCAATATTATGTGGGTTATATTTTTTAAAAAAAATATATCAGCTTCATTGCAATAATAGTTGTTTTAATTTTTTTTTGTTTATTTGGTACCTGCTGTTGGGGAAATTTTGTGGGCTTCTTTAAAGTCTAAATGTATTGCATTAAATGGCTTTGGGGAAAAAAAAAGGGATAGTTTCTAGCCTGCTGAGTAAACATAAATTTCACAGTTAAATACATAAAATAATGATTACATCCAATGGTCATGAGGGACATGTTTTTAGGAGTATACTAATTAAACTACATCCTTCAGACAACATGTTTCTACACTTACTAGCAATGAACCATATCTGATTTGTCATTAAGTAATTATGAATGCTAATGCAAATAAAGCACCTTTCAAATAAGGCTTCAGAATAGAAATTAATCATATATTATTCTTTCTTATCCTACCACACAAGGGTCATTTAAACAAAAAAAGCCAAGGATATGAGACACACACAAGAGAAGTTGCTAGTTTTGCTCAGGCTTCAGTTCATACCTTTGTCTTTGTGGAGTTGTTTATGTATGCATGCACATACTTCTAAACCGAGAGAGAGTGAAAAAAACTTTAAAGTATACTCAGTAATTCAAGCCTTGATCCAAAAACTGCTAAAGCTTATTGCAATCTTCCATCAGTAACAATAATAATTAGCAGTTCTTGCTCCTTTCCTTTTGCAGATCTCAAAGAGCTCTACTAAAGCCCAGGATGAAAAAGCCCATAAACACAAGGGAGTAAGTGGGATGAAATTAATAAGCACACTGAGTGTTAACTCCAGAACATATCAATGTGCACTACAATTTCTCATGCTTTTTTTAGCTGGGAGATGTCAGAAATGTTCTGATGGCAAAACCACTACTATTTTTTACTTGGACAAGGATGTTTTCCAGAATGTAGTCTATTGCTTTCCACCTCCTTTGCCATTCTGGATATGCCCATAGAATGTTGGTACAGTTTCCTCTCTCTTCCATTAGGAAAATAGGATGCAAAACAGTGATATGCATAACTCCAGGTAGGTTAGCAGATGGTCTGCACAGTTTTCAACCTCCAAACAAAGTTTCTAGTGGTGGAGCCCTCCACAGCCCCAGGAGAAATTCTCATGAAGTTCATTCCCTACCTGTTTTTGTTTTTTTTTTCCCACTTCTAACATTTGCCTGAAGATAAGGAAACAGGTATGCAAAGTCTGGGCTCTTCAACCTAAACGAAAAGACCACCTAAAGTACTGTATTATGATTTAAAAAGGACCAGTAGAAGCACTTCCTCTTTACAGCTAGAAGGGAACATTAGTGATATTTTCCATCAACCTATTTGCAGCAAGTATATGATTTATACTCACTTATATATCAATATATAAATGAGTATAATATTTATATATTTATAATCAATTTATACTTGATTTACCTTCTCATTATATTGTAAATGTTTTCCTTCCTCATGACCTTTTGACCTTCCTTCCTCTATGTCCTTCCCTTTGTACAGCTAGTGAAGTCATAAGTCCTTTGAAACCACTACCTGCACATTATAATGCTTCATTGCATAAGCAAGAGGATGAGTTATGAAGAACAAAGTTCTCATTGCATCTATAATCCTTAATTCTGAGAAAGAAAATGGCCAATAACTTGTAAAAGGTACTGTGAATAGATGTATATAGATGTGTTTAAGGCAGAATAACATGCTTTTAAATTGTGACTGGCTGTTTAGGACCCTTTTTAAGGAAGGGGGCTATGAATAACTGATAATCTATGTGAGGTCAATTATTGAGTAAGGTACACGGAAAAATCATGCAGCACATCTTATTCATATAACTTGTATTAAAAGGTGCTATTCAAACCCACAGGCGTCAGCTTGTAAATGAGAAACTTCTCTGTTGCATGGAAGAGAAAAAATGCAAGCGAGACAATGACAAAAGAAAATGTAAAAATAGTACAAATGAGGAAAGCATAAAAACTGAGAGTTATGAAAAAATGCAATGACAAATAGATCCTTCTGAGACTTGAGGTGATTAGGTTAAGCTAACTTTTTTGACCACTACTTACATGTGCTACACAGGTTAACAATAACCTTGATCAGGGTTATATTTTAATGAAAATTATCTGGTTTGTACACAGTAGGGAGAAAAATAATTTTTTTCAGCACATGGTGCTTCATTTTAAATGAGAAAATAACTCCAGGGGGCAATATCATTTTCTATGGGAATCCTTTGTCTTCCTAAGAGTTTTGAGAGGTCATCAGCATTTCTGGGGTGGGATTCATCGTCTCTGACACTGGCCTCTGATTTGTGGCCAGCTGCAGGCACCAGATGAAGTGAGTATCCAAGTCCCTTTTACCATCAATGACACGAAGGCAATTTATCCCATATCAAGGTGGTTTTCTAGGATGACAAATCAAGCACTAAAAATCTCTTTATTTCTCTCCCTCCACTTATAGATGAAGGAGGATATCGTTGCTACACACAGAGTGTGTGTATACTCTAGATGGCTACAGATGGGCATATGAATCCTGCCTGAAATGCCTAAGACATGTTGTCTAAAGCAGGCAGATTTAATGCCCTCTGGCTGAATACAGGCATTGTTACATAGTTACCAGGTGTAACTAGAATAACTGGACACTCGTTAAGCAGAAACTGATGCTTAAAACATTGAAATCATCCCTAGTCAGCCAGCAGTTTTCAGGAGTGTTGCCAACACAACTGGTTACTTCCTAGCCTGCGGGTGTGAGAAAGGGAATAAAAGACATAGATCTGGTAATTTCAAACTTTCTAGTACCAGTTGCTCCCAAGGTAACAGATTTCTTATCCCTCATATGTGCCCCTTTTTCTTTTTAGCTGCCTGTTGGGAGTTCCCCGCAGTGTACAAGGTTCTCCTGGCACCTGTTGCCCTGAGGATGTTTGACCATAAACGATGATTAGATATTTGAAGTGAAGGTGCATAGAAATTGTAGGGTCATGAAGGGAGAAAAATGTAGAGGTTATTGCCTATATTGTAGGCTGATTTGCACTGTGGTGAGGAAAGCCACCTTAGACACGGCAGTTCTCCATAGCTGCATACACCAAACGTTCTCACCTGTTACTCATTTGGGGCAGAAATCCCTGCTGAATTGATCTGGCTACCCAGACCACAGATGGGCGAGGTGAGTCAACTGACCTGTTGTAGATATCTGCCTTGGGATTAGATGAATTGCATATCTCGGATTCCTAGTTCTTTGTAATGTGCTTGAAGAGCACTTCTTGTTGAACTTCTGTAGTGTTCAGTTAGATAAATTCCCCCATAAAAAAAAAACATGCCTGGGTTGATGGATGATCAAAGTGATTATCTAGGAAAAGCAACCTATAAGGATAATACTTCTAAAAAATATATTTTTTTGAATCAGTTTTTTCTTTGCTCGCTTTTAAACCTTTTCTAATAATTAGCAATTCAGTGTTGTGTCATAGATTTTTAGTCCTCCACACCTTGAGTATGCTGTGATAAATGGCCTGCAGGTAAAATTTTCTCCTTGTACCCTGGCAGTAATCATGAAATTTGTTCCTGTGCAAAGCCATAAGACTGAATAAGACACTTATAATGGAATCCAGTGTGAAACATTTATTATGGAGGTATTATTGAGCTGCTACATTTCCGGATCATTTTCTAACTTCCTTTGACTCGAAAGCACTATATCACTTTCAGAATTAATATGCTGCAGCAAACATCAAGACAGCTACCAAAGAGAGCGCACAAACCAGGGATCAGAACTGGGTTTCTTCAGCTTCTGAATCATAGCTTTCTATCCACAGTAGCATTTTTATTTCAGGGAGGATTTAAAAACAAATCATCTGTTTCTGGTCACCTCAAGTGAAACCTAGATTATTCAATTATGAACACAATTCTACAAAATATTTTGTGGGAGTTAGTATCACACCTAAGGTACTGAAGATAATCAAATTGCTTTTCATAGAATTATAGCAGCAGTTAAAAGAAAACAATGCAAACTGTGCTAAGGAAGGTGGAAAATAAGGGGAGATGGAGAGTTGTGAAGAAACTGTCCATACATGTAGCAGCCCTTGAGACAACACAGCTTTCCTACCAGAGGACAAAGAGATTTTTTCCTTTTGCCTGCAGTGTCTGCAATGTCCAACCATGCTTCAATCTTCCAGAAACTCCAGGTTCCTCATGCAGCTTTGAAGTGCTCAGCTTTAGGGTTGGACTTCATTGTAGACTCCATTAACAAGAAGAGATGCATTTGTTTATGTCAGCTTTTACTCACTTGTATTTCTCAAAGGTGAGAACTGCACATCAGACAACACATTGCATTTTGTAAATAGACTAAAATACAATTTCTTTGTTGATTGGAGCACCTCGTGGAAAGCAATAGCAAGGAAATTGCTTAGACAAATTGTGAGTGGAAGATGAGACATTTGAAACATGTAGTTTATTTGTTCTTCTATCCCCCCTGGTGAAGTGAAAAGCATGTCATACATTACATTTTTGGATGTGGCATGCCTTTCACTTCACTGACAGGTGTGTTATTTGCAACAAAACCCCACAATCCTTCCTCTTACTATTACTCATCCAAGTCATGACAGTAATCGTGGCTTGATGGGGGGGTCCAGCATAGGAGAAGCTGTATACATTTGGGCCATAACTGTAATTTCTGACAGTTTCAGTGTGTGATAGCTAGGATGATCCAACATGGAACATGTCAGATTAGCCAGAGGGATTCTTACTTTTCTGTAGAAACACACTTGTTTTTCAGTTTATGTTGTTTCTGGTTACTGAGATGAACAAGATAGGTTCAGCAGCAGATGAGAAAGGAATTTAAGGTTGCTGCGTAGAGTGGGAAAACTTAAACTAAACAAGCTATATACCATACAAAAGAGATACTCTTGGGAACTGCACAAGCCAAAGGGATTGACAATATTTGGGAAAAAGTTCTGAGATAAGGGTCAGCTCGAAAGCATGTGCACTATAAAGAATCAAATGCTGTTACTAGGTGACACGGTTTCTACAGAGCATGCATGATGGTTTCACTCCAGTTAACATCTGCATAATGTTGCCAGATGTTCACATTAAATAGGGCTTTTAGAGTTGACATAAACTATGTTGGTGGTGTCAGCAAAGATACCAATATTTATCTAAGTTAGACCACCTTCAAACATTTTCAAAGATCCTTATGCTCATCTTCTGTCTGTATACAGGCAAATAGAGGACCTCTGCACAAAGTCTAAAGAGGAAATATTAACTCACCTGTGGTGAATGCAAATCCCATACATTGCTAGGTTTACAGTTCAGCTCAAAGCTCTTATAAGCCTTTTCCACCCTGAATGATTCTGTGACTCCAAAGGCCACGCAGATATGGGTGGATGTTCCTCCTTTCTCCTCTCCAGGCTGAAAGCTCTGTGTGATAAAAGCCATGAGGTAACAAACAGACTCTTTGCCCAGAAGGGTTTGGCTTGACCACTGTGATTTGGCTAAGTAGGTGTGATAGTGCATTCTATACATATCTGCAAGTTCTGGACTACCTCAATAAAAATCTTTAGAGTCAGGAATTACTCATTCACCCTGGAAAGAGTCCTAATTTTTTCAGGGGTCAGGTCTAAACAACAACAGTTGCTTCAGGTAGCCTTTCCTACACAGCCTGTCCTCTCAGCCTAGCAACCTGATTTCCTCTGTTCTCAGTGGTGAATAGTGACAGCACTCAGTGCCAGAGCAACATCCCCTTAGCCTACTCTCACACTCAGACAGTTAGAACACTGCTTTTTTCTTTGCCAGCTTGCGTGAGATTGTAAAATGCATGTGCAAACAGAGACTAATTTTTTTTTTTAGTTTTCCCTCTGACAGATTCTATTGTATTTTAGATCCAAAACTTGTTCCTGCCTATTTGTGAGAGATGGTCTATTACAGTAGCTTGTTTCCTCACAAGTCTTTCAGACTCCTGACTAGCTGCTCATACAGAGATGCTCTCAAAGGGCAGAGAAAGGTCTTGGGTCATACTATCCTGATATAAAAAAGATTTTTTGTTCACTTTCTTTTTTTAGCACTGTCACCAGTTATAGCAGTTTGAACATTAATGTTTGTGATTTCCCTGCTGTTTCAAATCAAAAGAACCTGTCTTTTTTATATATTCTAAATTTTGTGAAAATGCTGGTCATTTTCATTTTGCCTTTTATGCTTATTTTTTTGGTTTTGTTTTTTCTTTCTTTATCCCCCAAATGTCTTTTGACAGCATCTCTAATGAAGTAAATCCATGTATTTCAGTGTGATTTTATGGACCTGTGCCAATCTTCAGCTGCTAGATAACTTGCCAAAGTTATTCCTAATCTGGGAGGCAATTTTAATATTTTCAATGTTTTTCAGTTTGGAATACTAAATTTATTTGGCTTAGTCTACAGTTCATTGATATAAGTGCTAAAAGAAAATACTACTAAAAAATAAAATATAACAAGGAAAGGTGCTGAGGATTGATCAAGCATTGGATCAGGCTTAAGCGCAATTTCTCAGGTAAAATAAATGAAATGAAGAAAAAGTATCATATGCATTGCAACACTTCAGCAGTTTTTTCTGAAGCACTGTGACATGACACATGATGTTCTAAAGTGGTTTTTAACTCTTTCAGTGTAACTTTGCCTCAGGATAAAACATCCTTTTAACAGCATGTGTGAGGAAAACGTGCATGGCCTGTAGACGTGCCTGTAGGCTATGTGCTCTCTGTCACCTGCTGTATCGCCCTGACTTTGAGAAACCTTTACTTTCTCAAACTTTAAGGAATAGAACATTTCTCTTTCATTTTGTCCACTAAGGAAAGCTGACTAGCCTTATTCTGATGTCCTGGGTTTTAAAAGACCCTTTTGTTTTGTCAGTTTCTTTGTTCTCAGATTATTGTGAGTAGATAAAAAATAAAAGACAGTATCAATAAAAAAATCCACTATGTTTTGCTTTGGTTGGATTAAACTGTGCTACTTTTTAGCACTTCCTTAGGTTTGAGACCAATACCAATAAAACTACCCTCGCAGGCCAGTTCAGATGGTGTTATGATGCATCCCTGCCCAGCTTTCTATGTGTCAACTGAAAATAAATGTAAAATTAGTGAGGCTTATCATTTCCAGAAAAAGGGATTTTTCAGATGTTATTCTCTCCTAAAAGATGTTATACTTATAGCTTCTAAGTGACGTGATTAATCAAAATTAGGATGTCTTATTTATTAGTAGGTTTCTAAGGATAGCAGTGTTTTGTCGTAATAGTCTTTCATTTATTCACTACTTAAGTAGCTGTTCCCAAAGTACTTACCACTGGCTTAATTGTGACCCCAGAGAAGTAAGGAGAACCTTGCCAATTGTTTGCAAGAAAACCTCACTGTATTGTTAAAGACTGAATATGTTTCCCATTTGATATGGCAATAAGCTAGTAAATATAGTCTGCATAAATATGTGAGTTTATATACAAATAATTGCATATGTATGTGTATGTGTGTATTTAGAGAAGGTCATTTTATATACAGAACAGGGAGGGAAGGAAGGAAGGAAGGAAGGAGGAGAAAATTACTGTCTGTCCTTTAAAACTATGGCAGGTAATGTGACTTAGTTTACAACAAATCATATACTGAAAAGAGAAATGCAGGAATAAGCCCTACTCACTCTCACAAGGATTCCGTACAAAAATCACCTTTCCCAGAGAATCAAGTTAGTAAAGTCTATTAATTAATTCCTTTTTTTTCTAGCATCTGACATAACAAAGTATACATTCCTACATTATCCTTTTATTTAGTGCTATATAGACTAGACTATACAGACTATAATGTCTCTGTATACTAAGCTGCTGACTTTCTTGTTGTATACCCTTTTTCTTATTCACTTGTCCTCATGTATCTATGCAAAACCCTCCAGTTACACTATAAATTCTTTGGAATGTGAGATGCTTGCCTTTTACTGTCATCTCATGCTGGAAAAAGAATTGCTTCCAAAAAATTCTGTGAAATTTCTGGGTTTAGGCACAAAAACATAACTAATTTCAGCTGGTAAAATTTCACTCAAACAAAACAAAAGTAACAGAGAGAAAAATTTGTTTTCAAAACACACTTCTTCAGAGAAACGCTCTACTCTCTCTTCTCTAGAGTTATTTCTTTCTCTTAAAACCAGTAGATTGAAAAACTGCTTTCAAGACTCCTGTTTTTCTTGAAGAGAAAATCTCTTAAATCCTTATTCTTAGTGATTAATGTCACATGAATATTTTTACTGAAATACCCCCCTCCACCCTTTTTAAAAAATCTTTTAATATTTCCTATTGATGCGTTTACTCCTCTGCAGAGCCCTAGCCCCTGAAGTGATGTCATTTGCTAGACATTTCCTTCAAACTATTAACACACCAGTATGTAAATGACCAGAGAGGAAATGGAAGAGTGAAATTGCAAAGAAAAAGACGAAGAACACTGAAGAGGGCTGAGCCATAATTTTATTTCACATCTTCATTACTCAGGAATGATGTCAGCCAGAAAAATACAAAGGAGTAAACTCCTGCAGTGTCAGTTTCGTAGTCATGTCTCAAATATGTCTCAAGCTGTAGTGCCATGCTTAATGTAACACAGACATTTTGTCTAGAACTGCCAAGTCACCATCATATATCTGAGCTGCATGCAACTGAGCTTTGTAAACCAAAGGTTTGCCTGGTGAATTGACTTCTACACAATAATTGATGGAAAATTCTTTGAGGACAGATGGAAAGAATAAAGGACTTGAGCACACATTAGCTCAACTTGTAAAATCCATCTCTAAATCACCTCACTCAGAAAAGCTAGACTTCCAAAAACATGTTAAAGTTCAAAGATTCATTGCTTCTGAAACCCACAAAACAACACAGTGATTTAGAAATTCAATTTTGATTTTTGGTGTTCTTCATGACTGTCAGCCCTAACTATATCAGCTATAAGCATGGCTCATAATATGACTAAAATTATCAGAAGTCAACATGTCCAAAAGTTCTGTAGTTGCACATTAGTTCTACATCTCAACTCCCAAACATGTAAAAGTATTCCTGGCCAGGTTCTTCCATTACCTTACTGGAGACATAGGAACAAGGCATGAATTTGTCTATGGAAATGAAAATGTTCAATGTTAGGAGAGGTCTGCTCTAATCTAAGTTGAAGTTCAGATTCTCTTGCATCCTTGCCAACATTAGTAGTGCTGCCTCTTCAGGAGCTACTGACTCCGGGTACTATTGTTGTACTCACAAAAATTATTCATACCTGCATAAGTATTTCAGATATTGAAAGCATTTTACAAACACGTACTGAGTTAGAATCATAGACTGAGCCTTGTAAGGCTTATCATCCTCATTTTAAAGTAGTAGAGGTGAAATGACTTGCTCAAGGCCATGACATAATTTGGCAGGCAGAGCTGGGATTAGAGCGCAGGCTTTCATGCCTCACACCTCATTACTGCACATCGTTCTGTCTCTCAGGTTGAGAAACCAGGAAGGTTTTGGTAATAGATTTCCTGTGTACATCATGTTTTCATGGTTTAGATGAGGTGTCAGAATGAAAGCTGGTCCACACTGTGTGAGCATTATTGATGCCTGTTCACTCTTCAGCAGAGTTTGAACTCGAATCCCAATTTGCCCCTTCTTGGGCTATCTTTCCAGTCTCAGCAATAGCCATCCTTGTACTGATGCCACTATGCTTACATTATGTCACATTGATGAAGATCTTCAGCATTCTTATGGACAATAGATCTAAAAGTAATGCCACTTTTAGTGCTGATCTCTTTTCATTCTGGACTCTTTGATATTACTAAGATTGTAATTATTATTATTGGTGTTTCCATGAACATTTTCCTTTGTTACCAGTTCTGTTCTCTGTCAAATAGATTGCTTCAAATAGAATGGTTACTAAATGCCCCTATTCCTATAAAAAGACAAAACAGAAGTAAATCCATCTTGCTGCTGTTATTAGAATGCTATTAAAAACCTATTCGAAACAATGTTACCTGTTTGCTGCAAATCTCCACACAGAAACAAAAAATATTTGCAGAATCTTAAGGCATGTGGGAGATGCACCTGTGTTTCTAATTCCCAAACAGTCAAATTGCTCAGTAATAAAGTGTTTCTGTAATGTAGCTTTTTTTTTTAAATGGTGATTTTGAACAAATGCATTTTCATTATGTCTGAATTTCATTTAATGTGTTTTTACAATACGAGTTTGTGGTGTATCATTCCAGAAAGAAAGTAAGCTCCATCTAAAATCGCATTTGATTATGAGTATGTACCCTCATACATATCTAATAAACAAATAAACAAATCAGTTTGATCTGTTATGCAGATAACACTGATATGTAAAATATGTTCAGGAACTAAAAATGCATCTTCTGTGTGGAAGTTTTCCTTGTAGAATGCACAGTGAATTTATGTGAACTGTATACAGCACTGAGACTCTTTTATGTAGCCTGTTTCCCTGGCTGATAGCTAAAAGAGGTTAGGCTGAATCTCAGTGGATCAATTAACAGAGGGACCTGTCCTTCAACAGAAGAAGATCTATTTCAGGATTTGCATATCACTGAAAAAAATTACAAAGCTGAGATAAATACAAGCCCGATAATAACTCACTGCAGGCTTGGCTTCATTCCTAGATTTCCTTGGCTGTTTGTCCTAATAAAGTGTCTCCATGGCACTTAGGGCAGGAAGGTTATTAGTAGCTGTCAATCAAAAGAAGGAGTATGCATCGACAGGAGGAGAAAGAGAAGAGAGGTGACATTCATCCTCTTTTCTCACTTATATTGGGTATAAAAGTCATTCAGAGCAAGTGGTTAAAAAGGGACAGGTTCCTTCTCATCCCCCATGGAAAAGAAGAGGAAGGTAAAAAAACCTAACCAACATACCTGCCTTGGTTACCAACAATTTAATAATAGTGTGGAATACATCAGTCACTTCTCTTTAGCTTATTAATGCTGGGATGTTTATTAATACCAAGGGATATGAAGGACATCTACACAAAGAGCAGGATAAAGACTCCTGACAAAACACTTCTGGTTGATATTTTAGTATGAAAAAATTATAACTTTA
This sequence comes from Vireo altiloquus, assembly GCA_013396875.1. NCBI lineage: Eukaryota > Metazoa > Chordata > Aves > Passeriformes > Vireonidae > Vireo > Vireo altiloquus. Next base: position 432,043 of record VZRF01005200.1, on the reverse strand, counting down.
AGCATCTCCAGTTTATGATAAAACTTAAGTGTCGTATAGGGAAGAGGTACATTTATTTCACCTTTAAGCAAACGTGGTTGTGGCAATGAACACCTTTAAAAAGCTAGTAACAATACAGAATGCACATTTATTTCTTATCTCATTTAAATCAGATACAGTGATCTAACTTTACCAAGTTGAAACTCAGAACTGATCTATACACCAATTAATTAATACTTTAAAGGTCTTTAATTTACTGTACCACTTTCTTAATTAAAGTATATCTGCTGCTAGAGCACATCATCTCTATATATGCATATTTTCATAAGTAACAGAGTCCATAGAGTGCTAATTGATATCCTGGTCTCCAGACAATACTTTACTAAATGAAATGACAATTATAACCAATTAAAATTCACTTTACATACCACTTCACCTATTTTGTATGTATTATGCATGAAGACAGAGAGTACATTGCCTCGCTGCTCAGGATTTGTGTGCGTCTGTGCAACTGATGGACAGCTCCAAGGTATTCCTTTTAGCAAGCTCTTTACCAAGGGTCATTTTTCAGGCTCGTCTAAAACCTATACTTTGCTTTTACATAGATATATCAGTTAATAAAAGCTATTAATTGCTTTGTGAGGATTTTATTATTATTATTATTATTTCCTTTGACAAATGTGTGTCAAATTTGCACTTACACCTTCAACTTGCTATGAAAAGGGGTTTTTAAAATAGCACGGTGCCTAATTAGAAAAGCTAAACTTCTCTCAGACACATTGTATGCAACATATAAATGGCACAGCACCGCACACCTACTGAGGGGAGTGTGGGAGTAACGCAGAGGAATGAAGTCAGTGGGAGATGAGAGTGTTTGGAACAAGCTCCTCAAGCTTGAGAGCACACGGCTAAAAAGAGACATTACACATTTCATGCAAGAAGGAGCTGCTCCCAGTTTTCCTCTGAAAGTCTTGGTTTTGCAACCCGCCGCTGCAGAGCAAGGACTGTCTCAGCTGGGGCTGTCACTCTCTGACCTCATTTCATGCCTGTGGTGGGGAGCAGACATTTCTCCACTAGCTGTGATGGGACCTGCCCTTTGATGTGCACCTTCTGCAGCAAGGGCAGGTCCCAGCAGCACTCGGATGTAACCTGCTGCACGGGGAGGGCTTGCAGACTGCCCTCCAGGCAGTGCCGGCAGCTCTGGGGCAGCGCTCCGAGCCGAGCCGGTCCTGGAGCAGCACGTGGGACTCACTGCATTGGTGCCTCTGACAGGCAACCCCACTGCTTTGGGAAGCAAATTTACACTTTGGGACTTTCCTAACTAAAACTCACAATTCATATAAAAATTGGTGAACAACATCAAAGCTTATAAACTCCACAAGTCTCTTACCTCTCTATTCCCTTCATTCCAATTCTTCCTTTGCGCAGATACATTCAGGAGAATCCAGGCTCTCACCAGGCTATCACGCTGAGGTGTGGTAAGGGGAAAAGAAAAATAACTGGAGACATGGGCCTTAAAAAAGAAAAAAAAATCTAAGTATAGTATAGGCATTTTTCTTTAGGTGGTTTTCAAAAAAATCCAAGACCTTAATTTATCTTCCATCTCTCCAGATCAGTCATGTGAGCCCACAGGGACTTCCCAGGCTGACTTGTGTTATCTCCCTCCATCCAACCAGCTGCAGAAACTTTTAGATTTTCATGCAGTGCATACCACCAAGTAAAGAAACCTTTATCCCACCTTTTAAATCTTCCGTGTTCCCTCAATGAATTATTCTGAAAGCTGGATGAGGTAAAAACCACAGAGCCAGATCACCTCCTCCTTATCAGAAGCAGAGGAGAAGGCTTAAAGAATGGTGTGGGTCATTCCCACACATTTTTTTGAAGGTGTATGTGATTGCTACCCTGTCACATGGATGGAGTTTGTTTTCTGAGGGGCCGGTCATGAAGCCTTTTTAACATGTTGTTTATTCATATAAAAAGAGGCATCCAACCTGTAACTATCAACTCCAATGACAGACTCCCCAAAACTGTTGATCTAGGAGCTGTACATTTGGGCTACGTTTTCAAAGTCCCTCGGGGCCAAGATGGAGAAGATTACTTGCCCTTCTCCCTTTTTATCTGTTCTCTTTACCCAGTCCAGCTCAATCCCCTTCAAATTACTATAACTCCATAGCAATTTTCTGACTAATCGCTCATGGGAAGCATCTCTAGACTCAGGACCAGTGCAGGAGTGGTGCTGCAGGACTTAGTGCTCTCTGATAGCCAGGGCAAATTCATGGGTGGAGAATGATCCTTCTGGATTCAAGTTCAAGATCTTTGAAGAACAAAATATGAGAGAAAAAAACTTGCAGCAAAGGGTCTTGAGGTGTTGGGATTTGTTTTTTGAGGGGTGGAAGATTGCGGGGTTTTGTTTATTGGTTTGGTTTTTTGCAGGTCTGTTTTATGCTTATCTATGAAATTGCAATAACTGAAATTAAGGTGTTGACATTGTCTTGAACTACCTACTTTTTCATTACAGGGAAGGTTAAAGTCAACAAAAGTGCAAAATACAACTGCAAGTGCTTTCCACAAGAACGGTTTTGTGGCAGTAGGACAAGTCTAAGTGTATCTACAGTAGGTGGCATTTAAAAATTGAGGCACATTGTCTTCTTACTGAACATTGGATTAATTCCCTGCCTGTATTTGTTTTCATTCTTGTAAGCGATTAAAATAAAGTTACAAGCAATAACTAACAGTTTCTCATTTTAATATATGACACTAATTTACAACAACTCTAAGGTACAGTTGTACACAAAGTGGGGGAGATGGGATGTGCATCTACCACTATTTTTATTTTTATTTTTATTTTTATTTTTATTTTTATTTCATATGTTATAAAATATTCTTAGTTTTTTAGATGGGCAAGGGATTACCAGTGTTTCTGGAAGTTAAAAAAAAAATTAGGCAATTCACTGGTGTCTGAGTGTCTTAGACTGGTATCTCTCTAGTGAAACTAGTATTCTTCTGCCAGCTGGGGAGGCAGCCTATTGACTGCAGGGGCAGCACATCAAAACTCAGTTTATTTTATCCATGACTAGGGCCAACTTAGTCATGGTATTTGTAAATAAAAATTTTTCTTCTCTTTAGAACTAAATGAACCGAATTCAAAATTAGTCTTTAAAAAAGATTCAGATTATGGATCTGAGTAGTTCAAATATGTTATTCAATGTTGAGTACTGAAATATATGAAAGGGGCATTCTTCACTGCATTGTGAATGTATGATTTTATGAAAACTGAAAGTGTCTTTGACTTTCTATTCTAAATAGAAGAAAGATATTCACATAAAAATATATGAACTGTTAAGGGACAGTCAATCTACAACTATTCGTGGCAGAATTTTTTTCTCATCTATTTAAGCATAGTTTAGGGGAAGAACAATTTTTTAAAGTCTGTTTAATGTGATTCACTTGGAGACAGGAATCTTTCATTTAAAAAAAGGAGGAGGGGAAGACAGAAATGACAGCCAAGGGCTCAGGTTCTCATTTTAACATTGGCAAAAATATGAATAATATTACTGTTTCAGAGTTACTTCAGACGGTGGCTTTACACCGATATATTCTCTTTGAAAGCAACTCCTTTATGTTTCTCTATCAAACAATATAAATGTTATAATTTTTTTTGTTAATATTACATGTAATGTTGATCTAGATTGAAACATTAAGTAGGATGAGATTTGTGTTTCCTCATAGAAATAATTTCAAATCTTATTTCTGAATTTCAAGAGTATCTACTTTGTTCAATTTGTTTCACATGAAATATGGTGGACATTTCTCAGATGCAAAAATAATTCCTGTATAACTTTATTTTGCAATTACCAAGATTGATTTTTCATTAAGTGCTTTTTTGTTGTTGGGTTTTTTTATTTTTTCATTTACAAAAGTTGTTTTGTGCAGTAAATGAAGTGCCAACGCAGAGAAATGTAACCAACATTAAGCTAGCCAATAGAGTTCAACAAACTGCTCAGGTCATTAATATAATTTGTTTTGGCACTGTTACATTTCCTAGTGCTACTCTGTGTAGTTTGCTGGGCACATCAATTTGTTTTCAGCTATTGTGAAATTGGATATCCTGGCTTTCATCCAAAGCACCCTCTCAATTTGCATATCTTTGTTATCATTTCAGGTTCTCAGAACATACTGTGGACTATCACACCATCTGCACCAAGATCCTCACATCCAAACACAAATTAAAAATGAAACTGTAAAATTTGCAAGGAAACAATACAGACCTTTTATCTCATTCTCCCTCTGTTCATTTTCAAAAGAGAAACTTGCTTGTAGCCAAGCATAGCAAAAAAGGCTTTTATTAATTGGACTGGCATCAAGCATGCATACATAAAATTGTTTATTTTTTCCCTATAAAGGGGTTGCCTGACATAAAAGGGTCTTTGAAGATGACATTCAGATTTTGACATTTGCATGATATTGTATAAATATCAGAGGTAGGAGACTTTTCTGACAAACCAGATGGGTCAAAAAAAGCACTTCCAGAGATAGATATTAGTCTTTTACTTAAAGGATATTAGCTTCTCCTCAAAGCTGTGAATTATTAGGCAGCAAAAACAAACATATTTTTCTCAAACCATGGCTTATTTAATTCTTTTCAATCCAAGTAAACCGGGCTTGGGGAGAATATAAAATAATGTCATTACTTTTGAGGAGGATTTTGTAATTTAATTAAGATTACAGAATATAATTGAATCTTTTCTTTTGAGTGTCACAGAGATTAAATCTTATTGCCGATTTTACTGCTTCTTGACAGAGCCAATCTCGATTTTAAGCATGGACTCTGAGTGTTTTTTGAAATACAAAACAGCATTTTAGGCCTTAATTCATCAATATTTGAATTATGCAGAGAAAGATTCTTCCTTTCAGCTACATTCCTTCGTGAGCTTTGATAGAAACCCACAGTTTCTGTTTTTATCAAGGGTGGCAGAGGTGAGTGAGGAAAGAAAAAAATCTGCAAGCCTATAATAATTGTAGAGGCACTTAGTAGGGAGGTATGCTGACTGTGTACTTCAGCAAAGATTTCAAATGAGGGAAGACGGAACCTCCTCCTTTTGATCATGGGAAGGAATAGCACAAATCTGATTATATATGTTGACCCTTCTTTATCAACAAAGAATCAGCTACTGTCAGCTAGCCGTGCACAGGAACTATCTGGTTTCATGGAGCAGGCTGGGAGAATGACCTGAGCACTCTCTCTGAGCTTGCTGCTTTTGATGATATGTTGCCATGCTGTTCAAAAGCTCCACAGTGTGAACCTATAGTGAGAGGAAGAGAAAGGAAACAAGGAAGGCAAGAAGGGAAGAGGGAGGAAGGGGGAGAAAGGGAAGAATAGAGATGAAGAGAGAGGGGAGGAAAGGAAGCAGAAAGCAACCACTTAAACCCCAGCTTCCACTTGACATCTTCAGAGGGTCATCTTGCCCATATATTCTTAAAATTCTCATATACAGCTCATGACTGACAGCTGGAAAAAACAAGCAGATTCTCAGAAAATATATCCAATTCTCAGAAATTCCTTTTCTTTCATCATTTCTCCTTTTTCATTGATATAAAATCCTCCTCTGGAATGAATGCATTGCCTTCATTCAGACGTTTGACTTGTGGCAAGAGAGGTCCACTTTCAGGTACTTTGCCTAGAAAGATAACACTGTGCTGGTCTAAAGAATAAGTTATAGCTGACCTGTCTTTATGTGCCTTTTTATTTTAATTCCATCAATCTTACATAACCCTAAACATATGGCTAGCGCCTTCTTCCCTCTCTGATGGTTCCCCATGTCCCCTTTAATTATACAAATTAGTAGTGACTATTCTCTTCCTTGCAATTCTAAATTGGTCACTTGTACTTTCCATCTCCCAGTACTCTGCATCCATCCTTCAGCCACTGGCCTTAATGTCAGTGCAATATCTGGTTTTCCACACTCCTTTGGCCTCCAGACCCCTACAAATTCTAGTCATACTCCATAAAATTCTTGCATTTCCACATTTCATTAGGTACACTTCTCCAAATTCATGATAGATACCTGGATAGTCAATGACCATGGTGAAACTTTCTCTCCGTTTCTGCACTGATCTGTGTTCAACATCTGCTTTTGTGTCTGTCTTTCAGTTTGTTCAGATTTTTGCAGAGAAATTCTTCCTGCTGTAGGTGGTTGCTTTCAGAAGACTTAAATAACAAAGCTATAATTGGTTCACAGCTAGATTAATCTGATCAATGATGAGGAGAGAATTCTAGATTCAAATACTATCAGTAATGGTGTGCAATAGCCGTAATACATGTACACTGTTTACTCGAGGAAATAAGGACTTTCATTCCAGATGATGATGAAACTTATTTGAATGTTCAGCTTCTGGGGGCAGAGGAGTGGGGATAGAGTATTTGTGCATTCCTTAGCATTGGCTTTTTCAGTCATTCAGAAAGTTCATGAAAGTAAAAGCATCGCTGAGCTTTGAATTAGGTTCATGAAAAGCTAGAGGATGGTAGGGTTCACCTGAGGCTGTTGAAACATTAGGGTTTAAAGTAGTACTTGCAAAAACACAAGCATTGAGTTTGTTCTCCCCAAACTGGGTCCTTTAGAAGCCTAGAGAATAGGTCAACTTGAGTCCAGCTCTAAGTCGCTGATTACACTCTAATACTTAAGGCATTCTGACTTAACTAGCCAGTAACACAGAAAAGAAGACAGAAAAGAAGTAAGTAGCAACAATTACTCCCAGCCTCAGTAAACTGCTACTCATTTCTACATCACTTGACTGGTGCAGATTCTCACAAACCTAAAGCAAGTCTTAATCCTGGGTTCCTGGTGAGCCCATGGGAAGACTGAGCACTGCAGCACAACACCCTGAGAGCAGAAAGTTCACCGTCACTCAATACATCTGAAGCACTTTATAATAATGGCTTATCCTAATGAAAACATGAGACTGGTTGGCATCAGCTCACATTATTTGTCTTGTAAGCACCAGTTGCATGAGGTAAAACAGCCTGGGATTAATTGAAGCACTGCAGAACACTGTTTCAATACACTTTTAGGTGTTTTATTTCTGATTAGAATTCTTTACTGTCCCTCCCTGTTTTCACTTCCTCACCTCCTTCTCTGAAAATATGCTTGGTCTTTGATTGTGGCCTGCTATTTTAAATAAACAAATCTTTATTAGAAGGAGGTCAATCCACTTGCATTGGAGAAATTCCGATTCAGGAAATTACATTTTCCTTATCTAAATAACTCTTAGAGTTTCAACTGTGGGGATAAAACCTGACAAAATGTGTTCTTTACTTTTGGTCAAGAGTTATAACATAGAAGCAGTATATCTAGTCACAGTTAAGCAAACTGGCTCAAAAGTTGAATCTCATTTATCTATATTCAAAATGTGTGGTTTCTGAATTGTTGTCAGAAGGAGAACTGCAGTGAATATTTTAGAATAGTGAATATTCAATACACAAACATAAAAATCCAAAGTTTTTCCAATTTTGATTTTTTGCTACAATTTGTTCTCTGAGGACTGAGCCATATACTTTCTAAGGCCCTCAGTCTAGGAAATTCTGAAAGAGAAGATTTATTCCATCCACTTGATATGAAGAATTTCACAGAACATCAAATACAGACTTGAAGTCTGAGATTAAAATGCAGCAAATATCAGAGGATATGAAAAAAGCACACATATTCAAACTGAAAAACACTTTCCATTACATGTATTTTTCTGTCTGTTCCTGAAGATATTTCTGGACCATCCATAATACATTGAAGTGAGATTGTCCTACGTTCATCTACGTTTAATGGAGCAACCTATTGCTCTCCAAGAAGCAATCTGCTCAGATTTGAAGAAGCTTGCAAGTTCCTAACAATTATTTTTTCCTGAATAAGTTTTGGTTACTAGAGCTTACTCCTGATAAAGGCCTTGAGTTTCTTGGCGTGGTGTCCTGCTATTAACAAGGACAAGATAGAAGCTGAATTGGGATATAGGTCACACTCTGATCATTATTAAAATATTCTCTATTTTCCCCATAATATTCCTTCATCTAAGGGCTGGGAACCAGGGTATCATTAATTTTAGACTTACTTGTGCTAAAGAGCTAGTGCTAGAGATTAAGTAATTTTTAACATAATGATTAATAATATCTCTTATAAATTCTGTTTTGTACTGTGCTGGGAAATCATCCACTATGAATAAAACTAGGCCTTCAGTACAATAGCCCAAAATCTGAGACAATTGAGACTATCTTCTAAAAAGGAATTCCAAATATAACATTTAGATATTTTGTCAACAAAATGGAGCCATTCATCATTTCAGGATCTTCTCCATCCTTCAAAATGGATAAGATACACAACATGTGTGATAATTCATGAGTTGAGAGGCTTGGATTTGTTCTGAACTCCTTGAAAATAAATTCCTACACGGCAGTATTTTATTCATTAAAAACAATTTTTAAAAAGCACCAAAACCAAAACGGCAACATAGCTCCTTATATCCAGCTGTCCTTTACCATGTTTTCTTATGCAGAAATCTGATGGCAGAATCTGGTACACAGCTGTAAATTTTCCAAGGGAAAGTCTTCCCTCCAAATATTGCATGCCATAAAGTTTCTCCTATTAGTGTTAAAGACAAATTTTAGCTGCTTATAATGGTGAGGGACTGGTCTATAAGTCTGCAAAGTGGCATGCACACCTATGGTGCTATATAAGTACATAAATAATAATTGTAATTAATGTGTCTCAGCTTCCTGATCTGGAAAGGATTAATTAGTTGAGGAGGATTAATTAGATATTGTTAGCACAGTACTTTGAAGATGTAAAGTGCTATATATAAGTGCTAAGTACTACTGCATCGTGATTTTCATGTTCTTTGTGCTATACTTAGTAGATTACAAGTTCCAAGATTTCATTTGCTGGAATATTTGTGAAACTGGATGTGTCTGTCTTAGAGACTCTGAGTCCACATAGTTATGTTTGCATATAGTTTAACACTAAAGCCTTGTGTAAACAGACCTGCTTCAGTTTATAATTGTTGAAACCATCAGGGTCACATTGGCAACAAAATACTTTATAGGCTTCGTGGTGGCAGACATCTGGTATACAGTTTTATAGAAATAAATACTACTTTGGTGAAACTTGAACTTCTAAAGACTAAACAAAATGGTGCTAAAGAGAATTTCCAAGGGGAGGAAAAAGTGCTTCTGAGTTGCACAAGGCTTCAGAGACTCCCAGGTGTTGTCCTAATACATAATTGGTCACATTTCCTGGCCACATTAATAAAATGTCCATTTTCTTTTACTTGCATGGCATCTGCTACATCAAAATGTGTGGCAAGACTGTTAATGAGCAAGTGAAGAGAGATCTGAAATTCTAGAAGTAGGAACTTCAGCTAAAAGTTCTGTAAAATATGAATTAGTTTTTGTAGCATGCTGTGAAGCAAGAAGACTCTTCTTAATCCTGTTTAACAAATTATGGTTAAGGATAGAAGGTCATGTGACTTCCTATTTCTTCAAGTTAAATTAAGTCAAATTAGGTCAGATATATGACTGTAAAATCATTGAATGCTTCCTTGAACACAGTCCCACAAAGCAACACAGTTATCCCTCTTCTAAAGAATGTATTGAAGCAAGAGAGAACAGAAATAATTTTCACCAAATCCTATATGTACAACCAAAAACTGGAAACTTGCTGCATTTCCCTTATCCTGCTACTTATGTTGATGTGGAAAGACAAAAGAATTGCTGAATGGTTTAGTAAGTCAGTAGAAAACAATTATGCCAAAAGGTTTCCTCAGTACTATCGAAACAGCAGAGAACATAGTAGAACTACGGTTGTACATACTTCATGGTGTATAGATCACATCAGTAAACGTTAAAGGTAAGGCCAGTGAAAAATAACATTTTACTTTCATTTTGCAACCTAGAAATGTCATTCACATCTCAAATCAAGGCTATTAACACCCTTTATGAAAGCCTGAGTGCAGCTTCTTAAAGCGTAGGCATAATGAGGTGTTCCAGATACCTATCGAGAAGCCCTGTGTGACCAATAGGATATTTTTTAAAGCATTCCATCCCTTGGCCATATAGGTTGCTATAGATATTTGATGTAGACCAACTCTGCTGTAACTACTGGTTTCCCTAGTTGGGTAAAGAATCATTCCGTTTCTTCAGCCAGCACAACATAATTTTCTCAGTCTTCCTATACCACAGCCTCTGCTTGAGCTATATCACTTCATGGAGAGATTAATTGCTTCTATTATGGAAACAGAAGGAAGCATAGCTACATTAAAAACATTTCAGCAAGGCCCTGTGGTTATCTGTGTAAAATGGCACAATAAACCAATATATGAGCAGTACAGTCTGCCTAAATGTGCAAAATGCTGGCCTAGTCATCACTCGCCACTGCTAGCTGGTGCACTCCCTCCAACAGATTTTTTAATTTAGTGTTGTAAATATGCTCCTTAGGGACTGCAAAGGATTCATGGAAAGACTGAAAAAGCAACTAATTGAAATGTCCAACTCAAAAGTCAGAATCAAATCACATTTAACAAAACAGTTATTCCATGTCTTTCTTGCTCCATCAGACACTGAGAGTACTCTGATTACACAAAATCACAGGGAATCACACGGAATCACAGAACAGGTGAGGCTGGAAGGGACCACTGGGGATCATCCAGTCCAGCCTCTCTGCTCAAGCAGGGTCCTCTGGAGCATGTTGCATAGGGTCGTGTCCAGATGGCTCCTGAATATCGCCAGCAAGGAGACTCCACAACCTCTCTGGTAAACTTTTCCCAGTTATTTATTGAAGGCTAAAAAATGTTTGTAGACTTCTCAGTACTATTGCCAATTATCCATGGAATAAAAACACCAACAAAACTGATTTTTTCTTGTAGGAATTAGGTTACATCTTTTTTTTAATTAAGAATCTGGGAACAGGGAATTGAATTCTTCGTTGTCTGATAGGGTATGCCAAATATATTTTTCTGTGGATGAAATAGAGTAATTGTCTATATATTTTTTCTATCCTCATTGAGAACTGAACTCGAACTCTAAGTATCTGATGATGTGCAAGGCAACACCTTTTACAACTCTTCTAGAGGGTCATTTTATGTCACTAGCTTTTGGCATACAATAGAAAGTGTGAGGAAACTATCATACTATCAATATTATCTTAGAAAAATGCTAAGGGAGTTAAAATGAGACATTCTCTCAGAAGCATAGGGAGTTAAAATGATACCTTCTCACAGAAGCATAACTTAGAAGCTCTCTTCTCTTTGACAGTGTTTACCATGAGTTTAAAGGGGTTTGGATATTTCTTTCCTTTTTTTTTTACCTCACATGGGCAACAGTCTTCTCAGAGGACCTGGATTCTGCAGCTGTTGGCCTTGTGGCTGGGCGTTGGTTCATCTCAGTTGGTCAGCAATGCAGGACACCAATGCCAGCTCCCTTGAAAGATTCAGTCTGCAAGTAAATTGCATTAAATAATACATAATTAAATAAAATGGCTCTTTTAAAACTTCCTGTATTGGGGAATAGCCATTTAAATAATTACCTTCTTACTAACATGATTGTATCACAGCTGTTATCTTGACAGTTATTTCACTATTTGATGGTTTGCTTTTATTTTTCTTTAGATAATTTCTAGGCCTCTTTCTGTCAATACAGCAGTATTGCAAAAGACCCCTCCCCAGTTTAGTAGCTTTTCCTTGGCCTTTTTCTGGAACTTTCCAGTTTCCACCTCAGTTTATTTGGTTTTAATATTTATAGTTCTTTCAACTACTCATGCGTTCTCATCCCTCATACAGCTGTGTTGACATGCTCTTTGCTTTGAAACATCAGTAAGTTAATTAGGGTGATGAAAATGCTGTTCAGCCCGGTCTCAGTATGACACACTTAGGTTTCAAAGAGTCATGTGAAAATTATCTTAGCTTTCACCTATTTGTGGGTGATGATACAGCTCAGACTAACTTCTTGGGAAGATTTCTAGGTGCACAGAGCCTATTCACGTCCTGCAATTAGATGAAGAAGATGCTCTAAGTAGCATGAAAATGTTCTCTTTCTGCATGGGTATGCTGCTGCATCCTTCATGTAGTCCAGCTCACACTGAAGCCTTCATTGATTGATAGTCCGTAACTATAATAACAATAATTATCTAATTGGTAAGAGTATCATCTTCTCTTTAAAGATGTGCATAGCTTTTAAGTTCCTATGTGGGCTGTGTTTAAAAATCAGTCATGAAATATGCAAATTCTCAGGACATTTTCTTCCGTATGTCTTGAAGTGAATTTGCAAAGTTGTAAAACTCCATTCTCAAACAAATGCATGGAAAGAATAAAAGCCAGTCTTTATTTAAACAGTGCTTGACCTTTCCTTTGTCCACATATCCTACTGTTGTGGACCAACTGCCTGCCTGAGGACAGGGTCAAAGTGAACACTGGTCTAGCAAAGGAGAGCATGGTCACTTCATCAGTGTCAGCTTGTAACAGAATTTGGCTGGTGCAGTGAAGGGGGAAAATAGCTCTCATCATCTCAGACCAGATATTTATGTAGGCCCTTCCTGCAAACGATAGCCACCTTGCTCAAGTCATATTTTCAACTTGATTTCCAATCAATTTTGAACCCATGACAGATATAAACCAAATTTGAAAGATGGATAGGATCAAATGTCAACAAATGTCATGAACATAGGCAGCTGAACAGGAGGAGACCTTATAAATATTACCACTACAAAACAGACTTCAACATGAATTCAACCTTTACGAAAACGAAACATTCTTTATAGGAGAGCAGTACTATTGGTGTCCTAACTGTCAAACATTTTGTTTGGGGAAGTGCGAAGCACAAATACATGAGAAAATGGGTTTTCTTTGTACCATGGTATGTGAAATGGCTTTTTACTCCTCCCTTTTCAGCAACTGGTCACAACAAAGGTAACCAACTATCCTGTTCTGAGAAAGGCAAACCCCCTCTAAGAGAAACAAACACGGAAGAAGAGAAAGGATGTTGTTTTCTAGGGACATAAAAAAAAGGAAGATCCTGAACATGAGATTATGATTGTGATAAACTCCAGGTATTGGGAAAGTTCCTTTTACTGGCAGTGCTAAAAAAGGCAGATCCCCATAAATTATCTGCCTTCTTCATTCCACACTCAGCATTTCATTTGCAGCCATCTTGGGAAGACACTTTTCTTTCTCTCCTGAGAAACTGAAGAACTAGGACACTATTCAATGGTATCCAAAAACACACTCAAAACCACTCATCTTTTTGCACCTGAAGTCCTGCAGACATTTACAAAATCTACCTTCACAACAGTAAGGTAACTGAACTTATTAATTATGTTACAATGGTTGAAAAATGCTATGTCATCACTGCAATCCAACATTTGCTTACATTTGCTACATGGCCCTTATGGTGAGATCCATCCTTTCTAACCATAGGCCCAAAAGGGGCTAGAAGTCTGGACTAACTCTCTCTGCTGCCTGTATCATCAGCACAAAGAGACAGACACTTTGAAAGGTGATTCAATCTCATCACGTTCGGAAGAGATGAGTTTTACCATCTCAGAAGTTATCATTCCTGTTCACCAAGTGGAAGAAACCAAGCAGACTGGCTTAGATGGACACCTCACTCTTTTGTTGATTATTAAATATGCAGTGTTTTTAATTAAATCAGCAGCGGTTTTGCTATTTTTCTAAGCAGTTCTATAAACAAAAGTAATTTTTCACTAAGTATCCCAGTCCCCAGAATGCAGAATGAGTAAGGGGTCTTTCTCTGAAGGTAGTCTCTGCTTGTAACCCAGTAGAAGAATAATCTGAATTTCCCAGTCTGATCTTCCCAAAAGGGTAGGAAGGAGATGCAGAAATAGTTACACTGTCCTTAGAGTGCAGGAAATAGAAACCAATGCCTTCCCTTTGCCCAGTATGGAAGCCATTCGTATTTTGTCTGTTCTAGTAACATAAGGTTTTCCCAAACACAAACATTTTCTTCAAAAATAATAAGGTCTCAAGAGATAACAAAAGAATATGCTGTTCCTTTTTTACTTTGTCATGGAGGTTCCAGAGTGAGAGTGTGAATTTCAGTGTTTTCCCACACAATAAAATACTGTGTGTGCCCATATACCCTTAAGATTTAAGACCCTATTTCAAATTGTTAAATTGCCCAGGAAGGTGATACCACATACAGAAGCTTTAATTCTTTTTATAATAAAGAAAGGGAACTAGTGTATTTAATTTTGGAATCATATTTTAGTGAGAGCAACAAAGTTTCTATTGACCCAGTAGATTCTTGTCGTATCTAATTTACTGATCCAGAGTTTTGTAAAAGCAAACATATATAAATGTATAAGCTTCATCTATAATTGGGAAGCATAGATAAAAATAATTTGACATTGAAATTTACACTTAAGAAGTAGTGCACTTCATTGCAATCAATTTTTCATTATGTTGTTGAGATCAATAGCTACAAATAAGATATAAAAACTGTATTATTGATGTGGCACATGTCAGTAAAAAATGCGCAATTTTCTGTAGCATTTCAGTGGAGGAAAATTGTATTATACCATTTCCAACATTATACATATTGGTCTGTAGAGAATGCTTATTAAAATCAATGTACAGTAAACTACACTCAGGGATATTTTACAAAATAGAGAAAGGTCAGAGAATTTATGAAGGTTTCAAAAAAGACAAAATCACCTTGGTGTGTAAGTATTGTTCTAAAGGTCTCTTTGGTAAGGGGACCAGCCAGCTTGTAGGATTAGGAAAGGAATTCATGGTCTCTGATTTCTTGGCCGGGGTACCATACCTAAGCTGGGGATTCAGGCTCGACTCGAGGGTACTGCTTTTGCCTGAAGAGAGTGACACAGCTCAGACAGAGCATGATGAGCTGCCACCTCTGAACACCAAGAGGCATTGGTGAGACAGTGCAGCAGTATGCCCACCCACCTCAGACTGCAGCCCTGCTTTCACTCGGGCTAAAATGAGGGTCTGGAAAATTTTCTAGAGCTACAATGGTAAAGTGCATGTGTGAGGGGAGTGCTGTCTCAGCTCAGGACAGGTCATAGTCGTGGACCAACCCACATGAAATCGCAATCAAGGACAGGCAGAACATCTACTGCCTATGTCTCTCTTTAATCCAAACCTCAATCCATTTGTTTTGAAGAATGAAAAGAACTTTGCAAAAGATTGATGGATCTTTTCAAGTAAGATGATTATGGAAGAAGGGTTGGGAAATTTGGAATTATTATTGATAGATGAACCATAGACGTTTTGAAAGGTAAGGTATAGAAGGAATAATAAAATATATAGAAGAAAATTTGACCACAGATAAAATTATGAAGAATAATTTCTGTATAGGCAAATCATGTAAAGAACAAAACTTTCACATGTACCTGGTTTCCAGTGAAAATACTATTTAGGATTAAAATGTTTTGGAGAAGCAGTTATATTCAGCTTTGTTATTTCTTTCCTGTCTTCCCCTCTCTCAGACATATTCCAGAGTAAACAACAAATATTATGCTGAACAATTAATGAACAGCTTCAGCATTCACTGAATCAACAAATTTAGTAGTAAATAAGTAGACTGCTTTTCTCTGGCAGTTCACCATGTGAACACCATAATTGTGTTGACTTAACTGATATAATACTTGATGACATTGTAAATATAGTTTTGTTTCTTTTTCTAATTGACTGTTTTCTACAGACATTGGAAAGAAGGACACTATAAAACAGAGCAATTGAGGAAAAAAAGAAATTCTGTTTAAAATGGATCATTCTGTTAGACCTCAGACCTCACTAATTTCCCCAACATATTCCTCAAGAACAGATACATTAAGCACAAAAATGCTTGGGTTAAGGCAACAATATCTTCATGGGGAGATGAAGACACTATAACTTATGAATAGGTTGTCCATATGTCTATTTTCTTACACTTCTAGTTCATCATAGCTGATACCAAATATCTCTCTTTTTTTCAATTCAGTGCAAATAAAGTGAAAGGACTAATTATTTGGTTGATGAGTATGAACTCTTCTGTGCTTCTGTCAAAATTGAGTACTACATGTCCTGTGAACCTTGCAGTTCATTATTTCTATGGAATCAACTGTGTCTTCTTTTGTGAAATTTGTGAAATTCTAATATAAAATGAGGCTAAACTGTTCAATAACAACACACTCTAGTAACCATAAATAACCATAAAACCAGTTCAATCTGAGCAACAGCTGGGCCTCAGTTTAGGCTTAAAGGAACATATGAAGGAGATGGCACAAAATATGAGGCCCTATTAATAAAATTGATACAAATATTTTTAGAAATGTCACTGTAATGACCAATTTAGATAAACTGGATAAATATTTGTTAGGCACTACAGAGTATTCATTATCATACATTGGTAAACAGCATTATTTTAATGCACTTGAAAATGTTGTCTTGTACATTGATTGAGGAACTAATAAGAACATTTGAAACAAAGCACAGATCGACATCACAGTGATTTTCATTAAAAGTGCGATGATTTGTTTAGATGTGCCACTGTGAATGTTAAAAAGCACTCAGATCAGTTGAACATAAACTTTACTATCATTGTGCAATAGCTTTACCTGCTAAAGTGGTAGAATTTTTAAATGCTCAGCGTGAGAACTGAATGTTCAACTGCCTCCTATTCATCTATCCCAGCCTGCTGTCAAGGGTTGTTTGGAGTCCTTCCTTCTTCAAGAGTTCAGTCTTCTCTCTGTCTTCATGACATCTCTCCTTTTAAATTTCTTTATTGTCTTCTCATGCATCTTTTTTACCAAAAATTTTGGATCATTTGTTCTCTCTCAAATCCATTGCTTCCAATCATTTGCCATACTTTCTTTCCCCTACTATTTGCCTCTGTCATTTCTTGGTGGCTTGTGTTGTTTACTCTCAACATAAGAACACCAAGTCTAGAAAAACAAGGAACTCCACATGCATGATTAGAGGTGGGCCTGGCATTACCAGAGTTCTAAATGTTAAAATGCGTGGTAGAAAAATATGGGATCACTAGAATCAATGGGAAGTTTTAAATTAGACTGATTTCACTTGGTAAGACAAACATTTTGACTTCGGTCAATATCCTCGAAGTCTAGATCACAAATATATCATTTTCTGTCATACCATATACTAAATATCTGAATATCGCAGCATAATCAGATTTATGAAGTAGGAGCTTAACCTAAGGTTCTGCCACTTATATCTTTCACGATGATTTCTTAATGACCTCTGACAAAGGACATAACAGGAAAATGTTTCCAAGTAACAATTATTCAGATAAGTGTATCATTATTTTACTTAAAATAAAGAGATGACTTTTTGTACTTAGCCAAGTACTCAAAACATATTTTTTTTTCATTTCAGATAATTGGATCTGAATTTTTTGCATTTTTTGAAAGTGCCTTGAGAAGTTTTCTTTACCTACATAAATTTAAGTTTCTTATTAAGAGATTATCTTACCATCAGAATTCAAATGCAAATTCAAATGCATCAAGTCTCATGGAAAAGCCTTTAAATAGGCAATATTTTGTTTCCTTTTCAGTTATAGAAGGCTCTTCATATTCATATGTTTCAAAAAAATTACACAAAATAATAATATTGAGATTAGCTGCAAACCTCAAATTATCATTTTCTGTAAAGCCACTTTTTCAGCTCATTTCTCTTTTGTTACCACAAGATATTTGAAGAAGTTCATTTGCTGCAGCCAAAATTAAATGTTTTACAATTCTTATTTTTGAGGGAATTCCAAGAAACTTCTCTTTCAAGATAAAACTAAAGGGAAGGAGACATGCTGGATAGGAATCATGATGTATAAGTAGATCTACATAAAAAATTTCTCAGTACTTGGTGAATATTTTCTTTTCGTCAGAGTCAACATCTTTTGTCTTAATCATGATAAACTTATGAACCATTGCAGATGACTTTGAAATTTCATTTTTCAGTGCTAAAAGCTCTACCAAATCTGCCAAGAAATAAAAGCATATAGTTATGATTAAGTTTAATATACATCACACTCCCTGGATGATACAATTATAAATTCTAATACCCATAGGATATCACATGTATTTTTTACTAAATCCTTATCCACAAAGTGTAACATGAATTTCCTTCATTAAAAGAAGGCACCTCCTTTGTGGAATTTCTAGACTTGCTTTATCAGAAAGACCCTTTTCTGTTGGAGTCAAAGGAAAAAAAAGGAAAAAAAATTCTTTTTCTTTGAAAATATGGGACTAATAATACAAAGTGACATGCAGATGTAAGAAATAAAATTGAAGATGTTTAGAGTAGAGCTAAGTTCCAGGAAAATGGGTATTTCATTGCTATAGAAGAAAACTAGCAAAGAGAGTGGAATTTTTTATTCACACATAGATCACACAGTCTTTAAAAAACTTATGTGTTAAAAACACATTTTTAAAATGTCAATGACTTATTTTCCTTTGCCTGTTTGACATGATTAGCTATAATGCATTTGCAGATTGCCACTGAATGGCAGAAATCTGTTGACCCTTGGGTTAAACAGAACAGCCATTACTCTAAGATGTAATGATCCAAACCATAACTAGTTTATTCCATGATTTCTACTCGAGCAGACTCTGTGTATTTCATTCCTTCTCAACACACTAAAACTGCACCTGTTTAATTATGCTATTGAATCAGATGACATTTCACTGTTTACAGAGTCTGCATGGGACGTTCAGAGCCCTTTCAAGCCAGACGGACAATTGTTGCTCTGGACTTGATTAAAGGATGGTCATGCAGAGGAGCTGCATCAATTTCACAGGGATAGCTATTAGCCAACTTAAGTCTAACATTATCACTTTTATGACTAGACAAAATATAGATATTAATGTGTCTTATTCCTCCCTTGCTTTCCTTCTCTCTTATACGGGTGTGCTTCAGGCTGACTGACAAACACGTATGCAGATGCACAGAGATCTGTTCACAAGTCGTGTCTCGTTTCATGATTTCAGAAGTCCTCCTCTTCATTACCCCCCAAAACTAGAGGAGATTGTCTCCTCCTTGCACTTCATTTTGATCTTTACTTTCCTGGAGTAAAACAAGAGTAATGTTATTAAAAATAAATGGAATTCAGTTAAAAGCTCACTTTATTTCAAATCCTTGAGACTTCACCAAGCTGTGCCTGCCCCTTCATGTCAGGAGTTGAGAGCAAATGTTTAGTGCTACCATAACTCCTGCCTGATTATCAGAAACAGTTTCAAGTCTCAAGCTCAAGAAGAGGGTTAATTTAATCACATGGCCATTAATAAACTCCAGTACTGCTACTTCTCTTGGTCATACACCATATAGTCAATAGATTTTAGTGTTTCTCTGGACAACATGGGAGAGACAGCCTATTTTATGACTATAAGAAAATCCAGGCTGCAGGATCTGTGCCATGGTGCGAGGACAGGGAGATTCATGCCAATGCATAACGAGTATAAATCCATTCTGTTGAGAGGAAACCTGTTCAGCAGACAAGGGCTTGTGGGCAAAAGCTTTACATCTCAGGACTTCTGCTCTGTGTTTGTCAACCATAGTCTAAGACTCGTCCCAAAGTTCAACTTTAAGTTAGGCACCAAGTAACATTTTTGTTTACACCAGTGTAAACGTGAGCTCTTTGGTGGTCTCGGCTGTGTAACATAAGAATCAGTGCTGCAGTAAAGTGGAACAGCACTTACCAGAATGGAGCAACGTCCCCTAGCATTTCAGCAGCAACTGTTTTAAAATCACATGTAGAGTTATACCAGTCTAAAGCCACAGAAGGAAAAGCATAATCATCCCCTTATTGCTCATAATAATTTTCAAATGCATTCCTAAACTTTGTGTAGGGTCTCTCAATGCCAGTATAGCTTGTCAACAACATTTTGGGACATATGTGACAACAAATGTTTAAACAGGTCTTTCCATTCAGCAGAGGCATTGAAAAACAGTATGTCCTTTCAAAAATTCTCTCCTGTACTTTAAATCCAAGAATCTTAATTCTCCTTTCAAAGCAGGGTAAATCAGAACAACTCAGCTGATATTAAAGAAGTTGCACTGGGGGGTAAATGTTGCATAATCTGGCAAACAAGTCAAATTTAGAGCATCTATGTACACTTTCCCATGTATTCTGTATTATTATTTGATATGTCTGTTAGAAAGAAAATGAAAATCCATATAAACCCCATACATTCTCAGCTTCAAAATGCAGTTTCAAAAAGATATTTAACCTTTTTTTCTTTGGAAAGCAATTAAAATATCTGGTGGAATATTTATGACTCAATTAAACATTTAAAATATTGAAAAACCTTAGCAATTATATCTTTGGTTTAAACACTAAATATGGCTATGTCAGAAAATACCTGCAGTCTCTATAGATTCCTGACAGGATTTGTTTTTCACTTTTGCTGAAAAAGCTATTCTTTGTAAAATATTCCCACACATGCCTAAGTTTATTTCTCAAAGCAATACCACAAAGGATATGACCTCTTTACTCCTAGTAACCTTTCATGGTGCTGAATTGACTTGGACATTGGTGCCAGTCAACACAGCTTGATTTGCTATGGTAAGAATAAGATTATATCTAACAGACTATGTCATTTCCAGGTTCAATAGGCACAGATTTAAAACTAGTCCTCTCTTTGACCCTCTGGATTCTCTTGAACTATTGCACCTTCTTTGACAATGTTTGTGAATGAATGAATTCATGACGACTCAAGGTTATTTTAATGATAATGGCAACGCGCTCACAAAGGAAAAAGGAAAAGGCTAGTAGTACTGGCACTAGTGCTTCTTCACCACAGCCGACTTCCTTTTTGACAGACTGACTGTGGAGTGAATTCCTGTTTATGGTCAAAGGCTGAAAGCTGTTGTGTGTCTGCAGCAGCGCCGCTGCTACTGATCTGTGAACATGACATGCCTGATAATATTGCATTGCCATGGCAACAACAAACACGGGGCAAAATTCTATTAGCTGGAGTGACTCACTGAGTCAAACAGATAATGTGATGGGCCTGGCCAACTGCCCAACAAAGGCTTATGTGAAAGTTGTGATGAATTAACTTTGCCTTGTTATGTCTGTTTTTTGTATAAATTCTCTTCTCGTTACTTATTAAGTCCTCATATTTCTGGTGGTTACTCAAAATATATATATCTCAGGGAAATACTTCAGCAGCAATTAGCCAGTCTGATGCCTAATATAGGGCTTATGCTGCTTTGTTTAAGAGGTGCTTTTTTTCTTTTTTTCCTTTTCCTTAATTTCTCTGCAGGTGATTTATGTGGAAAGACAAATGCATTGTTTCTCAAAAAGAATTCAAAACCAACAGTCCCCTCCAAACTATTTGACAGTGTCTGACAGTTGGGTGTGGCTTGGCACAGTGCAGCATTTGCTTATATATTCATGCAAGCTCCTCTTTTAAATAGAGGTTCCATAGTGCTGCTCTTTAATCTGTACAAGCAAGTAAAAAACCTGTACCAGGCATCATCTGGACCTCACCTACAGTATTTTAGATCACTACTAACTGAAATGAGGGGTGCCAGATAACATTCTCTTTCATGACTGTAAAAGTCAAAAGCAATACCTCTTACTTACAATCATTTCAGAGGAACAATTAATAACCAGCAGTAATCCAGGTATCTGCCTATGGACGTTCACCATCACTTCCAATGTTCATATATCCAAGCCAATAGAGTCAAGGTATAGCTGCAAGCCACCAAAAAGGAAGCTTTCACCAGAAAATGAGTGACTGGCCTTGCCTTCTAACCACATTCCTGTCACAACCCTTTCTGCAGACAATTTCCCATACGAGAGGGCAAAAGGTCAAAGCAGACCCTAAGGTCACAGAGTAAAGAAAATCAATATATGAGACCAGAAGACAGCAGGGGGCACTAAGTACTTGCAGCCCTTTGCTCCTGGAAGGGAAATCCCAAAAAAAAGACTCAAAAATGTGGAGCTTTAGTGCTTCATCACCAGGTCTGACCATGAGAGCTTGCAACTGCGGTACATGTGGAGTAGAGTACTAACCCAAAACAAAAAATGTCCACTGAAAAAAAGAATACATTAGTTTTTATGTTCAAGGGCCATTTTTTCCTCTCCTGGGGGGCAAAAAAATTTCAGCAGAAAAAGAATAAAAGGGAAGAAAAGCAACCATCTTTAAATCATCATCCCAAGTTTGGTGTGTTTAGGGTTTGGGGCAATCTTGCATCACTTCTATGACACATGTAAATCACAAATACACCATGAAATCAGAATATAAAAGTTCCAACATCTGGAGGACAGGAACATGGAAGTTAATATTTTTACCCAAATCCTCATTCTCTCTCTTTTTGTTCTGCGCCACAGAGATGGTGTACTAGGTCACACAGACAGGGTTTCGTGAGCCACAGTCAAGGCTGCCACAAAGCTTCTCATGCAGAGAGACTCACAAGATCATATGGAGAGCTGTGAGAAAATTAATGCAGACATGGAGACAGTTACACCTATCATGAGCTTTATGGAATCTAGCCTGGTCTGCTGGCTTACCCATTTTGTGCTGCTCCCCGCTTCCTGACAAGAGGAGAGTGTTTTGCAAAGTGAAAACCAGCATTGCTTTATTGGCAAAATGGTGAGATCTATGCAGTCAAGGTTACATTCAGTATGCAGATAGGATGATATTTTCTGGTTTTAGACTAAAAAAGGGTCTAAATTGTACCTGCGGGACACTTAGCTGAAGTTTTCGGCTTTAGTTGTCATTGTCTCCTGATCTAGTTGGGAATTTTAAGACAAAAAACCAAAGAGATTACATATTTTTTTCACCATTCTTACCAGAGGCTCTTGGCACCAAGAGCATTATTGTTTGACCTAGAATCTGCCTTCAATTAAAAATATTCAATGTTGATTTAAAAATTTTGCTTGACAGAAAATGCATGACTACCCTAAGCAAGTTGTTTAATTACTCTCCTTTCAAAATAAGAACTTCTCAATACTCTAAAGTTCCTTCTATAACAGTGCCACTCCCAAAGCAGTAGCATTTAAAATAGCCATTTTATCTGACCTGTTGAATAATTTGCTTGAAAATGTCCTTTTTGCCTTATAGCTCCGAGTCTGAGAAATATATCACAGCTATTTCACAAACATAGATTACGTTAAATTATAACTATTTTTTCTTATTAAAAACAACTCTATAGCTTCAACTTCTCTCCAAGCTGTTAGATAATGATCTTATCTTGGTCACAAACGTGCTGAAATAAAATAGTCAGAGAAGAGTTTGTTTGAACTTTTCCTTCTTCCTCTAGGCTGAGAGATATATGCATAAAAAGGAAAGTTCTAGCAATTCGAATAGGGACTCTCTCCCTTCCATCCACACCTTCAGACTCACCAGGGAATTTACAAGTCATCCTAAAAATATGTCTTCCTGGGTTAAAAGTGCCCCAGCAGAGGTAAGTTAATAACTAAGACCTTGATCATTCTATTCAGACGCCTACAATGGCATCAGGCAGGGTTCTGAACTGTGGCAGAGTTTTCTTAAATATAGTTAATACACTTTTCACACATTTTAAATATTGGTTTAGTTAGTCACTTATTTTGCTTCGTCCTTCATTCACAGAAGCTCTACTGCAACAAGAGACTAAGTGCTCAGTGCTTTTGGCAGATCCCATTAATTAACTGTGGAGACTGTTTTTAATCCAGAATTCTCTGCCTGCCTCTGCTGCCATCCTGGTCCTGCTCTTGTGAAAGCATTGCCGACATTTAATTAAGTTGATACAGCAAAGACAGCTTCCATTGCTCTCCTAGGAAGCTACAGTTCCCAGACAGTACTTTGGTTATCTGGATGGAAAACCTATTTGGTTACCTTAGTTAGATAAGTGATTGAGTATATTTAAAGGTACCTTTTTTCCTCTAAAAAATATAATCCTAATTTTAAAACAACAAACAAGCAAACAAACAGACTTTTTAGAAAATTTGAGCTATTTCCCTTTAAAAATAGTCATCTAATGAAAACAAACCCATAGCCACAGTATCAGATTGTTTTCTAATCAGGAAATGATTGTCGGATTTCAGGGTATAGGAGGAAAGTAGATGCAAGTTGCCTGCATTAAGCAGACGTAACCAGAGATACTGCTGCCACAGAAACACCACCACACTTTTTTTCATTGTTGAAATGAGAAAATACCAATCCCCCACATTTACACAGTGAATTTAAAGTTTCTCTTTCCAAAACCAGACTAGGAACAAGCTGGGTTTGTTTTTTGGTTTTGGTTTTTTTTTTTAATTATGACTGTTTTGTTGTTGTTTTTCATGTAGTTATTAGTTATTCAAACCTGCTGAGTATGAATCAGCTTCAGCCTTGAGCTCTTTTTGTTCTCTATTGTCATTTGGGTCTGCTTAGAGAAAGCAGCTGGGACTGACTTTATGAAAGGTAATAAAATGTGTCATGGCACTCCTCCACAGAAAAGTTTGGCTTTTGCCGGAGTGAGGTCACAGTGCATCATACCTGGAAAGACTGGAATGGGAACCTATTCATTTTTTGACAGATATTTTGTTTTTGAGATATTCATGGTAAGGGGGAGAGAGGTAAAGTGACAAATGTATCCCTTTTTTTCCCCACATAATTGGAGATACTTTGTTGAAGTGCACATATGTATAAGCAGGATGGATTGTAAAGATACTGTCAAAAATTGCTACAAGATACACAACTAAGCAGAATGGAATCATGCAACCATAGATTTAGAAAATAATTTAGGTTGGAAGAGACTTCTAAGGCCTCAAGTACAACTGTAACCCACCTTCTAAGCCACGTCCCTAAGAACCTCAGCTATTGGTCTTATAAAGAGGTCCAGGCATGGTAACTCCACCACTTCCCTGGGAAGGCTATTACAGTGTTTGACAACCCTTTCAATGAAGAAATTATTTTTAATATTCTGTCTAAACCTCCCCTGATACAACTTGAGGAAGAAGAGGGAGAGCATGCCTTCCTTTTCCAAGTATTTCACTAGACATGTGATGCCAGGAAGAGGAGCAGCAACAGCCACTCTTGCTGATGGGGTTGTCCCTGCATTGTCCAGTGTCAGCTGGGGATGCTCCAGCAAATTCACGGCTCAGGAAACAAAGCTGCAGCGACCTAGTGCTGGTGCAGACCTTGGCCCTGTTGTGGAAGTGTATTTTCACCCTCTCCATTTATTCACCACAGGCGAGTCACTCTGCCTGGCTTCTTCTTTCTGCCGTGGTTAGTAAGTGCTCAGCTGAGCACCTGCCAGCTCCATGCCTGTGGCTGCATTTCACCACTCTTCACCAAGGGGTGAAGGAAGCCAGAAGGCCAGCTCTGAATAACTGCCCAAAGAGTTTAAAAAAGATAATTCACCTTAAATCTTTAGTGAGTATTTACCACAATTTTAATTGAAACACCCTCACTTTTACATCTCAAATGGCTTTTTGTCTGTTTTTATCATTTTCCATCTTTGCTCTTGGAATCTAACTCAGATAGAAGAAAACTCACGAAAAGAGGTGAAAAAAGCTGTACTTAAATTGTCCAACCGAACAAAAAATTGCAGGAAATGAAATTTTCTTATACAATGTTTGCAGTCTTGCCTGAGTAGGAATGTTAAGGCAGTTTTGGAATAAGCTTCTGAATGCCTGAGACTTATCTGAACACAATGTGAATGCTTAACTACATGCAGTTTGCCCATCAGTAGGTGAGAAGGATCTGAAAGAGAATAATATAAAGCATAATTAAGAAACAAAAAGTTTCTGTTAATCAGTGTGCCTTCCCCTCACCCCAGGTTACATTTTCCCTAGCTGTTAATTAAGCTCTGCTAAAGTTACTAATCTTGAGAAACTTTTGGTAGTAGGGAAGCATAAGGTTACTGCTTGTGGTTTTTCATGTAGACTCTCTGAGCACACTCAGACAAGTTCATTCCTTCTGATCATTTTCTGCTTCTTGTTTGGATGCACACACATCACTGGAAATTAATTATGCTGGAAGATAGCAAAGTATTGGGCTGTAGTACATTGGTTTGGTATGTTATGTGGGATGTCAACAAATCAGATTTACATGCAGAGAAACATGCCTGGAGCAATGTTTTAATATACTTCTTTTTTCTAAATTTCACAAATTGTATGTTTTCCATTTTTTAATTAATAAATTATCAGGGATGTTCACGAAAGCCAGAGAGTAATAGCATTGCCTAAAACAAGGCACAGTGTTGATTAGACAGAGCTCCTATTTCTCATGCAAGTCTGTCAGACGAGGTACCTGCTCTGAGGGAGCCTGCCCCCATTAACCCATTTAGAAGTTGTGCTGGGGCACACACAGAGCAGGTCTGAACTGCCACAGATTATGCAACACTACAGTGTATTTTAAACAGCTGGTGTGGGGCAGAAACTGTGTGGATTGTGTCAGTTCAGTCCTTCTTCCTTGGGATCCCTATTTGTGCCTGAGACTTCTATGTGACACCAGAGCAAGATCAACAAAACAGCTGCCTAAAAAGTAATCAAAGTTGTATAATTTAAGATGTGTTCTGACCCAATTCACAGAGATAAGGTGTTATCACACTAAACCCTGGTGCCAGCCCAATTTCAGAAAATTCTCATCTTCTCTATTTTTAGCTTAAATATAGTTAGAAAGATGAAGTTATTTTAAACTAAATACATTTGAAATATAAAAATAGAGCAAAGAAGGCACTGCACCCAGAATAGCAGTACTTGAAAAGGTACATTTTCATTTTAATGAAAAAATAACATTAAATAGATAGTAACATTTGCCTGTTGGGAGATGAGAACAATATAACCACAACATTGTATTATTCAGTAGCAGTAAAAGGAGATTTCATCCTTGGCAGTCTAGTGTGATGTTTATTCTGACATCTTCAACAAATAAGAGAGGCCACTGTAGAAGATCGTGAGATGTTTACAGATGCACTACTCTGGAAAATCAAGTCATTGTCATCTGTCCAATGCTGGACTCTTTCTTTTTGACATAAAAATCATTAAGAGGACTCACCAAGTATTACACCAAGACAAGAAATAAGGCAGTGGTGTAATTTTTCATGTTCCCCAGAAATCATACTACAGAGATTAAAGAAATTCATCCAGTGTGGTACTCAGCTCTCCAATCCAAAGTAGTAAAACCACCTTTAAGTTACAAAGTGACCAAAATTTGTACCGATTATACACACAATTTTTTTTTCTTTTTTGACCTGAAGGGAACTTGATTTTTATAAGAGGTTGAACCATTCATTTTGGAATAATTGAAACTAAATAGGTAGCTTGTCTTAAAATGATTTGATGGAATAGATTTGAAGGCCAATAGGGGTGTTCTGGTTTCTACCTGTTTCAGCAAAAGACTTAGCAGTGGCAGGTGACAGGAGGATCATTGCATGGAAAATAAACATTAAAGTCAGAAATATATTCCATTAATTAGAAACATAGAAACTATGCAAGCGTTTTGCACAAAAGGGATTTGAAAAGTGGACCTACATGATGTTTTTGCCTGACAAGCACAATTTAATTTTTGTAGTAGAAACAGTTTTAATTATGTATCTGACTGCACTGAGAAAAATATAATTTTTTGTACAGAATACAAAAGTTGATTTATCTTAAAAATAAACAAAATGGAAATTTTGATCAAGATGTTGGATACATTAAGTCAAGATGTCTCTTGTAACAGCTGATGATATTTTATGTACCTACTCATAAAAATGTAACAGATATCTAAAAAATAAATACATTAAATACAAATAGAATTTATTATGGAATTTAATTTTAAATATTTGATGATATAATTAAGGATTGTTAATGTTCTTTATTTTCAGATTAAAAATTCATAGGGATTTTCATCCTTTTCATCTTTATTAGACAATGTGTTACTCATAATTATTTGTTTCATATATTATAAACATTTCATGAATAAAAACTATTTAAAATAATAATAAAAACCATTTTCCTTTAATTGTAATGACTGTAGTGTATGATATTATATTGCATGCAGTTACAATGCACATTCAGACGTTATTTCTCCTGCATTTTCTTTTTCTTGAGAAAGATAGACAGAGGCTTTCCATTTTTAAAAAGCTAAAATTTACCAAAAACCTAAATATTACTGAATTTTCTCAAAATGAAACGTAAAGGAGTTCATGTTGAGTTCTTTGAGTTCATATTTGGAAAAATTCTGGTTTTCCCTGTGTTAATTTTACTTCTTTAGTATCAAGGTACTTTGGAAAAGCACTCCAAGAGCACTCAGAAAGCGTTACTCGAGGAAATAATCTTCTCCTCAAGGAACAAGGTGATTGAGAGGGGCCTTGCTGCCCAAATGAGCCTTTGCTGTTCAAGGCTTGAAGAGTTTTACACACAGCATCTATGCCATTTTCATCTTAGAATCTGTAGGAAGGTGAATGGGAGAAATTTGGTTAGGCTGCAGAGAAAACATGTCTGAAAAACTGCAACGTTCTGCCGCATCCAGATCATCCCTAGTATTAGACTTTCTGCCAGTGACATAAATTAATGCAAACCGGGGGCTGGGGGCAGGAGGTGACCTGCCTGTGTCTCCCCTTTCCGCTGAACTGTTGTTGAGACATTTAAAATGCACACTGAGGTACCTTGTATCCCTGATTTTTCTCATTCTTTTTCAAAACATAAATTTTATGTTGTATTTATTTTAATTATATAGAATTAATTTATTCTGTTATGATTAAAAGCTACAATACACATATTCCCTAATTTGAACGTTGCCACTTTCTTTGGGCAAGAGCTGATATGCACAAACATTCTTTCTATTCTTCATCAAAAAATCTTAGAGGTTTTTCTCCCTCCCCCAAATGGTGTATCAGCCTCTCCTGTTTCTCATTTGGCATCTATCTTAATTTTAGTATCTTTTTTATACTAAGGATGTCTTGGGAACTCTGAAGGCAGTCCTGCCTTGCTTAGTCTGGTAGCTCTGGTAAATGTTTAGGCAAAAACCTTGGAAGAGCCCTGCATCATCATGAAAATTAGCTATTAGTTATAAGCTCTCACAGCTTTTCACAGAAAAGGGGGCATTTTCCTCCTTGGATGACTCTAGAAGAAGCTAGACTTGGAGAGCAATCACGCTGACACAAACAGGAGGAGTTTGAGTGAACCTTCCTTTCAGTCCCATGTTAGAGTACAGAAAAGGAAGGCAAAAGAGCTGTGGGCTTCCTTCCAGAGACGTTGTAACAAGTCTCCAATGAATGAAAAATTTGGAAGCAATTTTGAAGACAAGATCTATTTGGGGTAAATATCTCCAAGGAAAGCAAAGCAGGAATAAGAATTAAAGCAAGAGGAGAAAACAAAACAGTGAAAAACAATATATGAACTTTAATTACAAAGTCACTTTTAAAAATATTTTTCTTTCCTTTATTACTTTTTTTTTTCCTTTGGGGTCTAGCTATTATTTTTTATTCATGTTTTCATTTTTGGACAGTGTGTCTATGAAAGAAAGGTAAGGATATGAAATTGAAAAAGACAAAAGTACATAAGAAATAAGAAAATAGGGAAGGGGAATAGAACATAATTTTGTCGTCAGAAAAGCAGGAAAATCAAAAACAATTTTTAACATTTTCAAGTAAAATTGTAATAACATTTTTAAACTTTTTCTTCTCTCAAAACGATTTTACCAATTGTAAAAAAACTTTTTGTCCATGATTAAAACCAGAGATTTTTCTTGTTATAGGAGAAAGGCCATGGCCTCAACTATAAATATATTCCCTCTAAATCTTTCTATCTCCCTTCTTTGCCAATATCAGAGATCAAGCTTTATATTCTCAGAATATAATATATATTGGTTTGATTTGTAGAGTGCACATGTATTCTTCACTGACTTTGGACAAGCCATTTTGGATAGGAGTCATCTTCTTTAGCTTGGATTTTGAAGTACACAAAGTAAGGCATCTAGACTTCATTCCTTACCACAAAAAAAAAGGATTTATAGGATAACTAGTCTCATCCTATAATCAGTGCATGAAAGATGCTGGTTGAATTATTTCCTACAACTCTAAAGAGAGCCTAGGGTGATTTTCCAAAGCTTACGTGTTTGTCTTTTAGTCATCTTAAGTTAGGCAAGATGACTCCCACTCATAATTTCTCTCTGTTTCTTCCTCTGTACAAAAAAGAGATCGTATTCCCCTGCTTCTCTGGGATGGTAGATACCTAACTTAATCAAAATTTGCAAAGCAAAGTGCCTTTTCTAGACAAAGGTGTTAACTAAATGTAAAGTATGACAGACTGACTGATTGAATAACATAAGAGCAATACTCTTTGGCATGCCAGATGATATTATCTGAAAAATTCCAAATAGAGAAGTCCAAGAAGTCTGGGCTGACTTGAGCCACATAAGGAGTTCCCACCAAAGGGGCAGCAGGTTTAGTTATACCATCATCACCACTCAAAGGAATTCCAAATTTTGCCCATTTTTATCACACCTAATTTTCTGGAGTTACAGAGGGAAACATTATGAAAAATATGTGAGTTTCACTGCTTATGCATGCTTGAACTCATTGCTATCCAAAGTTTTAGAAAATGCACAGAATTTCTTTCTCTGGACAGAGTATATAATTGTTCTTCTGATATTTTATCAGATTGGTTGTATGAAGGGAATGGCAATTTCAGCTGTGAAATGTAAATTTCACTTATGGTGCTGATGGTGCCTATAGGAAAATTAAATATGCATTGTATAATGCCATATGTAATTCACAATTGTGTATATAAAATGATTGATGCAGTTAAAGGTCAGCAAACACAGACACATCCATGATATAAAAATACTATCAAAGTGATGAAAAAGAGAGTCAGTAGGGAAAAAAAGGAAGAGATACCCAGGAAAACAATTCAAACACAAGGCTTAAAAATTCTGTAGCCTAAACGTATATTTCTGGAGAAAACTTTTCTCAAATAGACTTAGCCAACAGTCATTTCCACATGGCAAAGGGACACAGTGGAAGGACACGAGCATTTATGTTGTTCCTTTTTACTGTTTTATGGCAAAAGTGAAATTATATTTGCACACGACACCACAAGACTTTTAAGTCTCTTTTCTGCTCAGTGACCTGAACCACAAATTGTAGTTGGATCTACGTATTGGACAAAGTCATCTGACTTGCAATACATCCAGAGACCAATATATAGGCACAGAATGATTCTTCATGCATATACTGGGCACAAAGAAGAAATCAATAAATAATACACTTAAGCTGAGGAAGCCTGCAAAAATGTGTAATTAAAGGTATAAAATAATTTTCCAGTACTTTTAGTATTTGTCTTGTTTTTTTTTTGGATGGTTAATTTGAATTTCTCTTGATATACTTACACATGATTTCAGAAGGTGTGAGGCCAAAATTTAAACTAATTACTTCCTAGCTGCATCCACAAATGTACCTCTGTACCAGTATTTTTCAGTGTAAAGCTAGTACAAAAGCCTCTCTCATTACAATCACACTGTGGATTCCATCCTCCACTAACATCTAGGAGGGATTTTCAAGTCATCCTCTTCACTAAATTTTGTGTTTTGAAACACATGAGGTTTCCAAATATTGTTTCAGTCTCTGACTGGGGGAGATACCTTTTGGAAACAGAGAAAGGAGAATGATAAGCATTAAGTAGCTTGTGCAAAACAATGCATGACACACTTTTAGTCCATCTGCTTATGAACATGGTGGAGGAATCTTGAGATCTGTAAAGTTTTGATCTTGAATTAACTTTCTGTTGCCTGGATACTAATGTGAAATGTCTAGTATGAAACAGTAGAAAAAGCAGAATCATTTAATGCATTTGAAAGTGTATACGTAAGTTATTTTTAATTATTATTGCCTGCTCTGCTCTGTTACAGATCCCTTGTTATTTCTTGAGTACTAAACAGTGACAACACCACACTATGGTTAGGTTAGAGAGATGAAAGATTTTTTTCATTAGGGCTCAAAAGCAAAAGCTTAGATCGGGCTCCAACAGTGAAAACCTAAATGCATCATAATGAAGGATAAAATTTCCTCTAGCATCCCTATGATAAAGTATACCCTGACTGCACAAGGAGAGCCATGGTGGAACACATTTAGAATAAGCACAGGTACCAATACAATGAAATGTTCATTTTCCTCCAAAGATATGATGAGCAGTTCTTAGCCAGTCAATTCCAATCAGAGAGCTAAGCATAGTATGGTTTGGGTTAGAAGGGACCTTAAAGACCATTTCATTCCAAAACCACTGCCATGGGCAAGAGACACCTTTCACTGGATCAGGCTGCTCCAAACACCATCCAGACTGGCTTGAAGACTTTCAGTGATGGTGTATCCACAACTTCTCTGAGCAGCCTGTTTCACGGCTTCACCATCCTTGTAGTAAAGAATTTCTTCCTTATATATATCCAAATCTATACTCTTTCAGTTTAAAGCCATTACCCCATGTCCTGTCACTACATGCCCTTTTTAAAAGTTCCTCTCCAGATTTCCTGTAGGCCCCCTTGAGGCACTGAAATATTTCTGTAAGGTCTCCAAAATGAACAACCCTACCTGTCTTCCTGGTAAAGATGCTTCAGCCCACAGATCATTTTAGAAATCTCCCTCTGCATCTACTTCTTATGTTGGAAGCACCAGAGCTGGACACCCTGCTGCACATGGGGTCTCATGAGAGCACAGTAGAGCGAGGACATTGTCTCCCTTTCCCTGCTGGTCACACTCTTTTGGGTGCAGCCCAGGACACAGTTGGCTTTCAGGACAGCACATTGCCAGGCTCTGTCAAGCTTCTTATCAACCACCACTCCCAAATTTCTCCTCAGGGCTGTGCTCAATCCATTCTTCGCCCAGCTTGTATTTTGTCTGGGATTGCCCCAGCCCAGCTGCAGAACTGTGCACTTGGCCTTTTTGAACTTTGGGAGGTTTATAGATGCCACCCCACATCTGTTGGCATCCCTTCCCTCCAGCATGACCAACAGCACCACGCAGCTGGATATCACTGGCTGGTTTGCTGAAGGTGCTCTCAGTCCCAATGTCCCTGTCACTGACAAAGATGTTAAACAGTGCTGGTCTCAGTACTGACCCTTGAGGAATGTCATTCACCACTGGTGTGCACTTGGACACAGAGCTGTTGACTGCAACTCTGAGTGCAACCATCCAATCAATTCTTTACTGGGGAGCTTGTGCATGCTCCAAATGACTTCAGACATGTCAATAATGAACAAAACTGCTTTCTACATTTTCAGCTGTTCATTATTACTACTACCAGTCAATGACAACAGTATCCTTGCAGAAAAAATGTACACAGCTTCCACTTCACTCTGTGAATGAGAACTTCCTCTTTCTCACAAATTCTTAAAAAGTACATCAAAAATAAAGAAAGTGATGCTGGGAGGCAAGCACTTGATCGACTACAGGAGCAATGTTCATATGTTCACGCCAGATTTCTGCAAATATACAAGATCCTCTGAAACAACAACTTTATACTTCATAAAAGAACACCAGCTCTTTATAGATCTGTGTGGCTCACCATCGCAAAGAAATATGTATATTTAATAGTAGCTGCACTGCACTAGTTTGGTTAGGAGATTTTACTAAGCTCCTGAGATCAAACTGAAGGACCTTATGCAGAGGATTATTGCAACTGACTGCAGCTACCATGATTTATGTCAGATGAGTTTCTGTCCATGTTCTCTAGGCTCAAATGTTTCTCACCCTGTATTAGCTTTGGAAGTTTCTTTCATTCCTTCATTTTCAGGACACATTATTTTGCCAATTTTCCACGCCATTGCAGATTACATTTGCCTGAAAAGATCACTACAATCCAGCACAGATTTTATATATGCGTTTTCAAATAACAGTCTTCTTAGAAAAAGCATTGGATTAAAAAAAAAAGGAAATACTTTGGCTTTTTTTATGAATTACACATATTAACTTTAACCTCAAAGAAATGCTATCTGCTCTACAGAATTTTCCAAGACCTTCAAGAAAGGGACTTATGTTCATTTTGACACCACCTAGCACAGTGGAGTTTGTTTTTAATTAGAGCTTCTGGTTGTAATCACATTTATAAAGTGATGATAAGAAGAGCTGTAGTACACAAAAGGTCTAAAACCAGTTTACAGTACGATATCTTGTGAATAGCATCTTAGCAGACATCTGAGTATAAAATACTTTGCAGCTGTCCAGACTCCATGGCCCTGTGACATTAAGGACTACTGTCGTTTCTAGGTGGAGGAGTTTGTCATTCGTACGGTGAGCATTGTCAGTAAGCAGATTTTTCCACCCACCCATCTCCCTTGCTTACTTTGTAGTTTTAGCCCCCATAAGCTGTTGGTGGTGGATGAGACATGTTCATGTAGAGTTCCCTGCAGCAACCATTGCCAAAGAGCAACTGAGAGACTTATAATGATTCACTGGTGCACGATAGCTCTAATTTCCTCTTTCTGTTTTCAGTCTCTCAACATTTTCATTTTCTGATATTACAGTGCCAGGACTGCTTTGTTCCTTTTTTCCTAAGGAAACAGTCTTTGTTGTTTAATTGCAATAGGAAAACAGCACAAAATTTATTCAGTATGTTTCTTTAGACCACTGTATGTGTATTTATATGTATAGAAAAATGTGTGTACCTGTGTGTGTATATGTATACATGCATATAAATATATATATGTGTGCATCTAACTCTCTCACTCCATATAGAGTAGCAAATCCCAGCTTCTGCCACATGCGCTACCCTCCAAGGGAGACAAGATTTAAAAACAACTCAGCTATCCAAATTTGCCTGAGGAGATTTTCTTCCCTCTCTCCCATTCTCTCCTTCCCCCAAATAACCCAAATATATGCCTGCTTGCACTACCTTCAAGTGCAGTAGCTCAGTGACAAAATAAAACCTTTCTTTCCAGAGATTTCACTTAAAGGTTTTAGAAGTCTTTAACTCCATTAAGTATAATATACTAGAGGAAAGTATAGATTTACCTTAGAAGTCTCTCATTCTCTGGTGCTGCCTTTTCTGATTATGTTTCCCCAAAGCACAGTTTAAGGCGTAGTTAAAGATTATTTGAAGTATAATGTATACTTTATACAGTACATAAAATTTTACTTACTTTTTCTCAAACTATACTTTGTGAGGGGTGTCAGGAGGGCAGAACTAAATCCTAAGACATTGTAGTAGTGATTATCAACTGAGAAAGCTTCAAAAAGTTACTGGTTCTTCTTATAATAAAAGGTGTTGGATCTTTTTCCCTGGGTATAACAGCAAGTCCTTGCTTGCATCAAAAGAAGCTTGTGTTGCTCTCTGCAAAATATTTTAAGTAATTCTTTCTAATATAACAGCAAGCTCTCTTGTTAACAACCCAACAAGCCTGCAGGTCAGCTTTTTTACTCTTTAAGACAAGTAACACATGGTCACAGGACCTTATTTCAGAAATTGGTCTGATCTTCCAGCTCTTCCTTTAAAATAAAATTTACACCTCTGAAAAAGGCAGGCTTGTTTAAGCTCGGTTCATGCAGGAAGACTGTAACAAGCTGATCCCACTCAGACAGACCATCCTGGCTATGCAAGATACCACTCCTGCTTTCTCACAAAGTCTGAAGGATGAGAGTCTGTCATTTCCATCCAAAATGCATGAAAATATCTGCAAAAAACCAAAAGAAAGAGAAACTAGTGAAATTTATCTCAAACGCAATACAAGCAACTCATACAGGCATAGTCCCTATAAAATAAAAAATTAAATCCATGTCATGCTACTATATTTCATCCAATAATTTTGTATTCTAATTATCAAACAAATCACAGATTTTGTGCTGGTCACACCTAATTTATGAACTGTATAGTATAACAGCTAATGGACTCAGTAGTTAATTCCCCCTTGTATCTTCTCCAGTGATATTCAAGTGTTTCAGCTGAGATTTTAATTGATTTTCACAGTAGCCACTCGTTAATAGGATAATTTGTCAATACAATAATAAAACAATTGTTCCTTCAGTTTTTCAGATAAGAAAGTTAAAGCTTGTTTCATAAATTGCAGGCAGCTGTAGGGTTTTCAGGATGAAAGATTTAAATCTTGATGGCACCATGGAAAACTGGGTCAGAGGGCAGGGGAAAATTAGTTAAGCATGAGGGACCAACAGTGACCTGTACAGGTGTTTGAGCTCACTTTCTAGTCATTACTTCCTCTGTTCTTATTTGGTTCTGGCAAAGCCCACAGGTCAACACATGCACTCTTATGCCTGGTTTGAATTAAAAGCCAGTCTAGAGCTGCTTGCTCCCAAACTCCAGATAATGTTACCTATTAGAAGTAAAACATTTCACAGTGTCTTTATGTTGTCATGCATTTCCCAAGGAGCTTTGTTTACATCAGTGAGTGGCTCTTGATTCTTAAAATAGGAAACTTAGAATAACATTCAAATTATTTACAAAAGTAGAAAAATAGTATCACAAAGGAATAAGTATTATTCCTGATGTCTAGAAAACTGCAGTGAAATAAAGTATGTATTGAAAATCAGCCCAATTGATACAAATGTGTTCATCAGTCACATGCAGCCATGTCCTCCCTTCCCCTCCCAACACTAATAATATAAGCATTTTCCCCTCTATCAAACTTTGAAAGTAGTATTTCCCATCTCCCTTGTTTTCAACCTTGGATATTTTTCTCTGTACTGTACAACCTTCTGTCTTGATGTTATTCTTCATTAAGTATAAACTTAAAAGAGCACAAAAGGTAGCTAAAACCTATTCCTTTTTATTGTAACTAGTTTCAAACTCAAGTTTCCTGAAAAGACTGGTCTGACACCATGCATTCTGTGTTACGTGAGCTTACTGTATTAATATGTCAGGCTGAAAGTGGCAAAAACTGTTGTTTGATCTTGATTGAAATCTTTCAGCAATATGAGACACAGCTCCAAGAAGTAACTTAGCCTCCTACATACGTAAAATGAAATAGTCACACTGCTGCAAGTAGGACAAGGGTAGTCTTAGTAAAATGGGTGTTCCTGTAGAATAAATAGTGCAGGGTTTATTTACAGAAATGGTGCTGGAAGGAATAAGATCAGTTGTCTGCAGTGCTTCTCATATGGAGCTTTAAGAGATCAGTCATCACAGTTATGTTCTGAAGTGTACTTTAGTGCCCTTTGAGCACTGAGCAATTTTGGAAACCATGTAAGTTGTGGTATTTATGACTGTAAGCAAGTGTGTATGTTCACCTATGCAGGTATAGGTGAGCCTGCTAAGTGCAAACTACTGACTGCTGGAAGTCTCTGTGCCTGCATTAGCAGAGGCTTGGGAGCAGCCATCTTTGCAATATGATTTTTCTCCCTTACCATGGTACCCTTCCCTGTCTCCCTCCCGCAGCTGACTTTTAGGCTTTACTGTCCAATTTTTACATATCTCATTTTTGGGCTTTCAAGCAGTGGATGACACTGTTTGTTGGCTGTATTTCTAATTTTCTCCTTATCAAGTTGGAAATTCAAGAGTGAAATCTCCCATCTCATTTTCTAAACATAGGGATAATCAGAGACAATGAAAACCTGAAAAATTTTAAAAAATTTTAAAAAACTTCTTTGTCTCAAATTCTCAGAATAAGGGCACAAGAAATGCAAGGGACAAAAAAATAATTTAAAAAAATCACAATTTATGTGATGCTTATTGATTCACATTTTAAGCAAGCAGGCTCATCTCGAATAAAACCTTCTTTGTTCAAGAAATACAAAGTAGTTTAAAACCAAAATCCTGCTTCA
The DNA here is from genome assembly GCA_013396875.1 of Vireo altiloquus. Classification (NCBI taxonomy): domain Eukaryota; kingdom Metazoa; phylum Chordata; class Aves; order Passeriformes; family Vireonidae; genus Vireo; species Vireo altiloquus. The sequence goes on along the minus strand of VZRF01005200.1, from coordinate 394,399 downwards.
CATTTTTAAGAGAGGTTTGGTTACCTTGCTGATTCACGGCAAAGAACTCAAGTGCTCAATTGTTTGCTGGGGGAGTTTCATTTTAACATCCTCAGTTACAACATTGTTCATTCTTAACCTACCGTAGAGAGCAGTTAATTCCAAACACCACTGAACAATATTTCTTTAAAGTTAATTTGTCAATTCAATCTCATTACTCTCCTTACATAAAAGACATTGGGAAAATATAGTAATGTTCTTTGTTTGCTTGTTTGTATATCTAAATGCTATAGATATTCATTAACTCCTCCTTGCAAAGAGTGAAATATCTTTTTCAACTGGGCACTGGTGATACATTTTTCTCACCATGGAAATGAGCATGCTATTTTCCCATCAAACACTAACAGCAGCACCACTAAATTAAATCTTACCTCGGTCCTCTATAAAGGAGGGATAGAGTAAGAAAATAAATAAATAAAAAGGATGTCCCTTTCATAATATGTTATAATTTAATGAAGAGATGTTTATGTCACACAATGCACAAAGAAAATCTTATTTGCCAAAATTTCAAAATCAAATTTTAGACACTTTTGCACAGTAAGTACAATAATAATTTAATGTAATAATAATTTAAAATGTGTGTATATATAGAAAAAGGTGTGTCAAATATTGAGTCAGACCTCCCAAATGCTTTAAACCAATACAGACATTTTTTTGCTAGAACTAGATTAATTTATGTCAAATAGAGAGCTGAACATCAAGAACAGATATATTGATGATAGGAAATAACTTTTAACTTCTGTTTTACTAAGAACAGAATTTTTTTGACAGCAGAATTAAATAAGTGTTTTCATGTGCCTTTAAATCTATCTGTCTATAAATGTGAAAGAAAATATTTATATTGGTTGAAATAAATATTTTCTGAAGCCTTAGAAATCAGGTTATTTTTTTTGCTTAATTCTTAGTAAATCACATATTAAGGGTAAAATACAAATGCTGCTTAAATCTTTTATAATTAAAATTATAATCAATTCTGGCGATTCTAGAAATGTGGTTTTGTGAAATTGCATCAAGAGCTGTATGAGAAAAGCTCCTGAAAAGCTTTTTTCTGTCACCCAGGAAAAACTGAAACAAAAATTCAAAACATTTCTTGCAGGATCGCATGGTCTGAAAGTTTGTGCCTAGACTGTATGAAAGAGAAAAAAAAAGTATATATTCAGAGAGACAGTACACAGAAGTGAAAGCAGCTGAACTTCTTGCAAACCACCCTCAGTTGTGAAAAGAGAGAGAACAGCGGCTACCATGTGGCACAAAACCTAAATATATATTATTTTGTTCCTTTTCGTTAAGACTGCATAGGGCATAAGTTGTTTTCAAGCATGCCTCGGACTCCTACAGCTCCAGCTGTCATGTGTAATTAAACATTTGGCCTCCACAATTACTCTACAGTGTACATATGCCAGTATTTCAAGCCTGGAATATGCATTTCAAAGAAGAATAATTCCCTGGAAATCCTAAATTGACAGGAGCAAAGACAGCCTGAAGGAAAGTAGTCAGAGAAAACTGTAAGGTCGGGATCTAATGATTAAAAAAGAAACTTCAAGAAGAACTTCAACCCTTAACTAAACCAATGGGAAAAAGAACGACAGTTGGCAAGCAGATTTCTGCATAGGGATCCTGATTAGGGAGCCTCTTGGGTTAATTTAATATTATCAGTGTTGTTCACCTTGCTGTAGTATGCCTTACCATTAATACCATTTAAACAGATTTCTTTTTTCTTAAAGCATATTTGGCATCATTTATTTTCCATGAATACTGATCATGGCAATATTTGATGATTCATATTGAATCTGAGGTTGATTTATAGCAAAGGGAGTTGGTTTTTCGGTTGGTTTGGTTTTTTTCCTTTTTTTTCTTTTTTTTTTCCTCTCCTGCTTCACATGCTTGCATTTACTGCTTTTGCTGTTGTCCTAAATAATGCTGAGCTTGCATTTCAGTTAGGAATCTGGGTTTTTTAGAAATTTTTATGAGGACTATTTGTAAAGAAATAGCTACATACCCTACCTCTAATGTATTTCTAAAGTAAAGAACAATGGTTTTAGAGAAACCAAGATGCTTTTAAACAGGGAAAAAAAAAGTTGGGTTGCAATAAAAATTGAGTGAATAAATTTCTCGTGTGCAAAAACATTTTCCTTTAGAGCGTGTCTGGGATCTAAAGATCTGTTTTCCACCCTAGATCATCTGCTTAGTAACACTTAAATGTAAAGGACTATGAATCCAAGAGCTCAAGGCATGGAGAAAAAAAATGGTGAAAAAATGAGCATTCCTCTATTAAGACATGTGAAAATGCACTCATCTACTTAGCTTTCTGTATTTAAGCCTGAATTGGTTCAACATAGGTTCCCTTTTATACTGAACAGAGAAAAATAAGCATTTCCAGTGTGCAATGCACTCAATTCATTCTACACTAAAATTATTATGCATCTTTGTAATTATAATGCATTATTCTTCAATAGTAATTCAGAAAGACATTATAAAAGACAGACGCATATGACTAGAACAGACCTAGATATCTAAATTTGAAACATCTGCATTAATCTGGGTTGAATTCCTGCTTTATAATGAACATTTTTTTTCTTGATTCTTAATATCCTTAATATCGCTTAGCTTTAGATAAAGTAACAGGAGGGACAAGAGCACTTCCACTGTATCAGTGACAATGGAGAATTACCCCAAAAGACTTATCAGCCCTGCTAACTTATTAGTACTGCAGGCATCCCAGCCTTTATTCCATTTCTGACTAAGCTAAGGCATTTATCTTTAACTGACTGTAACTTACTATCTTAATAAAAAATTAAAGTTCACATCATTGTAAGGTGCCATGGCATGACAGCAAGTTACAATGGCTGTCACTGTGAATGATGGAATGACAATAAATTCATGTGAACCCTCATGCACAAACACACATACAAGGAAACAATTTTTAAATGCAGCTTGGTATTAGGCTCCAGCCTGTCAGTGTCTTATACTGAAAAAGCATCTTTGGGAAAGAAGAGGACCACAATATGACTGAATCATCAACTTATTTTCAGCCCTATTCAGGTTAAAGTACAAGTCACACTAAACTATGTGTCACTTTTCTCATGATTTTTGGTTTCACTTCAAAATCCAGCTCTGCCAAGTCTGAAGCAGTTGATAAGGAGTTGAGTACAGCTTTTCCTCGTTAGAGCTGATCACTGAGGCACTAACTTGGTAAGCAGGAGCTATCAACTTCATTGACTTTAACTGCTAATTTCCATATTTCTTTTAATAGCTGCAAGTGTTTCAGACTATTCAGGAGAAGCGGCAGCCTACCTGCTAATTCTGGCAGTGGAAGTAGCTTTGGAGCACTGGCATGAGACTGGTCCTTCTGGTTAAAAACACAGGAGTAACTCAGAGACAACTCATCTGTGTTGCACTTCTCACCGCTCTGCCCAATTCTGCACCAATCAAGCCTGGAAAGGTCCTTGCTTCTGCACTGCAGCTTTGTCCTCTGCATTTCAAATAAACAAGCTAAATACACAGCTTGAGAGAAATTCACAATATTTAACTACTGGAAAAATGAGCCACAATATAACTGAAAAATGCCTGAAAAATCACTCCTCCTTAGAAGTCCCTGCCTGACTTTTTATTCCTTCAACCTGGGACAGAAGAATTCTGCTGTTTCAAAGCAATCTTTTGTTGATTTAAGTTGGTCTAGATGTCTCAGAGGATAGGGGCTTCACAATCAAAGCTGAAACATCCACTTATTGACTACATGCTGCACATTAAGGGTGTGGTGTTAATGCAGGAAAATAATTACCTCAGCTCTCCCCCACTTTCCCTTCCAGTCTATTTTCTTTTGTTTTCAAAACCTATCTGACCTTGTCCTTTCATTCTGAGAAGACGACTGTTGGAAGGAGGAAGGATGCTGAGAGGGAGAAGATAGAAGAGAGAAAGAATGGGAAGAGAGAGGGTTTCCCAGGGTTTAAGAAACTGTCAGCTTGACAGAAAGGCAGTGAGCATTATAATTCTAGTAAAGTTCCTGCAGTGGAAAAAACCTTGTTCTTCTTTGAGGCTGTGGATCAGGAAGTAAAATCTTATCTCTCCTCAAGTCAGTTGAAAAAAAAGTCATTGACTTTGGTGCACACAGGATATCTAATGAACCTTAAAAAAATTCTTTAATAGTTAGGCATGCAGAATTCTGAAAAGTAAGGGCAAGTCTTGAAATTTCATTCCATATTCAGACTTTGGTAATTTTTTAAAATGAAATGGGATGATCTAGAATATTGTCTTTCCCATTACTACCTCCAATTGTTGCTCTTTTTTGACTGTTTTTTTATTATTAGGCTCATTGCCTCTGTTATAAGCCAATGCTCTTATCCTCCAGGTGTGTGTCCAGATGAGCTCTGGAATAGTATGCTGTTATTTTGATCGAGATCCAAAAAAATGAAAAACATTATGAAGTGGAAGATGCCATTTTTAGTCTCTTAATGGATGCTCCACAGCAATTCTTTAAGCTTGTTGTCCCTAAGGTGGTCAAATGATCCCATTCTGTCCCATCTTTTCTCTCCAGAACTAATTATAAGCCTGAAAGTAGTTTAGCATGCTGGAAAATTTTACATGATGAAAAATAGGTTGTAGTAAGTAGAATTTGTCTTTTGATCTTTGGTCCCTTCTTCTTACTGAAAAGTGAAAAACTTTTTTTTTAATGAAAACTTGCAAATTTTGCACCCTGTGGGGATGTCTGCCCACTCATTTCTGAAATCAGTTGAAGTCTGGAGATTTGGAAGCACTTTTTTCTTTTTAATCTAAAATTTTATGTGCACTTATAAAGTGAGGAATGACTGCCCATGCAGAAGTAGGACAGAAATGTGGAAAAGAGTTGAAAATTAAATGTAAATTGATAACACAATTTTCTTACCCCAAGTATTCTTATTTTGTGAGGGATTAGCAGGGTTGTCACACATAAAATACAGAACACAATTCTGTCCAGCCTACCCTGGTGAGGCTAGAGTTCTGCGTCCGCTTTTGAACATCACAGTTTAAGAAAGATAAATGGGAGAAACCCAGAGGAGAGCTTGAAAAATGAGATAAAGTTTAGAAGACATGACCTGTGAGAAAAGTTCAAGAGAATTAATTTAGTCTAGAAAAAAAAAAGAGATTGAGGCTGAACATGACAGCAATACTCGACCGCATAAAAGATGGTTCTAAAGATACTTTCTTCCTTATTGTGGGAAAAAAATAGAGAAAAAAGGCTTAATTAAAAAAATAAATCAGTCTAGATATTAGGAAAAAGCTTGTTATTTTGACAAAGTCCTAGAGAAGGCTGCCCATGAAGTTTCATTAATCCCTCCTTTTAGAGGTTTTTAAGTCAAGATAGACAAACACAAATTAGGAATGTCCAAGGAAAATTTGATCCACTTTCAGGCGAACTAGATAACTCCTTGAACTTTTTTCCATCTCTAAATTTCACTGATCCAATACCTTCTTCAGACTGACCTAGACAATCCCAAAATGGGAGCACAGTGCGAGTTGTTGACAAGGTTCCCTGTTGTTGGTCACACCTAGACCTTTGAAGCTCTTGTGTATGATGCATTGGCTGTGTCGCAATACCGTCAAACCTCTTGTAATTTCAAATTATACAGCACAACCTCTCTGCTTTTGGTGGAGGGGGTTTGGAACTAGATGATCTTTAAGATCCCTTCCAATCCAAACCTTTCTATGATTCTATGATTTTGAAGAAAAATTACTTTATTGAATCCAATGTTATTAATGCAATGTTGTCCTCCTGGCTGGGAAAAGACTGAAACCATTGTTCTGAAAGATGTGAATATCCCTACCTTTTGTGCGTCTCCCTGGACTCTGTTGCTGCTCATGATGGAGCAGGGTGTGATTTATTTCACCTGGCCGAAATCACTTAAAGTCAACCTTGCGATTCATTAAAGTGCAATGCTGGACAAGTCCTATGTATTGCAAATGAGAAATTTCAAATGCCTATATGCAGCAAATTGAAGTCAGATTATAGTTATCTTCAACCCAGTTAATTTCTATCAGTGTGGCAACAGGCACCGATGTTCAGGCAACTGAACTGTACCTGCAATTTCCTAAAAGTGCCTGATTCTGTCCATTGATTATAATGGGAATTTGCTGAGTAGAAAGCAACAATCTTAGTCTGATAAATTTCTTTATACCAACTTATGTGAATTTAGAAAAAATAAACCCTCTCTACTACGTTTACCATGACAATGTAAACAGGCTTTCATGGTTAGGTAAGTGATTAAGAAGTAGGAAAGATGAAAATCTTTTGGTAAATGCCTAAGAAATGAAGGGGAGACATATAAGTCTAAAGACGAAGTAGAGAAGTTGGAAAATGGAAAATGAGGGAAGAAAATAAAAAGGCCAGAAATGTGGTTGTCATACAGAGAAACTATTTTCCTTTTTGCATTTTACTAAGAGTAACAGCACTGTACTAAGCAAATATATGTAAAAAATAACTTAATTGTAGGCACAAATACAATATTTTATCCTAACTTTAACATCAATACAAATAGCATATAGAGCTTATCTGTTTCAAAGCCCATGTGCCTAATATAAAAATGGAATTAATGTCTCTCTCTCACACATGTTTGACGTCCCAGGTTTAAGAGGAATGGTGTGGGTTTGAAGGTACAGTTCTGAATAGGCATGGTGCAGAGCATTAGTCAATAGAGAAACACATCTTTCTTAGTATCACTCACAGGTGCATCCAATCTCCTTGAGCATCATGAGGTAGTGTGTGCTCTGTTTTCCAATTTGCTTCACAGCTGAAGAGTTTGGGATTTTCTTTCTTTGATTTCTGGGGCTGCTTTACTCTTTGCCATCATCAGCTTCCTTCTTATCAGAATGCGCCTAAGTGAATCACACATATGTAATAAAAGTCCCATTTTAAAACTTAAAAACTTACTGCAGCAATGAAAACACGCTATTTATCTAAAAATCTGTAGGACTAAATGTTTTCACTTATATAGTGTATGAACATTAACTAATAATTACGTTCTGCAGAAAATTGTCAGTCTTTCACAATAATAGTACACATAATACAAGAGCTATGAAAGAACAGCAAGCAAAGCAATGATTTTGAAATTACAGCATAAAGTTATAAGTTAAAATATGTGTCATTACAATCTTTGTATACTAAGGTATCACTGAAAATTAGTCATTTTGCATGTTAAAAATAAAAAGTTGAGGCAGAGATAAGATGGGAATAAAACATAAGAATACTCATTAATTTGGCAGGCATAGAATCTATATCAAAGGATGGTTAAGAGGACAGTATAAAAACTCAGTCAATGGTCAGTTCAGAGGTGAGATAAGATGGGAATAAAACATAAGAATACTCATTAATTTGGCAGGCATAGAATCTATATCAAAGGATGGTTAAGAGGACAGTATAAAAACTCAGTCAATGGTCAGTTCAGAGGTGAGTTTATGAAATATGTCAGGTCACCAGAATTTTCCAGATGCCCATTTCAGCTTTCTTCATCACTGACCAGGAGGATAAAGCACCTTTGGATTAAAAATAAATAAATAAAAATAAAGCCAACATATTAAATTTTCCTTCCCTCTTCCATCTTTCATCTCGCTGAAGTGACTGCCAAGAAGTCACATGGTGTCAACAGAAAAGCATCACTAGTAGCTTCTGTAATGTAACATTTTCTGTTAGGAACTAATTTGGAGCTGCCAAAATTGTTTTACATACCATAACCGCTGTAGTACGGCCAAGTAATAACAATGGCTTTCAGCCAATCAACTCACCTGTGTTTCAGCTTTTTGTGTGCAGATTAAAGTCTCTAAATTCAGTCACCTTCTAAAACGTTCTTTCTGCTGAGTTACACTCATCTGCTTGGCAGCTGTTTCCTCTCCTGGGAAGCAATTCCCACTCACCATGGGCTCATACCTCACACACATCTTCTCAGTTTGGAGTAGAGAGTGTTTGCAGACCACACCTCAGTTTTTAGAGTTGATCTGCGCTCTCCAGTTCTAGAAGATCTTAATAAAAATCCTATTGGAAGAGATTTTCTTCCAAAGAAGAGATTTTTTTTTTTATTGAAGTGGTAAAAAAGCCAGCTCAGCCTACTAGTGAATCTATTCAGTATTTTTTAGGTTGTGATTAGGTGGGCATTTGGCTTTGAATGAAGAACTGTCTGTAATATTTTGTAGCAAGGACCGAAAAGAGGTTTGCAAAATCTTTTCCTGTAAGAGTCATCTTTCTAAAGAAAATAAGTAAGTCAGTAAAATTTAAAATTTGTCTTGATATTAGTTGGTTTCATTATTTGGAAAGAGATTGTTATCATCTATCTCCATTCATGTATTACTGCAGCTGATGTCAGACTGCCCTGTTGTTCCAGAACTACTGAAGATAATTGGTGTTCATTGCATCTGGAAATGACCTGAAAATGAAAAATGCATAGAAATGTAGTAGCTTCTGAAGAACTTTTTAAAGTCCTTTACTTATTTATGTCTTTAATTGCAAAAGAGAGACCCAAAGCCCAATGTGCACCTGTACATTTCAAACATTCAAATTTATAAATAATAAGATTTGACAGGGTCACAGCAAAAGAGGTCCAGCTGCAGGTATATTTAGGCTTAGAGCAACTTAGAACCACTGACTGGCAGGTCTAGCTTGGGCTGCAATATTTTCCACATTTGAAAAGCGCAGAATATGTGTGCCATCTTTATTCCCTTCATTTAAACTGTTTATCACTTGTTTACAACACCTTAAGTTCACAATTCATGCGTATTATTCCATATCTCAAAGTTTAGAAGCAAGGTTACTGACAACACAGGATTCATAGGAAACCTTAGAGCCACGATAAGCTTTTCAAGACACTTTGTTGTGGCAGTTGAATAAAATGAACTGAAACTTCTTCTATTTTTTTTAACTTATTTTCCTTCTTTCCAACTACACAGCAGACAAGATCACAAAAATATAATGTCAAAATAAACACATGTCTACACAGGTGACAGCCTCTGAAAGAGTCTGTGACCGAAGTAGCATGGAAGTATAATTATACTTTTGCTTTTGTGGAGGGTGGCCTTTGCAGGTCAGGGCTGATGTCCCTGGCTGCATGGGGGAAGTAAATCACACTTAGATAGCCACTTTATCTTGACTTGGAAATGTCAGAAAATTTAGTCATTTGAGACAAAATTTTTTTTTGTTTAATTATTTTTACTTGTTTTTCATCCTTCAAGAGAAATAGAGGGAGATTGGTAGAAAGGGTATGTAGAGCTGCATGTTTTCTGAATGTTTACCCACCTCCACCTGTACATCCCCATACAGGAATGTCAGATTACACCATGGAAGCACACACAAACACAGAGGGCTGTACTCAAGCGTCAGCCATGGCTGTGGGTGACGGTCAAATCAATCAAGCAAAGGGTCCTGACAAGGAGAACTTCCAGAGATAAAATGCAAACGATCCTGACAAGGAGAACTTCCCACAGTTTGTTCTCTTCGGCCATTCTTCTGTCTGGTTGCCTTTCCTTCATCAGCCTCCTTCGAGGGGCTCGTGTGACAGGTAGCACCAGCTAAAAGCCATGTGCAGTGCAAAGGGAGAGGATCATGGGTTAGGGAATTTTGTGGGAGTCCAAGGGCCTCATTATCCCTGTCCTCCATGTCCTGACCCTGTCCTTGTAGTGCCATCTACAAGCACACTGACATGAACCATATAATGGTACTTGTCAGCCACTCGGCCCTGGCACCATGTAATGGCAGCAGGGATCTGTCAGCCGCAAAGGTTTGTTACTCAGACCTGTATAGCCCAGCCAAAATAGTACTGTCTGACAGGAAAGATGAATTACCTTGAGAGATGCAAGTACACTCCCACTGTCATCAGAGCTTTTAGGACCCAAATTGAGCACAGAGCTGTGCTGAGTGGGTGCATTACTTTGGTGGTACAGCACTGTGTCCACAGCATAGAGAAGGTACCTTCTTCATCTCCACTCATTTTCCATTTAGGATAAATAGAATATATTGTTGTGTTTGACAGAGTAGCTTCTGAGCTTTTTTGGTAGTGTTGGTAAATCGTTATAACTCAAGGATAAAGAGGTGGTCTGGGGCTGGAGTGAAGTTGCCTCTGCCATGAGAAGGCGCAAGGAAGAGGAAAAAGAGTGATCTGCATAGAAGGGGAAGAGAAGGACTGGTGAGCTGTGAAAATTTAGGTCTATTGCTTCTACGGTCAGATCCAGACTTCCCTCCACAGTGACAGCAGTCTGATGTTGCTATTATCTGCAACAGCCATCATTCCATAGCCATGATAATACCCCGGACCTAGATTGAAATAAAACATATCCAGATTCAGGATCCAGGAAAGGGAAAGTGCAGAATATTTCTCTCTGTTCCTGAAATGAGGTGGAAATATAAAGAAAACCCAAACAACCAAAACCAAACAGAAGACAAGGATTCCTCTTCATTTTTCCTCTTCACAATCTGTATTACTAAGTGAAGATGTGTTCCCTAACCTTTAAGTGAGCATAATCATAGAATCATAGAATACTCTGAGTGGGAAAGGAAGGGAATTACCACAAGGATAATTGAGTCCAACTCTTGACCCTGCACAGGACCCTCCCCAAGAGTCACACCATGTGCCTGAGAGCGTTGTCCAAACACTTCTTGAACTCTGTCAGGCTTGGTGCTGTGACCACTTCCCTGGGGAGCCTCTTCCAGTGCCTAAACACCCTCTGGTGAAGAACTTTTTCCTAATATCCGACTTAATCCTCCCCTGCCTCAGCTTCATGCCATTCCCTTGAGTCTCACTGGTCAGCAGAGAGAAGAGATCAGTGTCTCCACCTCCTCTTCCCTTCATGAGGAAGTTGTAGACTGCAAGGGGGTTTCTCCTTAGTCTCCTCAGGCCGTACAGACCAAGTGACCTCAAACACTCATCATAAGGTTTCTCTTTTAGCCACTTTACCATTTGTGTGTCCCTCCTTTCGATACTCTTTAATAGCTTTATATCTTTTCTATACTGTGGCACCCAGAGCTGCCCCCAGCACTCGAGGTGAGGCTGCCCCAGTGCAGATCAGAGCAGGACAATCCCTCCCTTGCCCGGCTGGTGATGCTCTGCCTGATGCTCCCCAGGACAGGGTTGGCCCTCCTGGCTGCCAGGGCACTGCTGGCTCATATTTAACTTTCCAGCAAAACGATGTACAGATAGGTACAGGTATTTCATGAACTGCATGTAAAAAGAAACATGTGAGGTGATTGAAAACTATACACTTAACCAAAATACTATTGAGTACACCAGCAAATACTGGTGTACAAAGACAAGAGAAACCATAATACTCAGGAAGGAAAACAATGATGAGGTGAAAAAGAAGGATAGAGTACATATTTGATACATCAAAATTCTCTACTGGTTTAAAAGTATAAAGCAATATATTCAACTTATTAAAGTAAAAGTTTATAAAATACCCTTGGACTCTGGTTTGTGCACTTATCAAATTCAAAACTCCACATATAAAAATGACTAGAACTTGATTTCTCATCTCATATAAAAAAAGGTGATTTATATTTGAACTAACAATAAGTCTCAAGACCCACAACTATCTCTTACTGAGGTAGTTTCTTCTCCCTGGGGGAAGAGAAAAGCTATTGGAGCACACATAAAATTTAGGTGCTTTAAGAATTTCTCCAGGACTTCTATTAGATTTGCTATCAGAGGAGACAATAAAATGGGAATTTATGTTTTTTCCTTAACAAATCTTATGCTTTCTGATGTGGTATTTTGTCACTGCAATTAGGGCTGTTCCTCGAAGTAGCAAACTGAAAAGTGGTGCCGTGGTGTTTATTTTAGGTTTGAACATTTAGAGAATATGAGGAATGTTTGGAAAATAAAGTTCATATATGTTATTCACATATTTTTTTCTGACATATTGGCTCTTCACAGAGTAAGGGTATGGCTTGATCATGACTTACAGGAAGAGATACTGATTTAAGCTGCTTTCCTCAGTAAAGATTGCAGCTATGTAGAAAATAAATTTATGGTTGCAGTAAGATTTCAGGCTGTACCTCTTCTAGGTAAGAACATCTTCCTAATATCCCCCCAAAAACAACTGGCAACAAAGGAGTAGAACAATTGTGGCATGTAATAATTTCTACTGTCAGTGCTGGATCACTTCTACAGTATAATGTTCTGTAAATAGTAATCTTTAAATAGTTTGTGTAGGGTTTATCTCATCCATGCACCTCTTGCATAAAGCCTGCTGTGATGCTTGGGATACTTGTAGGACTTAGCTGGATTCACTTAGTGAGCTTTCACTAAGAGTGCAAATCAGGACGGGATACAGGAAATATGTTCGGGTACCCATGGCAAGTGTGGCAAACCCTGGCAGACTGCTGGCTTCCACTGGAGCACAAGTGAAAAGGAGTCTCTTTTAAGCTCAAAGAGAGAAAATTATGGTTCTTGGACCGCTTCTACTTTCATCCAACTAATGTCTGTATTAATCCATGGAATGTATTAACACTTCTATGATCAGACCCTCAAAGAAAAGTCTCTCAGTGTGGATACTCACTATTAGGCTAGAAAAGAAGTTTCATCTTATTCTCATTTTCTGGCCCTATGATACTTTACATTTAGGGCAATGCAGAAACACATTGATTATTACTCTTGTGTTTCTTGGTTAGTTGGGCTCTCTCCCATGGAGCAAGCGATACGTCTGCACAAAGTTTAGTCTTCTACATCCCACCACAAGTCTCATGCAGTGCTTTTCATCTCTAACTCATTTGAAACATGAGTCCAATATTTGATCTGTGATTTTCTGGAGGCAAGAGGTCAACAGTCACATAAGAGCTCTGCACATCATTCCAGATAGACACAAGTCAGAAGTTAAACTCCAGGCAGAAACCCCATCCCACCATTCCTTTTTCAAGTGAGCATGAAAGAAACAATGTCTGCTGACATTTCATTTCTCATACATGATTACTTTAATTGTAAGTAGTAGTTTCTGTCATCGTGCTCCAGAGCCAAGGATCTTCAAGCTCACAGAGTTTGCAGACAACATTGCCTCCTCACCCCACTACATTGCTATTTCTATAAAACTCCATGAAGTCCAAGTCTCACATAAACAATTTGGATATTGTATCCAGAAGGTTTTGCAAACACTGAATTTATTCTGAGTTTCTTCTTTTTTCCCTTCTTTCCTCTCCTATAGCACCATCTAGAAAATATAAGTTATTTAATATGGAGACAATGAAGAAAGGGATGTGATAATTGACCTTGACTAGAAACCAGGAGCTCATCAAGTCAATCTATCACTCCCCTCCTCAACAGGACAAGGGGAGGAAATGCTACACAAAGCATGTAGGTCAAGATAAGGACAGTGAGTTTGCTCATCACTTACTCCCTTCTTCCCAGGCTCAACTTCACTCCCAGCTTCACTCCCAACTCTTCCACCTCCTCATTCCCCTGAGTGGTGCAGAAGAGTGGAGAAGAAGGGTTGTGATCAGTTCATAATGTTTTATGTCTGCTGCTCTTTCCTCCTCATGCTCTTCTCCCGCTCCAGCATGGAATTCCTCCCATGGGAGACAGTCTTTCACAAACATCTCCAACATGGGTCATTCCTGTGGGCTGCAGTTCCTGAGGAACTGCTACAGTGTGAGTCCTTTCCACAGGGTGCAGTCCTTCAGGAACACACTGCTGCAATGTGGGCTGCTCTTGGGGTCACAGGTCCTGTCAGAAAAACCGCTCCTGCATGGGCTCCTCTCCAGAGCCTGCATCTTCCCTCAGGTCACATCCATCTGGCATGGAGCCCTCCCCAGCCTGCAGGATATCTGCTCTACGGGTTGCAAGTGCACCTCACCTCTAGTTCATGAAGGAGTCCTTCCTCTCCTTCTTCACTGGTGAAGTCCTTCCTCTCCTTCGTCGCTGACCTTGGCATCTGTGGGGCTGTTTCCCTCACACTGTGTCAGTCCTCTCTCGCAGTTGCCATGTAGGAGTTTTTACCCTTTTGCATATAGGTTACCACAGAGGTATTACCAGTGCTGCTGACAGGCCCAGCTTCAGCCAGTGGCAGGATATTTAATTTAGCATGGTACAGTAGGATCCTTTCAGATGAAAGACAAAAGATAATTTATTAGCAATTGAAGAGATCCACTTGTGACCCTGGAAGTTGTTTTAGCTGCAAATTTTTGGAGGTTGGAAGAACATTCTTTGGAAGACACAATAAAATGTGACACATTCTTTGGAAGACACAATACTTTGATCTAGTATTTCACACATTACATCCCTATTGACAGTCATGAGATGTGTTAGGTATGCCCAGAAGGCCAGCAACGTTATGGCCAGTACACAGGTAGCACAGTTAAAGTGTTTTTTACCTAGTAAGTAAAAAACTTGTCTTGGACTCAGCTGTCTACATGCTCATCTCACACAGTGATCACCTTCTTATATTGTTACCAGATAATGGTGTGAGGTTTTCACATTTTTTTTAGAAATGGCTGAGAATGGGTGAACACTTCTGTGATAGCTCTGTCACACTGAAAATCAATCTTTTCAACATTGGTGAGGCAGCTTTTGTTTCAGGAAAATGGGGAATGAAGTACAGAGTAATCTTACAAGGTTCTGCAGAAATTAATTAATTCTTTAACATGTCTACAGTGCTTTGAAAAGAAAAAAGAGTTATACTTGATATAAGGTAATCTCATGATCCTAATGAGATCTGTCTTACATGTCACCACTTGAAGCCACTGCTCTATTCCACAGAGTTGATTACAAAACATGCCCCAAAAATGTAGATTATTTTTTAGGATATCAGTCAACAACTCTTCACTTCTTATGAACAAACCAAACTCTTCAGATTTCTTTGATTTCTTACAGTAAATTCAGTATGAAAACATGTGCAGTAAAGCTGTAATAAACTATCTCTTAAAGGAAAACAATCACAAATCTGGTTTATGTGCCCTAGTGGTCCAAATGTAAATAAGTACTCAGAAGAGAAAATTAGCATAATAGGCATGAATTAACTGACTGAGATAAACTAAAAAGTATTGCAGCTTCAAAATGGATCAAAATAATTCTGCATAAATAGAAAAATATCTTTAAATTTGTGTATGTCTTTTTAACTTCTTAACTTAATATTAACTGAAAATGCCACAATGCTTCATGAAAGGTTATTTCTCTCATATATATCCCTTTGGCTGTAATCTGGGAAAACCAATAAGCTAATATAAAGAGTCTGTTCTGAAAGCCATACTGTACATTAACTAACATATGGCAATACAGGAAAGCTAAATGAATTATTTTTCTTTTGAGGTCATTAAATTGTTACAAAGTAGGGATATGCTGCCAACATTACAATATGCAATGGATGTGGGTCTTTTTCACCCTGAAAATACACATTTGACAAGTTTTGTCTTTGGGCTTGTTATGTGTTTTTTTTGGTTTGTTTGGTTTTTTAAAATGTTGCCTCTCCAAATATTTCTGAACAGACTTAGCATTCAGGATTCTATACAACGCTTGAAAACATTCAGAGGTGATTCTAAACAACAGGAACTTATTGAATATCTCTGCAGTTCCCAATGTTTGTGTGGAACACTGGACTTTCAAAACTTATCAGTCATAATCTTTCACGAAAATCACACATGACACAGAGTTTGAAGTTTTGCAGAATGACACGTATCAAAGACTTTGTCTGCTTTCCATGGGTGGTTGCAAAATGCCAGTTCATATTTTTGGCTTCAGAAACAGAAGAAAAGTGTATATAAACAAAGATTTGTTGGTGTGTGCAAGAATTATACAAATAATAATGCCAGGTATTACAGTTTAAAATAAATGATATATGAAGACAACTTTGCATCTTTGTCCCATTAAGAATATGTATGGAATTTTTTTAATTGCAGCACACCAGTTTTGATCTTTGCATCTATCTCAGTAGGTTTTTGGAAAGTTTAACCAAACATGCTTTCAGCATTGATTTGTCATTTCTTTCTAAATGAATCCGAAATTTTATGTAAATTAATGACACAGTGATTCTTTGAAAATTTTGTGTCCACAAATCATTTTTTTGAATCTTTTATTCCATTTTTCCAGCTGATCAAAGAGATTTCCTTAGACAGGAAAATTTTATAAATAAAACAAACAAGCATACTGCAAATTTTAAGCAGTTTGGTAGATATGTAGGTAGAATCTAAATTAGCACATTGTCTACTCTGACCTATTTAGCTTTAAAGCAGAGCTGTGAGACAGTAATAATGAACTATATCTGCTTTCTCTACATCACACTTCACATATATCATTTAAAATGTAGTTGTTTAGTACTATCAGTGGACACAATGCAAATTATCTGGCTTGTAAAATCCAAGTATAAGGTTAGAAATAACAATACCATAAAGTCTGGAGCCCCAAAGCAGCTAAACATTTTCAAAGTTTCAAGCTATGTATTTTGAGTGTCAAACAATAAAATCGGGCTGTCTTTTGAGTAGGAATTAACAATTGGAAATCTGTCTGCATGTACCTCTTGGGCATTGCAATTCCCTAGGCATTTTCTTGAAGAAGGAGGGCTTGGCCAATAATTTTGAATCTGAGTCTTACTGTTCTCCTTTAGCTAACCTAAATACCCAGCTTTTCTTCTGTGGCATATGTGTTTGTTGACAGCATGTGATCATCTGCCTAACTGGTAAATATCGCTCCCATGGAGAAAGAGAGTTTATTGGTACTTTTACCAAACCTGCCTCAGGAGACACAGAAGGTACTCTTGGAATCGACAGTATTTTTTTCAAGACAGAAAAACTAACATACTTGGAGAAAACACAGTTTCTCATCTGAAAAAATTCTAGGATAATCAGGAAGTGATAAAGTTGTAAATACCAGTGAGATTTAAGGAGAGGTGGGATTTGGGGATGTTTTTGAAGCCTTTGATGGGAAAAGGAGGGGAAAACCAATGAAACAAACAAATTGGGAGTAGTTATACATGCCAGACTGTGCAACAGAAACATAGCTTAGGAAGGCAGTAAAGTGGAAAACCAGGAATCACCTGCAAGCATGAAAAGAGGGTATCTCCTAAAAAGTGCTGCCACAAAAATGTCATCGTAACTAAATCTTGCTTTAGATTACCTTTCTTTGGTCTAAAGATCATAAAAGAGTGAACAGAAAGATGTTCATACTTTTCCCTGATAACTTTTGCAATTTTGAAAACCTTTGTATTTCTGCATGATGTATTCATTCTTATCTCAATTAGGACAAGATAAATCATTTACCAAACTATATATCTTCACATTCTTGTACTGCTGATAGCTGTCATTCAAAGTCCAGCAAGTTTGTTGTCTCTTTGCTTCTTTGTTTCTTTACTAATTTCTTTATTGGGAACAAAGGATATACAGGAAATAATAAGTAAACTTCTGAATAGGTTAATGTTTTTAGTATCAGCAGTTATGTTGATGTTATCTGAAAATGAGTTAAAATTAAGAGTTCAGGCACATAGTATACTTGTATTTTAATGAGGTGATTTGTGTAGACCTGTCATTGAGTGTTAACATTTACAAATGCAATTAATTCAGTCATATAAAACAAATATTAGATAGTTATATTTTAATGAATTTAAACCTATGTATAAATGCCAGCAGAAAGTTCCAATCATACTTAGTCAGGAATATGCATTAATCTTCCTTAGTTTTGCTCTATACAGTGCACTAGACAAGATCTTCTGGCAAAATTAAAAATAAATGCCTACATTTGACCTCTGACTCATGCAGTGTGGAAACATACAATATTTAGGTTTTAATTGTGCTATTTTTCAGCTGCACTAAATCGGACCATCTGTCCAAAGTCTAAACTAGATTTGTTTTTCTACATATATTGAAATGCATTTTTTAAAATTAGGTTTTATTATTATTTCTCTCTAAAAAGTTCAGAAATATTTGCATACTTCCAAACAGGAACAGCCCAACATCCAATTAACAATAAAATATGCATTGAATAAGAAAAATAAATATTGATCTGCAAAATACCATGCCAATTTGTTCTCACAGTAAACATCCTTTCCCTCCAATCAACTGATTTTCTTTGACAAAGGGAATGGGAAGAGGAAAGTGCTGAAATGAAATATAAGTGAATGTCGTTTATAAAGAAGAAATGTATATACCGATGGCAAATACTTCAGGACAGATTTCCCTACAACTTTCAGTTTTTGTGCTTCACTGAAAACAAAAAATAAAACAGATCCTAAAAATCACATTTGAAAAAACTATCACAGATGGTGATGCTTATTTGTATACTCACTAGATAATGCTCACAGTATCATATATTTGCATTTTATTTTCACTCAGAAGTTGCCTCACCATAATTTCCATCCAATACCTCTTCTACAGCAAGGAGGGAGATGGTGGCAAGAAGACTTCAGCAGCGTTAAGATGTGGCCAGAGGCGCCGCATGCTATCACTACAGCAGATCCTCTGGAAAGATGTTTGTAGAGCAGACAGACTTGAAAGAAGATAGGCTGATATTCTGTGACTTAAGGCTGGTTGTTCAGGAGACCAGTGAAGAATGGACTCTTTGGACCTCTGTGCCAACTCTCACAAAGGGTGGCCTCTTACCTTGAGGAGCTCGGCCTTGCCAGGAAGAGCTAGGCTCATGTTATCCCTGCTTGCACTCCCATCTTGCACTCAAAATGGCAAACCCCAGTCAAGCACCAGTGCATTTGCACTACCACATGCAAATGTAACAGACGGTCTTCACATCCATAAGAACAAATGTCAGCATTTCAGAAAACACTTGAATTACTTTAGCCAAATAAATGCCCCCAAAATTTTGAGCCGTGCCACTGTTCAGATTGTTCTGCTATTTTTCTTCCTTATGTCAGCACCACTTCACACTCCAGACATGCTAATCCCAAAATATCTACACAGGAGCTTTAGATTTTCTTATATCTCCACAAGACACGGAGATGAAGTGTAGATGTTTTCAAATCCGACATCCGTATCTGAGTTAATCACCTTAGCCTTTATAATCAGTGAGTGGGTAGGATAGGAATTTTTTGGGCATGGTTCATCTCCTCCCAAAGTAGAATTTTGTTAAATGATTGATGATCTAAATGTGTTTATTAGTCTCCAGAAGACCATGGCATGACTAGATGACTAGAAGTTAGGTGAGATGAATCCCACCCATGGTGATGTATTAGATAAACAAATGGTATCAAAATATCCCAAAACACATAAAGTTGATGACTGCTATAGTTTAATATCAAGCAACCCCCCAGAAGTGCCCTTTACTTTATGTGTTATTGTCAAAATTAAGTCAGGAAGACCAATAATGAACATCTGGAAAAGTGCATGTTACATAAAGGTGAAGAACATCTGGAGTGTTCTACAGAGGATTTGATGGAAGTTTGATAGTGTTGAATGTAATTCAACCAGCTAGAATTGCTAACAGCAAAATAAAAAAGATGGAGAAAAGAGGAAAAGTAAAAGAAAGCTGTCAAATTCCAGACTATTAATTCTGTAGTTGAGAAACCCTGAAAACATAGCTATTTTTGTTAAAGTTCCAATAATATCTGATATTTCCGTGACAAAAGACTTTATGATTAGCAATACTGAAGACCCATGAAATGCCTGAAATAATGATAAAAATTTTTAATTCAAACATGCACTTAAAATACCATGCTGAAAAGAATATATGACCAAAAATATTTTTTCAGTACATGAAAGGGTATGTTTCACAACAACCATTTGCAAGGATAGAACTAATGTCATAGAGATTTTCTGTTTTGCTGAACGATGTCTTTCTGGGATAAAAACATTAAAAATATTTAGTCATCATGAGCAACACTGAAGTTATATGTGTAAGCAATACCTGTTTGCTGTAGTTTTGTCTGTGACTTGGGAATGGGTACTGAACTGCAGCTAAAAATTCTTCATGTACAATATCTGGGGTTCAAAGTCACACTTTTTTAGAAAATACTTGCCTCAAGATCTGTATTTATTAATAGTGTTCCTATCACTTTAATACTTTAAGATGAGCCAGTAGGGGTATTATGGTACTGTAAAATGTTAATACTAATAAATGTGCCTATGGAAATAAAATGCTTGTAAGTTAGTGCTTTTATGAGTTTGAAGTTGATTTATGTTATGCTGTAACCCCTTTCTGAGGAGGATGTCTTGCTGTACCTTAGAAATGGGTATATTGCAGACTACTGTATTTCTTTTCACCATTCTAAACATAATAAACAGCTGAATTGTTATGTAGAACTCTTAGGAGAACTAGAATTTAAATAGAATACCCTACCAAATAATAGATGTATTTACCTTTTAACAGACTAGTTGTTTGCTTTTAATTTATTAACCACCACTTATTTTAAAAAATTTAAGATTGTTGACAGTCTATCAAAATTTTCTACTGCATAATATAGATATAAAGAAAAATACACCTCAAACCATTCCTCTCTAAGATATTTTCCTCTCAATGTCAGTTTAATATAGTCCACATTAATTCTTTGTGTCTGGTATGTGTCCAGCACAAGAACTCAGAGATAACATATAGATTGCTGAACTAGAAATATTTCTTTTATTATTTCAAGTATTGCATCTAGTTAGTTTTAAATGATGGGTACTCCTTTCATTATTTTATGCTGGTGTCTGTTGTGTAGTCTTCCAAACCATTGGAAGGCTTTTCTTCTACACAGTTTTTGTTCTTGGGGTTTTTTTGTGCATTACCTTTAGTGATAACTTATAACTCTTTAACCACAAAAATTGCTGCTCCTCAGCAGTACTAGAAACACACTCAGTTAGCTCCAAACTGCATTTTCGTCTTCAATCTCTTGAACATTGTGTACAAACAATACCTGTGAGACTGAAAAATCAAATCATGAAGCTTATATACATTTTTCCAGAACAAATTTTTTCCCAATTAAGATAAGTGCAGGTACCTATAACCTGAGTATTCGTTGTGTGCTGCAACTTTGCCATCCTTACTAGTCTAAACCAAGTAAATTTACCACTCACGTGTCATTGTGTGTCATCAAATTTTATGTGTCATATGTGTCATCATACACAATGAGTATCATTGAACTTAAAAAGATTCTCCAGACCAGAGTAACCTAGAGCTAAACAGCTACGTAGGCAATTTGCATTTCTAGAGTGAACCTTTAGTACTGTACATGTTTAAACAGCATTGCTGTTGAATTAACTGTAACAAACTTCACCAGCTTCTTCCATATTCCTTATGCTTTTTCTTAAATGGAGCTATGTAGATAAGTGGTTTTTTCACTTCAACTGAGCTTATTGCCTTGTTTCAGGTCAGGGGGATGAGTAAAGCCAAGGTGGGCAAGGCAAACACCCAACACCACAGCCCGAGGTTGATACCTTGAAATTCCTGGCAGTAAATCCTAGGAATATATAGGCACAGTGAACAAAACAAAACATCACAACAACAATTACATAGTGTAAACTCTTTAATCTCTGGGTCAGAGTATTTGCTTTCCCTATTTTAAGGGTCTTGTAGGTTCCTCCTTTGATTTATTTACTACCCTTCTACTAGCGGGTCAATAAATGTGCCTTTATAAATATTGAACACTTCTACTCTCAGCAGTCTTAGTTGTCAGCATCAGTTGCCTACACCATGTACAATAAAACATTTTTGCCTAGGGAACTTCAAAGTTGTGTAGTTTTCAGTCCATTTTTCTCCATGGCTTTGTAAATAATTGTAATACAGGTACGTCTTCTCTAGTTGTTTTATCCTTTTTTCCCTAGAAAATCAGTATTTATAGTCCAGATCTGTGAAGAATCCTCCCCCAGATATCAGATGTAAGTATCGTTTCAGATTTAAGTAATGAACTCCCCTTTTTCAAGATCAGTTAGATATATTGTCCAACAAGTACTTCAATTCTACAGTCACGGTACAAATATTTCTCAGAGGGATATATTAGCTATACCTTGAAAGAAAAGTCAGTATCACCTTCCCATGCTCAACATGTATTCATGTGCTGTTATGATTTTAATAAATGAGATATAAAAGCTATTCAAATAGTAGTAAAGAGACAAAAGTTATTCAATACAAAAGCTATTGAACTTTTATACGTCATCACATTTAAATCCTACACAGGTTCTTCTCCAGTTACCACACACTGATAACATTCTCCATATTTAGTGATCACCATCCAAATTTCTAGTCCAGTTGTTATGATGATGCAGTATTTATACAATGGGTGACAACAAGAAAACAAGCCAGGTCAGAACCTCATTTCTCAGATGTTCTTAGTTTCTTCACATTTTCCCTCCCATTCAGGTAGCTACATTGTCTGGTTTTCTGTAGGCATCATCTCTGTTCTCTCTCCCACTCTTCAGATATCTCTCCTGAGTCAGATGACCTCTGTGGGTGTATTTTACCTTCATTAATACATCATGGTGTGGTTAATTTGATCCAAACGTGAAGATTTTTATTTAGTCAGACTGAAGAATTTGGATCAAGCAAGTATTAAACCACACCCACTTACCCTGCTGAGCATCCCAGTGAGCGCTCTGTATCCTGCCGAGTGAAGTCCTGCCACTTCCCACTTTTAGCTTTCCTGAGTGGTTCACACGATGAGCCATGGGGGCCACAGCAGGAGAGGGGACCAGAGTCTAACTCTTTTTACACTAAAAGTTGTTCCTCCCTTCATATGTGATCATCCTCTGGAATTCTGTAAGACACCAGTCAGTTTGAATAAAGACATTGGAATCCCATACTGTGCTACTCGTGAGCTTGCTTTCAAGGGGCTGTAAAGCAGAACATGGCAAGCAGTCACAGCATTAAACAGAGTAACTCAGCTTTAACTCAGCTTTTTATAGTTGAATTACTAGAACATTTTATTTGTGTATTGTTCTAAAAACTTTCTCCCCTCCTTCTTGTCTCAAAAAGGACTTATACACACTTTCCAAGTTTAAAATTTTATTTGCTCTCTGCAAAAGCTCAGAAAAGCTTAGATGATTACTGTCACAGGTTTATTGCTCCTTAAACTCTGAAATAAGTTTTGCCGTCCAAGTCCAAGGGATAGTAAATGAACTGAGGGACATCTACCACCTGACAGCATCACTCTGACTAGCTTTTACTGTCAGTTTTGTGCATAGTCCTCAGATAGCAGGATGCCTGATGAAGTCCCACTTATTTGCCCATCTATATGCCCACAGGCATCGTATACATGGATTTCAGACCTTTCAGCAAGCCTACTCAATAAAATTTCAGTCCATTCCAAGTTTATAAGGGTTCAATCAGGCAGATGTTAATCAGTGAACTATGCATAAAAAAAGGAGCAGCCGTTTCCACCGTCTCCAAGATACTTGCCATAGAATCTATTATTTCAGTACTACAATTGAAAAAGGGCTTAGGTTTCAATTGAATCTCTTTTGCAGTCTCAAAGAAATTAGGGCTCCTCTAGGCTGATACTTACTCTAATGAGCCTGAATACTGTGAAACTCTCCCTTTCCACCCCCAAAAAGGCTTCTCTGACCATAAACAAGACTGTATCTCTGGAGGATTTCCTATGCTCTATTGATCTAAAGGTATGCTTTATAGTCTCTCAAGAATGGTATTTGTCTTTATATCAAGTTCAGAATCAGTAAAATTGCCCCAGACAATTTTATTAAGCTGATAAAGAACTGCTCATTTTAGGAAGAGAGAAGGACCTTTGCTTTGTTGGTCAGTTAATCAGAAACTTCTTATTTATTTACTGTGAAAATGGTTATTTTTCAGAAATCAGAAAGAATTTCAGACAATCTGAGAGTTTGCTTTCTGGCATATCTAAAACAAGAGAACTTAAGGAGTCCTTTCCATGTAAGCTTTTGTATTTTATTTTTAAAAATCCATTATGTTTGATAACTAATTTGACCCACACAAATGTCATTGGAAAATTTGTTATTAACTTTACTACAACTCAAGAAAGCCACATTTCTGGTGAGGGTTTCCAAAGAACTTTGATGTCTGAACACTTGCATGCTTCAATTCTTTGGAAGCAGGCAGGTATAGTCTGGAGTTACATGCTACCTGTATATATACACATAGGAATCCAAGTTGGTTGGAATTTATCTACACATGCTAAGCAGAACCCATAGGATGACAGGAGTGATGATTCAACAAGCATGCAATCTAAATTAGTCAGGTAAAGGAAAAGAACAGAGAGAGAAGGAGTAGGACGTGAAGAAGAGTACATAAGGACAATAGAAGCCAGGACAACATTCAATTCTCTTTTAACTAAAGATTATCTCTCACTCCTTCAATGGAGGTGATAGAGGTACTGACAGATATCAAAGGTATTCAAAACAAGTGGTATGCACCTGTAAGTGAAGTCTTAGTTTGCCTAAAGTTTGCTGTACTTCTCTTATTTGCTGCACTTTTCTTATTTGCTGCAACATTGAAAGTGCACTCAAGATGTTGCTCCATTGAAAAAGATAATATATGGAACAGAAATCCAAACACACCATGAAAAGATTCATGTCTGTCAATGTATATAAAATAAAATGAAATTAGATTTATGAATTCTAAGAAGCTGATAAGTTTGATAGATAGTGTCACTAACTGAATGATGAAAGAGATATTCTATTAAGGATGAACTGAAATAATTCCACTAGGACCTAAGTTACTGAAGAATAGAGGCAAACATTAATATATAAGAGAAGGAAAGAAATAAAATTTCATTGGGAATAGGGACAATTGAACAAAGAAAGTAGCAGAACAGTCCTAACTGCTTCTGTATTTACCAGCATATTGTAATGACCATCACAGAAATTAAGGAAAAAAGAAAGTTCATTACAACATAGAAATTGTCCTTTCCCTTAATTTCTTCACTGTCCCCTCCCTGTGGCTGACAGGACTTTCTTTAGGTATGGAGAAGAGCAGTTGGTGTTAAATTCATGACTCCTAACTTATGATCTATAGCTTATTTAAAATATTATTTTTTTCTGGCATGTCTAAACTGAGATGCTTCTTTATTATAGGTATTTAGGGGGTTTGGTGCTTTAAAAAAAATTTAAAAAAACTTTTTTTCTTAAAATCATATGGTTCACTCAAAAAGTTTGGAAAATCCTTGGATATGATTTTGATTTCTGTGTTAACTTTTTTTTAAATGAACGTGCTTTTAAATGATGTTCCAGGTATGACTAGTGCTTGCCTTTGGTTATCAAAGTGTTTTTCACATTTATTTATTGGATTAGCAAATGTGTCAGTTCTCTTAGCTCCCTTCAGAGTCCCTTCAGCAGCCAGTCTTTTGAGGAAAAGCACAGGATCCAACCAGTGGGGCACCAACAACACTGCATCCCAGTGCCAGCAAACATTCAGAGACTCGGTGGATGAATGGAATTGCTTACTTCAGGTGGTTTGATCATGTGGCATTAAGAGTTTAAATCACTAAAGGGCAAAACATAATTTATATAACCCTTCTCTAAGTGTCTGTGAAGGCAATTATTTCAAAAATTTCAAATATAAAGTGAGCAGTGGTGTTTTTTAACCACCATCTGAGGTCTACAGTTAATTCTCTGAGTTTTTAGAGAACCATGAGATCTTTGACAGTCCACTGAAAAAAAAAATATTCGTTTTGAATTAGTTTACTAGACTTTCCTTGATCATGGGCTGGAAAATGCAGATTTTCTTTGTTTTCTAGGTTTCATTTTTCCTTTGTTTTTTTCTCCATGAGTTGATGAATTGTGCTAGTGACATTCTTTTCTTCTCTTGTGAGAAAAGGACCTGTAAATGGTTTTTGTTTGCTTGGATTCAAGACACACCATTGTATTCCTCTTGATGTGATATAGCATTGCCATCTATTTGACTCAACTAAATAAAAAAAAACATTAACTTATGAAGGAAATTTAGCACGGTTTCAGGCTTGGCACAAAAGGGGATTGAGCTGCTCTTTAAATTTGGAGTTTTACAGATTTACTATTCAAAACACAGTTAAAAACAACATAAACTCAGGAGGAATAAAGCAATGGTCTCAGCTCTAGGTTTCTGAAGCCAAAGCACCAGGGCAGTGGTGGCTGACTATAGCTACAAGAGTTAAAGCAATCCAACTCTTTCATTGTATCTTACCAGGCAGAAACCAGGAAAGCTTTACGCCACAAGAGTTTTAGGACTTCTGCTTGAAGAGTACAAACAGAAACACTACAAATTAGATAGCAAAGCTTGACTAAAGATGACTTCTGGCTGAAGGATGCTGCAGGCCATGGTTGGTTAGCTTTGTTCTTGGGCCATGTTTGATGTTGCTTGTCAAGTCTCAGACACAGACAACTGGGGAGGGGAAGGAGACAGGGAGAAAGAGAGCTGCAATTAAAAGTAGGTATTTTCTAAACTGCAGACTTTTATTTTTATAGTGGGTCTGTTCCTCAGTTCAGACCTTTCCCAGGTTGAAAGGAGTTAGTTATTTCTTATACAATTTAGCCTATGTCAGGAGGGCTATTTTAACTGCGAAGAGAAATATGTGAAACTGTCAGCCATAGACCTTTAATTCCCAGGCTTATTTTTGTAAACAATGATGCCATTTTTTTACGGCACACTCCCTTTCATAGAGATATAAAGATCAAACATGAATGTTTCATTTTCCATAACTCTTCCAGACAAACATAGCTCTTCCAGAAAAATAATAATAAAAACCCCAAAGAGGTAAACAACGTTCACAGAGGGAATATAGTTTAAGTAATTCACACAGTATACAAACATGTAATGGTACAAAACCTGCAACATGAGTTTTTTGTTACATTTTAACAGTGTTTCCTCAAATCTTCAAAGCTTGCTTGATGGTTTGCTGAAGTAATTGAACCACTCTTGAGTTGTTTTATATAGGACATCTTATCTTTCTTTCATTACCCAGTCCGTGGCTTCTTTTCTATTCCCATGAAATCCATGTACACACTTTAGAAGCCCTCCTGAACAAGCTTGCTTCTAACTTTCACAGAGCCCTTAGCACAATTTGAATACGAAAGAGATACTGAATAAAAAGCTTTAATCTCTTGTCTGCTATTCTTCTTTCTTGCCTCTTCATCTCCCCCCACCTCCTCTGCCCCCCTCCCCCTTCTTCCAAGAGCTTTTCTGTGTTAGTAAAGTGAACACTTTCTGTTTTAAGTAAGTGTAATGCTGCAGAAGATGCACTGGGAGAGTGAAACCAAAAGCCTGGCCTGTGAAGCCGCTTTGCCACAATTTAGCATTAATTGTGCTGCATTTACTTGCTCTTGAGCTTTTTGCAGGTAAAAGATTAGTAAAGAGCTCTCCTTAACAAAATCACTCAATCAGTAGCAAGCATAGGTAGTATCAAATGTGCCCTCTACCTCAAATACTGTGGGGCTCTTTCTTCTGATACCTCTTCCCTCAGTTAACTGGAACTGCTTTGAAAGAGCTTTCTGTTCTCTGCTCTCTTGTCAATTTGAATGCCAGGAAATGAGTCCCCTTTGTGAGATTAATTAATAGCAGGAGCTGATCGGCCCAAGCCCAATTGCCACGCAACAGAGCTGTAATTGCTACTTTGTGGAAAGGAAAGAAAAAGTTTTGGTTGCAGTTTAAGAAGAGGGTTTAAGGAAAGTTCTTTGAACTAGAGGTCTCAGTGCACTGGATTAAGGCAAGAAGCAAGGAGGCCTTTGAAGTTTGTTAAGAGGTTTTGGAGGAGAAAAAAGTTGGGTGGCAAATGGGAGCTGGCAACATCAAAAGCATTTAGCACCATTCCTCACCTGCTTGTATTCAGAGCAGGGACCACAGGCTGGAAGCCCCATTTGCTTGCAGTTTAAATGGTCACTTTGGGGCTCTATTTGTTTTGATCAGAAACTGTACCATGTATGCATGTCATTATGTATATAAGGGTTGTTACACCTGGACGTACAAGAGCTGCATGTACCCTGTTACATGCACATGCACAAGCATTACCTGTGCAGGTATCCACAGTCACTGAGTTCGGTGTAATAATTGACATCTGCCAGTTTTCTTCCTACCACATGTCGCTGATTGCTACTTTGTTTATCATTTGTCCACTGACTTACTAGTAGTCATGGATTGCTGGTCCTCCATTTGATTAAAAAGCTTAGTAGATGCAGGTTTTTCTAAATTATTCCAAGAATTACTAATATATATATACATATATACACGCTTGGCAATATTTCAAAAGCGAAGGTCATCTTCAGGAAAAATTTGGCCAACAGAGAGTGAGCAGAAGTACCTTGCAAATGCCAAAGCCAAAAGCAGGCATGGCAGAAATCTTTTCGTGTGCTGGAAATACAAACAGTGTGACAAATTAACACCCCTTCATCTTTTTAACAGGTAATGGCAAGGGTGAGACTTTACAAGCAGAACACAGCTCTGAGTCCAGCACTGCAAAGAACCTGGAAAATTGCCCTAATGGAGGCTGGGGGATTATTTTGGAATCAGGGAATCCTCAAGTGCAGCAGAAACAAGGATCTCTTTCTACTCCACCCCAATGCAGGGCCCATGGCCAGGGCCCGTATGTGCTGGAAACACTCTCAGTGGCACAAAACCACCTTGGAGGATGCTGTGAGCCAGTGGAGCTTAGAGCAGTCTTGAGATATTCTGAATTATACAAATGAGCCACTGTCAGCCCTGAAATGCAGACAGGGCAAAGGTGGGGAAAATCTGCTTTTCTGCCTTTCCTCAGCATTTTCCATTTACATCACCAAAGTCCACAGGTCAAATTCATATCTCATGTGATCTTAACATGGCCAGGGCCTTCTGGAGGATGAATTTGGTCTGGTATGTGTATTCTCTTAATAATAGGACAGGGCTGCAAATCAGGCCACAGAAGTCTTGTCACAAACTTGGTGAAGTTCTTTAAACCATTTACTCTCAGAGCATGGTGACTGTCATTTTGGTTTTCTGTTCCTACAGAAGGCAGTAGAAAGGACTTCTACCACTGAAATGGTGTTTCTAGTTAAACATGCAATCCTCTCAACAGACAGGTCTTTATGCTGTTAATTTGGTTGGTCAGATGAAATTTCAGAGTGACATCTGTTTGAAAATCATTCAGATTTCATCTACCTTCCTTACAGTTTAGGAATAATAAGAAAAAAAATGGTTTTTCCTATTTCAGAAATTCCCAGGGTCTGTAGTTTTGCATATTTTCCTCTTTTCAATCTCACATATAAAAGCAAAGTAGAAAACTAAATGTGCCTTCAAATAAATGTCAGTAGGTATTTGAACTCTGTCTACACTTCTCAGTCCAACTCTTTGAGATGATATTTGATCAGCAATTTTTCTTCTCTCACCTACCAGTTCACTGCAGTACTTAAACAGATAAAATTAAAAGATAATGTGAAATGAAGCCTTGCTGAAACAAAAATCCAGACAGAAAAACATTTTAATGATGAGGGCTTTAGTAAGATAACAAATGAAAAAATCCCCTAATAAACCCTAAACAACAAAAAAAAGGCAAGCCACTTTAGACAGAATTCATCTTTCCTAAGCCTTTGTCTTCTCCAGTCTCAACTGGACTCCTTCTGCCTCTGAAGCACAAATCTGCCCCTTGGAGACTGGTGGGACAATTTGCAAATCTGCCTGTTTTCAGCGTCTGCAGAGGCAGCCTGCCCACCCAACTTAGGGCAGCATGTCATGAAGCAGTTCAGGCTGGGCAGTGGAAAGCCTCCCTACCGTGGCAAAGAGAGAGTTTTACAAACACTGACAGATGCACTGGGGAGAGGCATTCTGTGATTCCTGTTCATTAATGGCCAATATATTTTAGTTTATTTTTGTAACTGTTTAGAACACCCTAGAGTAAGATATAAATGAACAGTATCACCAGACAGAGCCCAGTAGACCACGTTCTTTGTGTTGTGGTCCATTTGCAATGCTATTGATCCAGGGGTCTATCTATCTTCTATCCATCTATCTATGTAATCATCTATCTATATATTTTTTTACATCAAAATACTTCGCAAAATAGGGAAGCCCTCTTGAGCAGCAATGAAAATTGTCCCATCTTAAACCATCTCACGCACACCATCTCATGGGTGCACTCCAAAAATACATATTGTGGGTAGTTGGATGATTCTATATCATCTCTTCTTGACTTTTTTTCCTGTTTTACCATTTCACAGCCTCCCCACTATCCTGCCATCCTCTCCCCAGAGTGATTATAATCTCCAGCTTCTCTAGAGGTTTATCTGCTTGTACATCACATGATAAGACAGTTTGTTGCTCATATAATAACCAAAAAGTAAACAAATATAAAAATAAAAGGAAAACCCTAATTCTGAGGCTGACTGGATGAGCTGTGGTAGGCATTTATAACATTTTGGAGAATATTATGCCACTTGTAAATTTATCTCTTGAGCTCATTTTAAGCCATCTTTAATCTCAAATTTCAGTGTCTCATCTACTAGAGGGTGACTTATTAGGAAGCCAAGCCTTGAAAAAAATTTGCAATTCTGGCTATTCTAGGAGATCATAGGGAGGTCAGATACAGATGCAAGTTTTCAAGAGGCACCAGTTTTTCACCTTAGGATGTGTAAAATTCTCAAACTTCAATATCTCAAGGTCACATTGCATGTCATAGCAAATTTTACTTACCTTAGGCAAAGCAGTGATGTAGATCTTTATTTAAATACACAAGTTAATTCACAAAATGTGCATGTGAAAAGATACCCCAGCCCTAATTTACAGAATACCTACAAGATACCCAAGCCCATCCATAAATCATTGTTTTTCAGTATGGTTTTCTATAATTACATCTGTTAACAAATGTAGCAAATTCAATTAAAATTTAACTGGCAGTGCATGGAAGCAAAACAGGTTCACTTCTATTATGTCAAACACCTTATTTTATGCCATGCATGTTAAGGTTTCCCACTCCTTAAGGCTTGCAACTGCAACATTTTAACTGATATCTGGAGGCTTGTAATTGTATGTGTGCACATCAATTATGGATTGGATTCAGCATTTTCAGATAACTTCACCAATCACAAAGAGAGCTCAGTGGTCTCCTGGCATTTTCGGAGCAGTTTGATTACAGGTGTAATACATACAGCCTTGTTAGCTCTCAGTGATGAGGGATTCCCTTCCCTTCTGGGTTCTAGCTGAGGCACTGACCATTGCTTTTCACTAACAATTTCTATCTGCTCCCAAGAGATGTTTTAATGAGCCCCTCCGACATGGCCAAAGGCAAGAAATGTTCTCTGGGCCAGTGAGGTGAAGAGCCAAAGCTTAGCCTACTAGGCAAGCAATAATTAATAAGGCATTTTTGATTCATCTCAATTCATTAACAAAGTTACTTTTTATTATTATTATTACTGCTAAGCAACACAACGTTAAGTCTGTCACATTACTCACAAGTATTGAATGAAAAACTCGTGCCAAGGTACACAAAAAAAATTAATTTATGACAAAAATAAATGAATTTGGAATACTAATTGGGAGAAAGCAACTGACAGAGTGAAAGATTGATTTTAGGGGAAATGGAGAAATCTGTTTTCTGTTTATTTTAAGGACAGGGAACGAATTCTGATTAGAAATGTATAGCCAGCTAGGTTAGCAGAAGATGATAGATTTGTCTGAAATTTTCCTAAAATTCATGGCTATCTGCTAATCAGGCAGAGTGACTCTGGGGCTGTGGTCTGCTTGGATTAATGGGCAATAGCCCATTGAGACCCTCAGACTGTGTTGCCCCATGACAAGCCATTTGTCAGGTTACAAACATTGCTTCTTTGCAGTTAATATCTTTCCTTACTTCTTTCCTGCTTAATATCAAGAATAACTGATTTACAAGGGACCAAACTTCAGCTGGAATAATCTAAACAAACTGCTAAGAGCTGATTAAGGGATCCTTCAAATTTTTGTTTTCATAAGTCAGGATCTTGAGAGAAACAACCAGCTTTGATAAGTTGTTTGGCATTTTGCTTCCTTCCTCCTTTCCCTACACTGAGGAAAAAAGAGAAAGACATTGCCAGGGAGAGGAGTAATAAGAAATATTAGTTAAAAACAGGGTGCATCAAAACTGAAGCTCTTTAGAGATATGGAGGGGGCATCAATCACTTCTGTGGGCACATTAAGCTGTTACATATTATAGCCATCTCAGTTTAAGTGGTGTAAGGCTCATCTCATTTGCATTTGTTGTGTTACAATCTTGCTTCAGGCCTGTCTCCACAGTGAATAAGGTGGCTGTGCAAGGCAGCTTGTGGCTGGCATAAAGGATATGTCAGAGTCAAGCTGCTTCACTAATCAGCTTTGCTGGGGCAGATACATGATAGTCTATGTGAAGAAATTTAGATAATAGTATACAGCATCCACTGGAACTGTATATAGTGTATATAGGGCTTTAGACTAACTTCTAATCCTTCATGGAAAATTTGTAAATACTGCAGTGATGTTCTAGTGACCTCTAAAGGCAGCTGGTTCTCGCTGTGTAGCACTTTTTGTTAAACCTCCCGCTTTGTAAGGCACATAATGCTAATGTTCCTAAAGGCTCTGCGTGGAGAATTTCCCCCAAAAATATGATTACTCCATTAAACCTCCCACGTTCCATTGCCACCTTCCCACTCCTCCCCATTGTCCGCAGGAGCTGCAGGTGAGCCCCGCACCCCAGCCCGCCTGCATCCCCTCCTCCCCGGTGGCTCTGCCGCCTGCGCGGGGCCAGCGGGGCTAGTGGGGGCCAGCGGGGGCTGTGCGGGGCCAGCCGGAGCTGTGCGGGGCCAGCGGGGGCTGTGCGGGGCCAGCGGGGGCCAGCGGGGGCTGTGCGGGGCCAGCCGGGGCCAGCCGGAGCAGCGCGGGGCTAGCGGGGCCAGCGGGAGCTGTGCGGGGCCAGCCGGAGCTGCGCGGGGCCAGCCGGAGCTGCGCGGGGCCAGCCGGAGCTGCGCGGGGCTAGCAGGGCCAGCCGAAGCTGCGCGCCCCAGCCACGGCAGCCGCGGCGAGCGTGGCCCTCCCCCGGGGCTCGGCGCTGGCAGCACCTCGTGCCGCGGTCTCGCCTGCCGTCCCTCCTCTACACAACTTGGCATTATCATCAACTTCCCCTCATCCAGCAGGCCAGGCCAAGGGCTTTATTAAGGTAGAATAGCAGTACCTCGCCACAGGCCAGCCAGCATGCGTGCTGCTCCGAGTCGAGTGTGACCGCAGAGTTAAGCTGGCTAAAAAATGTAAGTTTTTATAGACGTTACTCTTCTGTTTCACATTTTCTTTTCCTTTCTTTTTCCCTTTCTTTGGCGATTTTAAAATTACATTTAGAAGAGAAAATTTAAAAAGTCATAAAAGCAACAAGAAGAGAAGGCTGGAGTTGAGATTCAGCTGCCCTCCCTCAACTCTTCCCAGCACAGCGTTTCCAACTCTCTGTAGCACTGCATTCTTCCCGCTGTCATTCCCCTTCAAGCTCAGCTAGCAGGCCTAGTGTGCCATTTTCTTGAGCACCAGTTTGCAAAGGTGGCCAGATCACACAGATCAACCTTCCCCTGGCCGGGCAGGTTGCTCCTGCCATGCCATGCACCTCTCCTGCGTGTTCAACTTCTCCACTCAGCAGCTCTGATGGTGAGCGTAAGACACCATGCTTTGTTTGCTTTAGTCGTGATTAAACAATTAAGCTGGACATTCGGGTCCGTCTGTGGAATGTTGTGCACACACACACACATATTTAACAGCAGATGATAAATAAAAGCTATAAAGTGTTTTAAATGCAGGTGAATTCTACAGAATAATGGGTCGGTAATGTCTTTTCGTGCTCCCCTATTGAAGATAAGGGTAGCGTTTTTTAAAACAACCCTCTCCTCTTCCTCACAGCCACCGAGAACCGCCCCCCCTCCATACACAGACACACACACACACACGATGAAAGACCTATAAAGTTGAATAGTTGGGAGATAATAACTCTAATGGTAAAGGTCCCAGCATACGTATACCACCCTGCCTCTGGCAGTAATCCTGGCTTTGGGGATCTGAAATTTCCTAAAGATGTATTAGTGTCTTATACACATGTGCTCTTGTGCACTCATAATCCTTTTCACTAGCTTCTTAGCTGCATGCTTTGTATTTAAATTTTCCTTCTGACCAAGTAAATCCCTTTGGATGAAGTGACAGGAGCTTTTCAGCACCCATAGCTGGGTGACAGCTGGTGTAGAGGCTCTGAAAGACTGCAAAGTGTTCCTTACTAGCTTTCTTCAGGACCAGTGTCAGCCACCAGCTGAGCGATTTGTTAGCTCCCCTTTGGGCATCAGTCAGCTGAAGAGGCTCACATTAAAGGCTAAAGTAATACAATAGATATTAATAAAAAAAAAAAAAAAAACACAACCACCAATATCTATGCTCCTGGTTTTACTGTGCTTTTAATTAGGTGCTTATTCATTATATGTGAATTCGGTACATTTTCATTAATTCAGGAAACCCTTTATTAATACTGTATGAAGTATGTATGCCTGCCTCAGAAACACACTGTTAAAACTTTGGCTTAAAAGACATAATTGTCAGAAGCTTTTCTAGGAGCAGCACAGCAGTTAAAGTAGTTTACTTGCAGATCACAGAACACGATGTTTGTATTTATTTTCCCTCAAGTAAAGTTTCCCTGAAAATATCCAATATGTAATATATTCTGTTATTTAATTCTAGATTTGAAGGTTTGCTTCTCAGGGGTTCTGGCAAGTTTTTACTATTGGAATTAGTAATGAGGAGCGCTGGAACTGTAGAAGTAAATGTGCAGTGTAATCAGGTTGTTAAAGGAAAAGCAATCCAAAAATGGGACTGTTTAAGAACTATACTAGGGCTGGATATAGCGTTGCAGGATGCTGCCTGCACAGACTTTTCTAAGGGGGTGCAGGCACAAAGGCAGGTGAAAAATTCTCTACCATTTCTCCAACAAGTAAAGCGAAGATTAATTTAAAAGAAGTCAATTTTAAAACACAGTGGCTCGTAAGATAAAATTTTTAATTATTTATTGATCTCTAAGGAGATTGAAGTACTGAGCTAGGTAAAACTCCCACAGCATTCAAGTTGTTTTGCTTGAGTAAGGACTGTTGGCTTAGACCGAAGACATATGAGAATTGCTTTACAAAAATAGTAATTAATATTCAAAACTTTGTTACTGTGCCACCCACACACATATTTGTGAAAGTATCTCAACTTTTAAATAATAATACGGACCTGTGATAACCAAACATGTAGAAGTATTTTAATTGTATTATTTTATATCATTTATGTTGTAATAATAAAATTCTCATTTACAAACTGAGGTACAGGAAATTGTGAAGTTTCTTTCTCTGGGCTGATAAGTTTTAATAAAGTTGGGATGTGTAAAGAGAGCTTCTCTTTTTTTGTTGTTCCTTGTTCTAGAAATGAATGGGGCTCCTAAAGGAATAAATCAAAATTCCAAAAAGACATGAATTCTCTCAAAGCTTTGAAACATTATTATTCTTAAAACAAATAGCTAAATTCAAACTACAGATATCCGAGGCAGTTCCCAATTCAAATTTTGCTCCTGATGACTAAAATTAAACCTACTTTGGGCCTTTGATTCATGCTCAGTAAAAAACTTTGAAAGTGATTTCTGTAAGAATTCTCATTTTCAAAGAAATATAACAGCTTTCAATATCATGCATTTCACTCAAAGTTTCTTTCCATTTTAATCAGATCTGGAGGTTTATTGTCTATTATTTTTCAGTGACAGTTGCTAATTGAATAAGATCTATTTTGTAGAAATAATAAAATTCGCAAGGTGCTTCTTATCTGTGAGTGATAGATCACAGAAATGAGAAAGATTATTCAAATGAATTAAAATAAAACATTGTTTTCTGGCTCTTCTTTTTACTTTGGAAACTTAACAAAACTAATTTACAAAGAAAAAGTGAGGTTTTTTATTTTAAAACCTTTTAGATTTCTCTGCAGAGGCAGTTACATACATACCACAAGAATGTACAATGCAGTTTCAGTGAAAAAATAGCATTACCTTTCACAGACCAAATCACAGATGTATTTACAGTTCTCACTCCTCCTTTGAATGTATTCTTGCTATTCATTCTTACATCTGGATTTTGACCCTTCTTTGCATACATTTTTACCACTTCCAAAATATACTGCTGTTGAGCCAGAAAATAAACACTCACTGAAATCTCAAATTAAGCTTCCCTCTGAATGAATTATTGAGGGACCTGATCCTGCACTCGCTGAAGTCTGTGGAAGTTTTAATCACAAATCACACAAGCAATTGAGACAAGGGGCCTTAAAATCATAATACCTGGTCAACCTTCTGAGCTGCAGAACTGAAAGCTTTCTTGTAAGTGTTGTAATTCTAGAAATCTGCTAATAATAAAAACGGAATTTGGGAAATTTTTAGTTTGAACTCAGGCATTTCACTTAGGTCATGATCCCAAGCACTTCTTCAGCATGTTTTTCCCTTATGAATTATTAATACAAGGCTTGTAATGGGCTCACAAGTGACTCCGGAGTCCTTATTAGTAAATCATGGTCACAATATCAAACTGAAAAATTCACAGGATGTATAGTAAAGATAATATTTTATGATATGTGAGAGAGGAAAAATATACAATAGCAAAATATAAGAGAGTGTTTATTTCCTCTAAATATTAATCGTTGTTTTCCCAAATTGGGTTGATCAAAGTTCCTAAATATTCCCAGATTTTTTGGCTGTTTTTTTTTAATTCTTGTTTTAAGAAATTTTTTTATTATTATTTTACAGCAGCTAGTTTTAAAGATTTTATTCTATATAAAGCACTGATGGTGCTGTTTTATTTTTAAATATACAGGAACTTTAAAAAAAATATAGGGCATACCTGTATGTTTGGTGTCTGTTTACATTTTCTGTAATGTAGTCATTAAGCATACAACATAGTCTTAAAGGATGTCAAAACTGACAACCACACTATGATTGATGATGCTGTGCTAGACTAATTCTTACCAGGTGTGGTGTGATGTGAATTCAAATGCAGCTCAGGATTCTTATTTGTATTAGTAAAGTTGTGCTTTGTCAAAGTTCTGTGACTTCTTAACCCACTAAATCCATCTTCTAATCCAAGTTTTTCTTCGCCTTTTTGCTGTATACAATATTTTTCTTCCTCTTTCTCAGCAAAGCAATCCTTATGACTTCGTCTGCAGCCAGTTCTTAAGACATACAGTTCGTGTAAATTCCAGAAAATACCAAGTCTGATGAGGTTATGTTAATTAAATGTAAAATCTACATAAAGGCTTCCTAAGTGACTTGAGCTAGGGTAGGCGAAATTATGAAGGATGAAATTCACTCCATCAGCATAAAGCACAAACAGGAAGCTTTATGTGGATAAGGAATAAAATACATGATCTTCAACCAGAAAAAGGGATACAGCACTGACTTCTTTGGTCCATACATAAATTGTCTTCATTGTCATCCCTTGTCACTTGCAGAACATGATGAGGGCATCATTGAGTTATTACCTCTTGTTAAATGTCAGTGGTAAATATTGGGTGCTTGCACCATTGAACAACAAATAAACATTTATGAGGTAGCAGAGAGTGTTGGACCTAAACTTTTAGGCTTCTTTGTCTTTCTTTACCTCTCTGTCCTTTCTTCCCCCTTGCCATCCTGCATTTTTGATTCACTCCTAACTGGTACATTCTCATCAGATGGATCATTCATTGTCAAGCCAAATGTCCAGCATCTTTGATAACAGAGAACTGTATTCACCTGGGGTGGGCAGTTGAATCGTATCTGTTTGTTTTCTGGCTGAATGATCTATCCTGCTTGGTTTTGTTTGTCTTGATTTTATTTCTATTTTATTAACAAAAGATATTGATCTTGCAGAGTCTCAAGAAAATAGAAAACATAACAAAATTCTTAAGAGTCCAATTTACCTCAACAGGCAAATAATCTAAAAATTTAAATAATCTGATGGAACAAATCATAACAAACCACATCAAATGTTGTGCTGTGTGAAATGAAAGCACCTATTACCCCCCACCACTACCTCCCCCTTTCCCTCACCAAGCCCTGTTTCACTCAGGTCTAATTTTAAGTGATCGCTTTCTCATGCAAATATCCATTGATTTGAATGAGATTTTGCAAGGGTGAAGGCTGAGCAAAGACTTTGGGATGTGATCTTCAGAGAAAAAAACCCAACCCCTTCTTTTTATGGATACAGAGAGTCACTGTACAGGAAAGTTATTGTACTATTACTGCACAAAAGTAGTGGAAGCAGGGCCAGTGCACGGGAAGGCAACACGGGAAGGCAGTCAGTCTGCAAAGGACTGACAGGCACTGCTTGCACAAGCACCAGAGTGGGGGGGAAGGCAGAGGCTTTGGGCATCCCCTACATTATTCACATATTTCTTTCCAGGATTACTTTGAAATACACTGAAGACCTCTTTGTTGAAACTCACAGGCAAAGCATGGGGTAAGTGGAGGGGGCCAAATTTTAGGTCTGCTGGTAAATCATGCAGTGGCCCCATACACCAGAGAAACATCAGAGAAAAAAGTATTACTTTAATTTGTCAAAGTCCTGATAACAAGCTCTGAGGGTGGGATAGTAATTTTATAATTAAAAAAAAAAAGAAAAAGAAAAAACAATGCAAGCTGTTTTCTTATATTCAGAAAATTTAATGTTGGGTTTTGGTTCTTTTTGAGTTCTGTTGTAGTAGAGGCCTGAGGAAGTCACAGTGACCCCTGCAGGCAATAGAGTATCCTCAAGAAAGAACTCAGGAAATTAGCATTATTATTACATACATAAAACAATTTTTATATATAAGGTTACCTTTTGTTGTTGTTGTTAAATCCCTTTTTTAGTTTCCTCTGCATTTCCAGTGTTTGGAAACATGCGGGTGAACTTCAGCAAGCTGGAGCAAGGATTTTGATGTAAAGGGGGACAGGATAAAGAGGGATAAAAATTCACTGGAGTTAAGCTTAGCATCTTTATTTACTAATACAGTCTGTGCTTACAAAATAAATCCAAGTTTTTGACAGTAGAGAAATAGATGTGAGGAATGATCCCTAAATTTGGAGCCCTGACAACTGGTCTTCCTTACCCATGAACAAGCGAAATCTTGCTCTTCTAAATACTAATTTTAAAGTCAACACAAGTAAATGCATTTCTTTCTAAATCATTACACTTATGAATTAAAATTCTAATTCTGTGTCCACTTTGAAATCTCTGTGATAAACACTAGAAAGATTGCTATTCCACCCACTATTCCCAGCAAAGGAATTAAAGTATGCCAAGTGCTAACTAATTGACGTTTGTGGCTAGCTTTATTTGCTATTTTTAAAGCACTCCTGTATACAACTAGTCGTCCAAAGAATTCCTAATGTCTCTATAAAGACTGTTGTCACTTACTTGAGAGGAGTAGGCATCCTGTGTCAAACATCATGCGGGCTGGATGACCTGGCACATGGCAGTCACTGAAGGAATAGAGAAATACTTCTCCTTTAGCATGAGCAGCATCACATCTGGGTGGAGCTCGAGCAATTTTTGGAGGTCTTACTGGTTTTCACGGATCAGTCAGTGCTGTTTGCTTTGCTTTGCTCATACTTCATCTCAGTTTACTTACTGGCATCGAGCTTGTTTCTTCCTCCTGGAGTCCTCTATTTGCATTGCATTCTGGCTAGTTCATTTTTAGTGGGCTGGAAAAGACTTTCTCCGCGTTATCAATTGGTGTTAGTGGTGTCAGTGGTGGAAATCTGATAAAACCAGACTTTCCAGAGGCCTAGCTAGGTAGGATTGTGTACTAATACTGATAATTGTTTGTTGTATCTGTATTTCAGACTTAACAATATTAAGCACCTCTCTGCATTACTGCCATTGTTTTGGCAGCTGAAGAGAGTGTGTCCTGACGGATTTGTGAAGGGATGAACTACTTAGTTATTGCTTCCCCTAGTTCTGTTGGTATAGCTATTAAAAATGCAACCTTCTCTTTAACAGATCCTCTATCTTACTCACTGCTCTTTTTTTTCTGAACCAGTAAGATGTCTTAGCAGAACAGAAATTTAAAGCAGAAGAAAAACATTTGAGAGATCTGAGCTAATATATTCTCACTTGCAAGCCAGACGAGGTGCTCTCAACAGCGTTCCTCTCACTGTTCCCATTTATATGTATCAGCCTTGCGGTCAGGTACTGGTTTTTTACCAACTTTCAGCTGAGCCATGGCAATATCATCTTTGCAATATAAGGAGAATGTGAAATAATAAAACTCGAGGTAAGGGTTTTTCACTTGGGGCTGACCTAGAACACATTTTCTCACCTTTGTTGAAAGCTGAGAGAAGTCATGAAGCTCCTGTGGTTGAGCTGGCACATTAACTCTTTTTTGCCATGCAGTACTTTGGATCAAATGTCTAAGTCCTTAATCGTATTTTTGTACCATATATTTCTCTTTAATTTGTAACATGATTTAATCTTTCTTTGTAAATAAGTATTATGTATTTTTGCCTATTATCATTTCCATAGGAAGAAAAAAATGGAAGAGGTGGGCAGTTCCAGACCCTTTCACCCCCACAGGAGTTACAGAGGTGGAAGAAAGGCTGCATGCAGCAGAAGGGACATGAGTGGGTTTAAGAAGAGAGCTCTGAAGAGGAATTATATCTGAACTTAATGTGCTGGCCAACAAAGCACAACTGATAACTTCTAAGGCCATTGTGGACCTAAAATGCTAGCAGTGGTCAAAGCAAATTACGACTTTTATTAGGGGACCCCTATCTATCATTTTCCTGCAGCAGGATTACACTGCCAGCCCTGCACAGGGAGATTTAGCTGGGTAATTCTCATTAAGGGGCAAACCTCTCTGACTTCTGCAGGTGCTTTGCCTGATTAAGTGCTCAAGAACCAGGGCCTATGGTTGGCCCAGCTTCACTCTAACTTGTCTGCCTTTATGCAAGCAAAACCTTCATATCTCAGCTCCAGCTCATGCTGAGGAGTCTTACTAGGCACTCTGATCCTAAGGGGAAATATTTCATTGCAAGGCACAGCTATTCGCATTCTTTCTCAAAACTCTGCTATTACATTATCCATTTTTCTCTTGGTTAAGGAGATCAAGAAGTGCATGCTCACACACTACACATGTAATCTTTCCATACAGGAGGCCTGGAACCCACATTCAAATTCTGGCTGGAAAGAGATCTGGCAAATTCCAACTCTTGATGGATTTATGCTTTTTTAATAACAGTCACAATTTACTGATAATTGTCCGGGGGGAAGTTACTGGGTTGGTTTTTTTAATTGGGTTTTTAAGATATTTAATTGTTTTCAGAAGTATCCAATGCTAAAGAATTCTTAAACACTACAAGAGCTCTGAGTCTGTGAAGATGATTTTAATTTTACTATGGAAGGTCAACCTATGGTATTAGATGCTGCCATCCACAGATAGGAAACTGAAGATACTTGGGCACAAAGGAAATTCCAAAAGGTAGGCATGAAGTTGCCCAAGTATCCAGGCCTCTGGTTTATAGTTAGTTTTACACAATTCATCTCCACCACCTTCCCTCTGGGAATGCCATGGAAAAATAACTACAAAAAGTAGGGTAGGGCAGGTATATAAACATAAAAGGCTCCTTCTGTTTTATGCAAAAGCATGGACAGTTTTGAGGCCCTCCACCCCTTACCCTTCTACAGACACTAAGAAGATTAGGGCACGTGGAGCAAGAGCAAATCCCTGCTACACCACTGACATTTTTTGGGAATTGGTGTGTCCCTGCGTTTATTGTCCCACAAATAAAATGTGCAAAATGACACTTTGGCTCAAAGGAAACAGGAAGACAAGCACATTGCAGAGTAAATGGCAGTGAAGTACTGCACAGGGACTGTGTAAAGTGCCCAGAACAGGGTGATGGCGTTGTATGAAATTGATCTGAGAATGCATATAGAAAATATTTCTTCAATATTAGTTGAATGTCTCAACTAATAGCAAAGTAAAGAAATGACCTGGTATGGTCAACATTGCCTGTTTTGTAGAATAGATTACTCAAAAAATTTGATTTCGACTAAAAGTCACGTGCACCCTCAGAGATAGGTCTGTTTTTCTCTCCAAGCATTGCCATTCTAGCTCCGGCCTGGATGTTCTAAGTGGAAATTTTTATACATAGGCAAATGGAGCAAGACATGCAAGGAAAAGGGGAAGAGGTGGTAATCTCAAATTAATTTAATATCTCTTTTCCTAAATTTTTCAACCAGTGAGAAGAAGTAACTGTTTTGAGGCACTTACTGAATTGATGAGGTACTCAAATCAATGATATATATCCACACAGGAATTAGTAAACTAATATTTTTGGAGAGAATCTGGTTTCACAACAGCAGCTAGACCTGCTCAGATGAACTATTAAAGAAGGGGCTTTTGTACTCTTGTGATCTGAATTTTGTGCTTGCTATTGCCACTTCAGAAAAACTAACAAACCTTTTTGGTTCAAAACTAGCTGTGTGTCCAAATACATAGCTAGTATTTATAGGAGGTATTATAGTAAAATATAATATATATATTATTATAGATAATAAATATATAATATATTTTATAATAACTAATTAGGAATAAAATAAATTTTCCTAAGTAGAGGAATGGGAATCCACCCCTGCCTGATCAGATATTTCAGTAAATTGGTTCCAAAGATCATAGCTACAGTCAGCCCTTTAATTTATGACTAGAAAATAAGTAATAGTGCAAGGTATATAGCACAACTAGAAAAAGGTAAAAGGATTTAGAACAGCACAAGAACAAAATTTTTCAAGAACTGAGAGACATCAAAAGAAGCCTCAGGCATTCTAGCTCTTTGCAGCTGAGGAAGATTTGCTGTGTGTTGAATCTTTCTTCCTTTATATATGTATGAAGAAAAATGTGCCACCAGTTCAGCCATTGTATTCAGTGGACTTAGAGCTATCATTTGCAGAGTCCTCACTCTACTCCCTCCTGGAGCATGTGGAATTTTCTTTGCAACATTATGCTTTCTAAAATTACAGGGGTAGAAGAGTAATAAAGCAATAAAGCCTAGGCAATTGCTTCCCATGCCCACCATGCTGTAGAGCTTTATGTGCTGTACAACTGATGGTCACAATGGAATCAATTGATTCCAGATACACTTTGTATTTTAGCTGCAGGTCAACCGGCTTGAATCATGGCAAATTTGCCAGTTTAAAGTCATTTACAAAGTTTAATATAAACCACATTAACACATAGCATAAACAAGCTCAAAATTATAAGCAGTTTGTGATATTTCAATGAACAAAAAATATTAAGAAATAAATATTTTCTTGGAATGTTAGTAGAATGCATGATCTATGTTTTCAATCCTAATTTCAGCTTCTGATGAGATGAATCAAATATTCACATCCCAGCTGCTTCTGAATGTTCTAAGTGGAATTTCTTGGAGCAGTGTGAGCAGGTGGTGTTCCCACACAGCTCCAAATAAAGTTTATACATGCTTGGGAGGCTGGCTGCCTTACATACAAACATGGATTCAAAAAACTAGTTTTCTTCTAATGCACATGCTTGGTCATTTTGGCATAAGGCTGAGAGATCTTCCAAAGGAAAAAGCCACAGGTATAGAAATGTTGCCTGCAGCCCTTCCTTCTTCCAGGCCTTAGGCAATAGTTTCCTGTACCTGACCCACAGCTTTCTTTAAGCTGCATGCATTTTAGGAAGTGGATTGTTTCAAGACTTTTCACAATGTTTTTTGTACTCTTGTGCCAAGAGTAGGACATGAAATTATGGAGGATATCTGTGGCTACCAGGCCTGTTGGGGTACACCAGGAAAGTAGGTCTTGTAGGGTTGGGGTGAGGGAACTTGGGAGTGATTCAGTGGGGTGAGCCAATTTAGCCACAGCTCAAATCTGGTTTCTGTACAAAGGCAAAATAATGATGTGCTATAGCCCATGTCTCAGTCACACATGTCCCCAACAGGAAATCATTTTGTCTGCTCTGTATCAGAGTCCAAATTGAAACGAACTGTCATGTAGGGATTCTGCACCTAGGAAACACATTGAATGAAAGTGCTCACAAAGACTTCACCTTTAGCAAGTAAACCCAAGCTTTCACTTTCCTAAGCTCCTCCTGGAGAACCCAATCTCCTCTAAAGAGAGATTCATAGCTACTCAAATACCTGCTCTGAACTGCACCTTAGAGGAGGACTCTTCCGGCTACAGAGGGAATTTAGGAAGCTCAGCTTCACGACGCTGGAGTCAGCTTTTGTGACTTTTCATTCCTCTGTGGTCCATTTGAACTTGGATTTTCATCTTTTTTTAACTTGCTCAGCAGCAGAGCCTGTATTTGTCATGGTGTATTGCAGGCACTTTTGGTTTTCTCTAACCTGCTATTTCAAGACTGTTTAAGACTCTGCCAGCTGGCTACCATCCTATGTCCATGGAATCGTGCAAGGGAGTATAAACGGGCAGTAGAAAGGTAAGATTTGTCCTTTATCTTACCAAAATGACAGTATTCTTCCAAGCAGACGACAGAGTGAAGCAATAGGACAAAAACTTCACTTTGGGCTAAATAGGAAGTCTCAGGCTGGAGGAATTTTGCTGTGGTGAGTT
Organism: Vireo altiloquus; assembly: GCA_013396875.1. Classification (NCBI taxonomy): domain Eukaryota; kingdom Metazoa; phylum Chordata; class Aves; order Passeriformes; family Vireonidae; genus Vireo; species Vireo altiloquus. The sequence goes on along the minus strand of VZRF01005200.1, from coordinate 350,013 downwards.
TTACCACTGTCCATTCCCTCTGCTTTATGAAAGTGATGTGAAAAACTTTTTAAATGATTCAAATATGTGGCTTTTAATCCCCAGTGTGAAAATTCCATCTAACATAATTTTTAACCTTGCAGGTTTCTTCACCAACCACGTGGACCCAGTGCCATTTTCAGTGTCAGCACTTGATGCTTTTACAAAAATGGTGTTGGACTTCCAGAGCCCAAAGCAGGGGGTTCTTCTTTAGTAGTCTCACTCTGTCTTTTCAGTATAAATTTTGCTATGCTACTGTTTGGCAGTGGGGTTAGGAGATTCATCACCTAAAGAAATAGAGCCAAATATTTGCTTTGAATGATTACATCTAAGATGTCCTTCCAAAGCTGTGGTGCCTAGATTATTGTGTACTCCTTACTCAGGAACACTGAACATATTTCAGTGAACAGAAAATATACTGTCCTGGTATTCCAAAAGAATAATGGACATTCAGAAATTAGCTTTTACTCCGTACATCTCTGACATAAATATTAAAACACTTTTTTCTATTTTTTTTTCTGCCATAGCCTCCAAAAGCCTTTAAGCTATCTCTCACTGTGCTAAACTTTCTTAGAGAGCATCTGTTAAGAGTTCTCTTACATTGTAAATAAACAAGTTATGACTGCCTTTCTTACCTTTGTACATTTAACTGTGTTTTCTAGAACTATTAGAAGGGGAGTTTTGAGGACTTTAACATTCAAAGCCCAAAACAGAGAACCAAGTAGTCAGAGGAGACATCTGGACAACTTAATAGAAAGATGAGAGACCTCTCTACATATCTCACCCACAGGACTCTCACAAACACAAATATATTGAAACATATTACTTCCTTCAAAGACTTATTTTCTTAAAAGTGAGCGTTAGTGGGACCTGAGCACAAACCTGTGCCATTTTTCTCCAGTAAGAAGTAGCAGATTTCAGTAAAGGATTACAACAGATGCAAGCTTGTCCTGACTTTGAACCATTTGAGATTAGTTTTATATCTCCTGATCCACAAGATACATCTGTGGTTTTAGTTATTTCACATCACTTGATTATTGCCATTTGAGGATACCACCAGTGTGATAAAATGAGCTTCATGCACAGAAAATCCTAACCCCTACATTTTAATATGAGATCTGCTCTAATACCTGATCAAATTCAATCAGAATAACTCCTCAGAAGTCAGCAATTGCAATAAAAAGAGTATCTGTTGCAGGCTTTAATTTTTTTCTTCTTTCCCAAGACTGGAGGCACACAAATTTTTTTGTTTTGTTCACTGGAAACTAATAATAAAATGTGATGTTAAAATACATGTTTTCAACCACTCTGACCAAAGGAATTAAAAAATTTTGGGACTTGTGCTTATTGACTATCCCCTGAATCTCAAGATCAGCTGGAGCAGATACATCAGGGCAAACACATCAACCCACATATAAAACCATGTGAGTATGATTGGGATATAGGACAAAAGACTTATTCAAGACATCCAAGGCACTCAGAAGTGCTACGACTGTAATAAAATTCTTATCTGATTATCAAAGAAGAAAGAGATGTTAATAAAAAAAAAGATTGATTTTTACTAAGGATACAAGAAGACGCTAAATTCAGCATCCAACGTTTTGCTGGTAACAGAGCAATTAAACATGACCAAAAAGGTCTACTCTCTTCTCTTTTTTTCTTTTGAAACTAGAAATATTTTCTTTCACTGGTGTCTAGAAGATCCAAAACACCTCTTTGCAGTCAGTATTCAGGAGACACACAACATATGGTTACTGAAAACTGGCAAGAGAACAGTTTCTCATTCTCCAGTTAGGCATTCATTGAAGATGCTCAGAGGACTATCAACACAGCAAATACTCCTTCTTGCTGATGCACTTTTTTACTGTAGTGACCCAGATAATCTTCTGATAAAAAAGACATTTTAATCACAAAGCTCATTTTTTTCAAAGTTAGTGTTCAATGTGCTTTGTTTAAATTACTGCATATTACAGAAAAATTGAAGAGTCTTGTAGGCATGAACCCTGCTTTTCTGTTTGTTTCGGAATTTTTCAGACATTTCTGTTTATTTTTGCACTTGATGTATTTTTGCATCTTTGCACTCACTTCTGTCTAGTAGTTGAGGTCTTTCCAGAAGTTCATGGGATATTACGATCTGCAGAAAAAACACCAAATATAGTGTTTCAAATTCCACAAATTAAATATATATATGATTTATAGGAAAATATTGCAAAACAAAAATCAGAGCATTAGCCACGTCTTACTCTCTGAATCTACCAATCCTTGCTTGCCTTTTTCTGAATATAAGCAAATTAAGGCTTTTTACTCCTATCTGAATTACTTTTGTTATTAGTATTTACATAATTTCAAGTGATAGTCCTGTCTAATTGTACTAGAGTCCATACAGTACCTTTTTTGTAACTGAATTCCAATAAAAGGGCACCAGTACATCCTAAAAACTGTTGGGAATATCAGAAATTCATACAATGGTCTTGTTGCCATTGTTGTAGACTTAAGGATGAATAGTGCCCTAGACAAGAGGAAAATTAGGCTACCTTGTCACTGAAATACAGAGTGAGAAAATTACTGAGATTCTGTCATCCTGGAACTATTTACAGCTTTTTAAGAAATGTCTTGTAACAGAGATCTTTCCTTGTGCAGGACCAAGAAAAAAAAATTAGGGGGAAAAATACTTTGTTTCCATAGACAATATCTTCAAAGACAAGGCTGTCCTCAGCCCTGTAGCAGGTACACAAAGGAGTGAGCCAGGACAAGGGCCAGTCTGTGTGTATCCTCAGGGAAGAGACACTGGTGATCCATTAAATGACATTCAGTTGGCAGATTCATGAGGAACTCGCTGGGAAAGTGTCTGCAAACATACCCAGGGGGCTTATGGATTCTCCCAGGCTGGACATACCAAAAACCATCTGGAAAGGGTCCTGGGCAACCAGCTTTAGATAGGCTTGCTTCAGCAGGGGACTGCACCAGGTGATCTCCAGAAATTCCTGCCAATTGCTGCCATCCTGTTTTTACATGATTCGGCAGTGGTTAAATACCTTACATCCACAACCAACAGGCTGTGCTGTGGAAGTGTGTGACACAGTGTAGTACAGGAGGTTCAACAGGCCAATAGCCTGACCTTTATGCCTAGAAAGAGAGGGTGGAGAACTAGAATGAATGGAGCTAATTATCAGGTCTTTATTGTGAGATCATAATTATGGCTGAGATATTAAGGAATAGCTTTCCTAGCTCCCTCATGTTTTATAAATGGCAGTGGAAGAGCTTCCTATCTGCTCAAAGACAAAGGCATCCTGATGGAGTTAGCTTGCAGATGGGAAAGAAATGTTCACATGGGATGATAAAAGGCAGATAAGTGGCAAATTCTTCAACCATCTCTCAAACAGAACTCAACACCTGACTGCAACAGTGCAGAGAGATTTAGTGTTTGTAACATACCAAACCTGAACACTAATCTGTTGTGTTAGCAAGCAGGGCACCTACAAGCCTGGGATCATCCTTTATTTTTACCTGGGAATGCCAAATGGTATAGATGTACTTTCTAGTAGTTTTACTCCCTTTAAACCAATGAGAATATTATTCCCATTGAATATTTGGCAGATGTTTTTTTTTCTTTCAGTTCCTAAAATGAACCACCTTACAACATTTCAGAAATAGAAAGCTGAGCTTCTTTGTTGACTCTATAGAAAGATCAGACTTCAGAAGGATACCTTTATGTAAGACTTTGTGTAATGATTTTCCTTCCCACTTCTCTGCTCTGGAAAATAACAGCTTTTCTGTCAAGGGTTTTGTGTAGTTATGTGAGTAAACTTATGCCTACACTGTAGAAAGATTGCAATACCTGTGTACAATCATAAGCATTCCCTTGTGAACTCACAGGGCAGAAAAAAATGTCAATGAAAGAAAAATAGAGGAATAAAAAATATAAGAAAATAAGTCTACTGTATGTTTCCAGATCTCTCACAGGTGTACATTAAATTGCTTTGGAAACCAAGATGAAAAGTAAATATTTAGTACACCACAAACTATCAGAAAATAATATTCAAGTAACAGGAAATGGGAAATTTTAAGTTCAGGGATTTCAGACACTCCGGTATTTTTATAAATTTCTGGAATTATTTCTTGTAAACTGAAAAGAAGAAACAAAAATGACACATTACATGGTAAGTGGATGCTAATGTTAGCAGTCACTTACATTAGCATGCTGGGCAGCAGGTCCATTTGAATGACATAAGTGGTAACTTAACAAAGTCTGGCACAAGCCCAGTTTTTCAGAAACAAGGTGCCTGCTCCACTCGTGGAGTGAGGACTTCCAGATCAATCATCAGTGGGAACTGGAGATTCTGAGAATGGTTTGTGCCCAGACCTTTCACCTTCGTTTAAAAAAAAAAGGTTGTTGTTAAACTGACAAAGATTGAAAAAAGAAATTATCTGAGGCCTGGAAAAACTACCTTATAGTAAATGGGTATATCTGTTTCCTTTACATAAAAAGGTTAAGAAATTGCATGACAACAGTCTAAAATTACCTGCATTATTTCTTCTAATGGAGTCTTTAATCTAGTAGATAAAGGCATAATAAGAAGGAACCGAAGCTACATAAATACAAACTGAAAATAATCTCTGATTTTCAAGAGTAAGTGAAAATTACCTTATGAAACAGACATGGTGGTTTCTTTGGAACCTTTTAAAATCAAAATAGATATTGTGATTTTTATCTTAAATCCAGATACATATATAAATTCATAGGCTACTTAAATAGTAGAATAATTGAACAATATATATATATTTAAGTAAACATACTGTATATTATAAACAATTGTTGAAAATGGACTGTAAGCAAAAATCCCTGGGAATTGCCACTTTTTTATTTGGGTGATACAAAATTCTGCATTAATATCAGTGCTGGTACTATCTGTTCAAACTGGGGTTCATTTTTATTGCAATTCAGAGGTGAAAATTGATACTGTCTTCTGTGGTAAAGAGAGAGCTGTTTCAACCACTAGGGGCTATGTGTTAATCAAGACTCCTGTGTTTTGGTATGATGCAGCTCTATTGATCATTTGCATGGATGTGTATGGTAGTGCTTCATCAGCCCAGATTTTCCTTTTCTCTCAGCAGCTACACCAGATCAAACAAGTAGCTGGGAGGAAATTAAAGTTTTTTACATTTTTATCCATATGTGAAGATGGCAGCTGACCCTTGCAGGTGCCTGAGATGCCACCTGAGATTGTTCAGTCTACAGAGCAGTTATGTTCCCTTGGTGCTCTAAAACGTTCCTTCCTTGGCTTGGACTGGAAGCACATGTGTGGCCACCCAGTGAGCTTCCAGACTGCAGTCCTTGTTGATTTAACCTGTCAGTTTGTCTCCTCACAGCCACCTTCAAAACAGACATTATTCAATTTTCAGTAGACCAAGCTGCAATCTGAGCTCAACCAAACACTCTGGATATCAAACTGATTTGATCAAACCTGGATGTTTGGCAAGTCTGAAATAAATAGTCTGTTATACTGGTGGTAGAGAAGAAGAAAATATAGACTAAAAAAGATGGGACAGAACAATTCTCAGGAGTTGTAGTACTGGCTTTTAAGTATTTGCTACATATAGAAGAATGTGAAATGTCAGGCAGCCCAAATCCCATTAAAAATACTGCTTCATCTGACCCTTTTGGAGTGCTGAGACAGTGAATAGATCTGACTGCTTATTTAGAAGTATTACAGGCATTGTATTGGAACAACTGATATAAAAACACGCTATCCCACGCTCCCACTTTTCCCGCTATTTGCCAATTCGTAATTACAGTATGTAAATACACAGCAGAATGGGTCTTTGGTTAATCAAATTGATTTAATTGCTGAATCCCCACAGATGAATGTGAACAGAGTCTTCTCTTTTCTCATGTTTTGTTGGCAAAACATAGCTGCACAAATGATAAAAATTCCACCAGAAATGGGAATGGGATTTGAATAACTCTCTTACTGGAGCAGTGCTAGAACACCTGTAGTCAGATTCAAAAGATTTTAACAAGGTAATTCCTCATAATTTTAGACCTGTAAATTATGACATACCCTAGAGATACTGAACTAATTAGGCCTTTGTAGATTATCAATGTGTATATGTCTACTTTTTATGGAAATGTGGCATTGTTTTTCATTTTCTGAATTACATAATTAAAAAGACAGTAACACAAAAAAAATGTGGCAAAAGGTTCACCAGATACTCTTGTTAGTTCATAGTCTGGATATAAAGCTCTTGTCATAGTTACAAGTGTTATTGTTAATATCACGTTTACTACATGGCACATTTAGCCACAACATTATCCGGATTGCTTTTGGCAGGTAACTGATTCATATAATCTGAAGAAAGAAAGCCTGAAGATGTCCTTGAAAAAATAGTGGGTCATTAAAAATCTGATGACTTCACGAGCTAGTGAAAACACTTGTAGCTTTCAGAGTTTTGGACCTGCATTGGATATATTCATGCTATAGGACCCAGGAATTGTAAATTTCCTCAGGCCAGGTTTAGACCTTTCCCAGTGCAAGCTCTATGAAAAAGCCAGACACATTCCTCTGTAAGCTTTGGTAAACCCTTCTTTCTATGTTAAGAAGTCATGAGTGCACACTCTTGTAAGGGTGGTAGCGTGAAGGATTTGTGTGCCAAAATCCCAGAGCTATTCCCTGCTATAAATCAGAAGTGAAGCCTCAAATCTGATATTTGTGAAAAGATAAACTAACTCAATTTTTTACAGAAGCTTTGTCTTGATCTCAGTCCTTCCATACCCTGGATGAATGCTGTGACCATTCTTGTACATTAAACAGAGGGAAAGAGGAGGAGGAGTGGTGGTACTTAGTGGTAGTAGTAGCAGCACATATTTTTCTTCAACTGTTCTTTGAAGAAAGCCAGCTGTCACTGCATACTGGGTCCCATTCCACAGGCATTCTGAGTGGGCCTGTGAAGGTTGTTTCATTAGAGGATGCTGAAAGAATATCTCGTCTTGGTAAGGTTTTGGCACATATAGGTTTTAGATTTTTCTGGCATGCTAATTTACTAAGCTGTTTCTAAGAAAACATTATCGATCTTCAAGGTCTGGTTCAGTTCCACATCCAAAGACCTGTGTTTAGATGTCTAAAAGTATCTGTCTGTATGTGTGGAGGAAGACTGGCTTCCCCTCATATTAATTCAAAGCCTAGTCAACACGATCAGGTGAGTCTAGCTCTTTGGTTTACCAAATGAGCTGTTTCCTTTATTCTTAGTTAACTGAGCTTTGCTGACTAACAGCTCGGTTCATTTGTCTAGACAGATGCATTTGAGGTGCCCTGATAAATTTCCTGGCCATTTGCTATTAGTCCAGTAGACCTCAACACCTCTGTTGTATCTATCGAGCCTGTGCAGATACCTTAGGTACTCTAGAATGTCTAAACATCATCAACTGAATATGGCTGAACATCTGAGCTGCACTCTGGCTTGTACTGTTAAAGAGGCTTAGCCATTACCATACTCATAGACACTTGCATTTAGATAAATTAACCTAGATTTCTGAGTCTGAAGGTGAACCCTCTCAGTGAAACTCAGGGGTCAGTTACCAGCTGAGACAGTGTTGTCAGAATCAGTTTTCTAGTTAGGCACTGATAAGTCTTATTCCGAGGCACCTATTGCCCTTATTCAGCTCTGTCCATAAATGCTTGGAGTAAGCTCAATCAATTCTAGGCTACCTGAGCCTTGAAACAGATTCACAAAGGTCACTCATATTTCACAAATAATGCCACTGCTAACTTTTGATCTCAGCAGTTCATGAGTACACTGATTTAAATGCTTACTATACGTTTCTTTAAGACTCAGGATAAAACTGCTGCCAGATTTCAATTCTAAACAAAATAAAATTCTTTACATTGCTTTTGTATTTGCTTTGTGTGATAACTACCTTTTCAGCCTATTACTAAACTCAATTAGAAATCCCTTCTTGTGCTGCAGTGCTTTGCTGAGACTAATGAACAAAGTTTCATAAAATCAGCTTGTGACCATGTGATGACTATTAAAACTTATAAAACCCTTAACAATTATCATAAGGAAATCAGCACACTATGGCATTGTTATAGGGTGCATTGTGAACCAAAGTGCTTCTAGCTCATCAGAACTTTGCCTGTTCATGCTGGAGCACAGACCTGATTTTAAGGAAACAGATGGAAATACAAACCTCTGATATCCCTATTCCACTTTGTGCAAAATACATGTTTAGAAAGAAGAATTTCATTGACCTTGAAAGACTACTGCACTGTACCCTGCGCTCAAATTTCTTCCTTTCATAACTCCCTTTTCTATCACTTTATATCAGTGTTATCTATGAAAACAAGTTGTTCTTGTTTTAGTTTTTTAAACTAATAATATAACTGCTACACACTGTAAAGACAGTTTTCTTCCAGATAAATGAGCAGGTTTTAGAAGGCTTTCATAATTTTCTTCCCTTCACCCTACTAGTTACACTATACTGTTTCTTGCTGCCAGCCTGCATGTTAATCCTTTTTGTTGGTGTTTTCTGCCCTAGTGTCTCTTCTGGCAACAACCAGAGTTGGCCCCTCATAATTGTCCTTCTCCTTCAGATTCTGGCTAGAAAACTGAGTGTGTTGTAGCCAGGCTGATAATTATTTCACAGTGGGACCTTCCAGTACTATTCAGAGATGCTGAGAAACATTTGCTTTGGAGAACACCAGACATGCTTGGAGACTTACATATGCCATAATTTTTCAGCAGTCAGAAGCTTTCCTAACATTCAAGTCTTTCTGCAATTCTGTTTTTCCTACTAATTCTGTTTTTCCGATATTCAGTTTATGTCTTATTTGCTTTGTATCTACATTCACAGCATGCCTGCTTTGTGTATGGGAGCAGACAGTGGGACCAGGAACCTTCTTTATTTAGCTATGTACATGTGAGCTCTTCAGACTAGGCTTTTCTTAGAGAAAACAGATGTCCATTTTAGCTTGTGCTCCACAAAATCCTTAAAGAAGGTCAGATGAATTGCAGCTTAAAACTATGAATTCGTCTCCATTGGCCACAAAAGGGTTTATTTTAACTAACAGAAAGATATATATATGCTTCAGATGTCTATATCTATACAGGAACTTGATAATTAAATGAACATAAACTGTCTAGCACAAATCATATCTTCTTTAACAACAAATTTTGCATGTAAGTGGCTACCATAACAAAACATACAAATAAGAGCAGCAAATTTATTGTCTAGTCCATTATACTGCTTTGCTTTCTCCGCCCTGCCACAAAACACCTATAATTTCCCTGTTATTTACCTTTTTTCTCGTGTTGAGCTTTCATTGTCCACTGAATGCTTCAACACTGAAAGTATTGTACTTAACCTAACAGCCGCTCAATGAAGTAATCCAACAGCATATTATAGGTGCCTACAGAAACAGAAACATCCTGGCCATAAAAAATAATGCCGTTGAAAAGCTATTTGGAGAAACATTTCGTTCTCTTTAGTCTTTCAGAATGAAGATGTGTTGTATGAGGTATTTTATACATGCAAATGCTTCATTTTCTTTCTTTAAGTCTTTATAGTACTATTTGTTTTCAAATGAGTTTTGTGGTTGTTTCATAGAGGGAATGTAAAACCCAGGGCACATGTCACCATTCTGTGGCTTGCCATATACTTTTCTTTAATAAATCGTCGTTGAAGATGTGAACAAGTTTAATTTCACAATGTAAATATTTCCCTTTCCAATTTGTGTGTTTGTATGTGTGTGCCAAAACCAGATTTTTCTAAAAAGCAATAATCTAAAACCCCAAAAATTTGGCACAGCACGACGCTATGCCAAATTATACTCCCATGGAAAAACTGCAAATGATACAGATCATTTATATTTATGAATCCTGAGCTCAAAGAAATAGCTATGTTTTTGTTTAACTTTGTTTGGAAGCCATGTTCAGTGATTTCTGAATTCTTGGGAACATAATGATTTACATGGATCATAAATGACCCTCCTGCTGCTTGTCTGCCCAGAACAGACCTCTGAGTAAATAAACAATCTCAAACATAACTAAAGTATTGGTATATTCCAAACTTCAGGAAAACTTTGAACCACATGAATACTGGAAGGAGTATCAGTTACATAGAGTTATAGAATAATTTAGGTTGGAAAGGACCTTTAAAATCAAAGAGTCCAATCATTGATCAAACACTGCCAAACCTGCCATTGCTCTATATTCTCAGGCATTGATCTACATGTCTTTTAAATACCTGCAGAGTGGTATTTAAAACAGATGGAGAAAAATAATTACCCAGTTTAAAACTGTTTTTCTCTATTTAATCTACTTTCTCACTCATCACCATGACACAGTGACCAGAAAGCAGAAATGCTAGTGGAGCCCACTGTCATCCACCTTCTGAACACAGCTCTACCATGTTTTACAGGTTACAGCCATGTTAGCCAGCAATAAAAAGGGAAAAGGGCAATTTCAGACATGCTCCAGAGGCATGGTTGAAAGAGACGGGCTCCATCATCATGGATATCTGCTATGCCTCATCTTCAGCTCAGGTAAATTAGAGATGTCTTGACACTGTGCTGGTCTGCAACAGTGGCAGGAAGCCATGTGATTTTTGGAACAGCTTTTCTCTGCTTATTTGGTTAACCGGACCTCAAATAGAGCACTAAATGGAAGGAATCTGTTAGTACCCACTAATCCAGCAGGGAATCAGAGACTTCTGATTCAAGAAGATAGAGAATTCATCACCTGGGTGATGAATTTTATTGTTGAGAGTTTATGATTACACATAAAAAAAGACTTAACTTATTTTTATTGAGCTTCTTTCTGTTGTGTCTGAACCAGTTTCATCTGATATAACCTGGATTTATGTCTCAGTTACTTGCTAGAACAAAAATTCTGTGGCATAAATGGCCTTCCTACACACTAGAAAAAATGGATTAGAAAATACAAATCTACTCTTTGGAAGGGTCATTGCAACAAAATATAAAATTCTTTCATCCTTTTTGCTTGTTTCATGTGCTGAAAACCAGTCAAGCTCAGAATGTACTGATATACACCTCAGTCACAAGAGCAACTACACAGACTAACACAGCCTTTGTGGGATCTGTACAGCTGCAGCTCCCATTCATCTACTGTCTGAAGTCACCTCCTTTATCACTAACTTGGTGTCTATGCACTACCCTGACATTGTATCTCTACTACTTCTGTGACAGCAATAAAGACATATTCCAGAAGGAATACAGCTGACATGCTGTAAGTGTGTTCCAGTTACTGTGTCCTTTCAGACAGTACAATGGAACAGCTAAATAAAGGCAGGGGTTCAACCATTTCCCAGTGTTGTGCATCCCGGTTTCCTCAGGAGCAGAACTTGCGGTTCAGTCTGTGCTGTTGGCTCTCAGTTCAGCTAGATGTGGGCAGGCCAGACCCTTTAATCTTCAGGGCTCGCTGTCATTAGTGACACTTTAGTCACAGAGATTTCTGGAAAAAGACCTTTCCCCCCAAATTCCAGGCAACACTGGTGTCCAAATAAAACCGAAGAAATTACTTTGCCAGTTAGCCAATGAAAACTTTAAGATTTAGGGGAATATATATCAGGGAGATTTCACATTTGCCTTCTCCCAGTCATACTTCTTTATCCTGCTCCTCTCAATTTGTTTTCTTTGGCCACCTTGCTGGGTCTGCTCTATTTCAGTTCTTTTGGACTCCAGGATATCTACAATTATTATTTAAGAACCAGAATTTTTTCAAAGAAGTACAGCCCAATTAATCTTGTTTCTTATAATAAATCTAATAAAAATTGAGGTTTGGAAAATATATTCATGTTGTGAACAGTAGAAACAAACCACTGAGGCAGACTTAAATGTCCTCTGAATGGTTAAAGCTTTTTAACAATATAATTTGCCCTAGAGCAAACTACCACCATTTTGGACACTGTGATTTCCAGATGTAGTAGCCACAGAAAAAAAAAGTTCCAAGAACAACATGATTTCTGGGGACACTGATGTTTAGATTATTGGTTCTCATTATCAGACTTGGTGATTATTTTCAGGACTTATACCACAGTTACTAACATTGTTTTTATTAAACAGAAGACTGCCAGAAGCAAGTTAATAGGTAGGTTTTGGGTTATTCTCTGTTCTTTAAAGTATTTTCATTATCAGATAATCAGCTAGCAAGCCGCTTGCATTAGCCCTACTCATATATCCAGATCTTTCTGTGACTGGTTCATGCGTAGTCCTCCCCAGAGATCAGGGGTACTCCTTGCAACAACATTTACTAATCAGAGTAAGGCACCACAGGCCGAGACTCAAGCATTTAGCTCTGAATTCCCACCCTGAAAAACAGTGTCAGACATATTGCATATGTATTTTACTGAACGGAATTCCATTAAAACATGTACATCAAGGTGTGTCTCCTCTTGATAGAAATATAGAGAACGAATTAACTTCACTCATGTTTTATCCAAATAAAAAGTGCAAGACTTGGGAGACTGTTCAACAGAAAGAAATAACCCTACCTCCCCTTTGCCAGCCAGAAATCTGCCTATCAGAAATGCATTGCTATTAGAGGTAAGGAGAGAGTCTTGGCAAGTACAAGTACGCTGCAACAGGAAGTCCTTTAGCCACTTCGAAAAGAAATTTCAGTACTGACAAAACCAAGACCGCAAGAGCATCCACACAGATTCTTGAAATTAATCCTTCCTGATTTAAAGTGGAAGAGAGCAAAATTTTTATTGAATCGTCCTACTGCTCTCAAATTATAATGTGCTCTACTAGATTGCAGGTCAGTCACACCAATCTGGAGGATATTATTTTTTTTTCCGTTTCCCCCCCCACTTATTCTTTTCATTCCGACAGCACTATTGATGAAGACCTCAGGAAAAAAATACCAGTGCCCAAGACACTTTGATGGCCTTTCCACTGTGTAATTATACTTACTCTTGATAACACTAAAGACATGCCTTATTGGTAGTGGCACAGGCTGCTTTCCTTTTCACAGAGAGATGGATTGTTTCTGCAGGCCTTGATGGCCTTCAAATTATCTGAGCACAGAAAAGAGAGCAGAGTGAATTTTATTTTAACTCATTTTATTTCTAAATTTATTTCCCAGTAGCTAGAAGGTGATGACTGCCCCAGCAGTCAAGTCAATTGTTATCTGTGGGACTTGATTATGTTTAGACCCAGTCTCTCATTTTGAGCAAGACACAGTTAATGAGGAGAGAAATGAAAAGTGCATTGAGTCACAGTGTGTTTGTGGTAATTTGTGACACATTCACTCTACTCAGTTCTTTGTTTATTCCTTCCCCCCTCCACACAGGTCCTGTAGAAAAAGGAACAGATAAGCGAATTCAGTGGTAGACAGTTAAGGGTGTTGAAAGTAATGAATCTATATCTCTCTATCTCTTTCCCCATTGTTGGCAGTAATTGGAGCAGTGTTCATCTATACAGTAAAATGCCAGTGAAGCCCATCTTAATGAAACATCTTTTTTTCCATTATTTTGCAACACATTTTTCATTGACACTGCTAGTTTTTATTTTCACTATATGCCTTTTTTTTTTTGCAAGCTCTTTGCCACTCTTCTAAATAATAGTCCATTAAACAGTTCACAGTGTGTGTTCTGTAGAAATGTAAAAAAGTGATTGGATGATACTAATTAAGGAGAGATTTTGTTTCCACTTACTGCAGATCAATGGTGGGTTACATTAAAGCTGCATTTTTGTGATGAGTTTAAACACAAAAGAACAGCTGTGCTAAATACATATTTCAAGGCTTACAGGTAGGTCAAATAAATCTTTCTTTCTTTGCTTGTCTATTTTAAAACTACAGCAAACTGTATGTGAAGAATAGTAGTAAAATAAAAAAGGCGAATTTCTTACTGCAGATATTTTTCACTTGTGGTAGCAGAAACTGCTAATTCAGTAATGTCAATTGCAATGCATTGAGATCCTGTTGGCTTTTAATTTAATCTATATCCTACTATGCATTAATTTTAATGAGACTTTTTTCCTTCTGTTTTCTACAGTTGCCACTGTAAGGTATCCTGTCTCTGATTTATGGCAGTGCTAGATACAGGAATAAAATACATTAGTAAGAAAACTCTTCCAGTATTTGAACCCACAATTCTTCCTTTAATCCTAAATTATTCTGAGCACAAAATGTAACCAAAATCTCCATACAGAGATATGTTCATATGCAAAGAAGAGTGGCAGCTCATTCCAGTCAGATCAATTAAAATAAAAATTCACTATTCGTTGGCATTCCTTGATCAGCACGAACAACATTCAGAGGAAATTCACCTGGTTGCCTCCAAGTAACATAATGAATCCTGAACATATATGACAAGGAACTAAAAGAGAAAATGCTTTTCAGGCACTTGCTCTAAATATTAAATGCACAAAACTGGCTTAAAATCAGTTCACTCTATTTTAGAAGTGTATTTTCTTTAATATAAGATTCTATATAAGGAAGCTATAAGCAGCCTGTTTTTATCCAGATCATTTAAATATCAAAAGCACACAAGAATTGTTGTTCACAGTTTCCTTGCATTTCAACAGTATAGATCCCAATTCTAGACCACTATTAGATGAGAATAACATGAGTAGGCTTTGTATAGCATGGACTGAGGATGGTCCCTTATACCTTTGATTTTGTAGAAACCAAGGTCACGTATAGATTTACTATTATAATTTAATTTACTATAATTCAGTACTGTGTGCCTTTCATCAAATCAACTTGAATCAAAGTTTATTCAGAATTCATAATACCTTTGTTTCATGTTGAAATCTGATGGTCTCAAACTCTTGAAAGGAATCATGTATGCTGGAAATCCATCAAACCCTGGATATGTGCACTTTTCAAAAAGGTGCACTTGTGATGATTTTAGAAAGTTTTATTTGTGTGTATGACTCTTGACACCTTCTGCACAAAGACAAGAATATCCACAGTGGGATAGTGTGAAAGGCCTTCTGTAAGTCTGAAGACTACTTGTCTATAAACACATGGACAGGAGCCCCTGAGATCCATGCCTTACTCCACAGTGGGTCAGTTACCTGTTTTTTCCACAGGTCAGGTAGAGCTGGTGTTTTCCTAACAATATTATTGAAACACGTTTTTCCTTTACACACCTTGAAATACAAACAGTGACATTTTACAGCATATTTTTGGTTCAGAAGGATGCCTGTTTAGTCTGTGCGTCAGCTGACTGATCCCATGAAAGAAAAGGCTATTCAGTCACAAAATGTGAAAGCTTGTAGGGTGCGTTACAGAATTTAAAAGCGGTGCTGAGACCAGGCAATGTTCAGCAAAGGCCTGTTTTCAAGAGTGACATCCACTCTTGAAGTGAAAACAAAGACAGTGGGAAAGCATTCTGCTGGTTACAGGGCACACTTCCAGTGAATAAAATGGTCTTTAAAATCTGCACTACTGCGCACCCCGCGCTGCTTTTAATGCTACTATGAACTGGATAGATTAGGGTGAGTAGCACAATTTTTAGTTCAGTTTTGCTCAGTGTCTCTGTAGCTGTAGAATCCACACATACAGAAATTCTTTATTCAAGCATGGGTTATCACTGGTATTCTCACAGCAATTTATACAAGGAAGCTTCTCCTGGTATAATTCATTAAAAATTAATCAACCCATTTCTGTGCAAATCTCTGTGACATGTGTTCTTTGATGCAGTGAGTGCTGAATAGTCTTTTCTTTATTATGAAATGACACAAGTGGAACTTTCTAATTGGCTGTCAGTGATGTCATATCCAAGTAAATGCACAAGTTGGCTTACTTCTCTTATTATGAACATTCTCCATGACAGACTCTGAGTTTCTGGAGAGCTCCTGTCCCTCTTTGGAAGTTAACATCACTTTGCTGGAAGGATTACAGTTATGCCTCAGTAATAGGAGAGAAACTTGCCAGTGTGTTTTCCTGTCTTTGTTTGCACGTAGGGGATACTTTTCTTTCTTTCACTATGTTCCCCTACTGCCCACAGGGGCAATGTGGAACTTACCAATTGAAACAAGCAACAAATTTCTTAGGCATCCTTTCAGGGCTGTCTTTTTGGGTGGTTTCATGGATCGTGTCAAAATCAACAAGAAATGTGGTCACACTCATATCTAACTCATAGTTAACAGACTTCATATAATATGCAGAAGTTTCAGCAGCACAACCACAAAACATACATAGCCAAGAGACATATGGAAACAGTGAGATTTTGTTCTTGTGGTTTTCAACTTATTTATGTATTTGGTTAACAGCGCCTCGTTAATGCAGAAGGATTGCCACGTCTCCAGGCTTGCCAGGAGGGTCAGCTTTCACTGCAGGAGGATGTGCTCTCCGAAGAATATGCTTTGGCAGGAACGGTCCAGCTTACATTCGTTTTTCTCTGTTACACATCTTATATACCTGCAGGGCTTAGATAAAGGGCAAAGGTTTTCTTCTAGGATTTTGCTTCAAAAATCCTGTGGCAAGGTGTTGCATCCTCTAGCTATCCTCCATACAGCTCTCCAAACCAAGGTTACAAATCCATAACTTCTTTACTACCTCAGCTCCCAACTACATTTGTCCTACTTTGTAAGCAGCTCTGCTTTCACGTGCAACCTTCAGCTTACATCCAGCTTCAAGACCCCTAGTCCCCAGGCCTCTGCAATCTGACAGGACAGCTGAGACCACCCTTATGAAGACCACAGCCTCTCCTGCTCTCTCTGATCTCACATGAACTCTCATCAACTCGTTCTGATCAGTCCCAACCAGGTTTGTCAGCAGAGCGAGGCACTGCAGACCTGTGCTGTTTCTGGGGGGAGTACAGAGGTGGGCATCCTCTAAGATGGTCTGCTGCAGGCAAGGCCACAATCTGATCTTCAGCTCTACCCCTGGACTCCCTCCTCATGTTACCTAGTGCTGTGTTTAAGGTGTATGAAGTAACACAAGATATATTCACCTGGAGACTGCAGCTCTCCCAGATGCCCATGATTATTACTAATCACATGCACAATGACAATGCAGCTTTGGTAATTCTTATTCTCCAGGGCCTGCAAAAAAGTTATAGAATATTATATGCAGTAATCTCAGCTGATAGAGCTAGGGTGGTGCTACTCTAAGTGAGGCAGGAGTTTAGCAATCAGATTTTGTCACTACTTAATTAAAATATCAAAAAGAGTGAATGCAAAATATAGCTTAAGAGAGAGATGTAAGTGGCTTTAGCCAGTATCAGGTTGTCCCATCTTCCAGTCTCTGAATATTTCTTGGTTTGTTTTGTCTTGTTTCAGGAAAAATAGGAAACATATTTCTTTCCCTTTTTACTCTCCTTTTAATTCCTGTTCTTTCCCCCCCCCCTTATTTCTGGTAGACAATGGCTTAATCTAAAGAATAAAGACACTATATGATTATATCATTTTCTAATCCAATTACGTATCTTTGATATGGCCCCTTATCTTTTTTCTTTATGCAGTGATATACAGATCACATGGTTCTTTAAACTTGAAAATATCTTTACTTTTCAGATCATGCCTTTACCTTTCCTTTGCATTTCACTAAAACACAAATGTGTAATATTTAATTATTTGATTCCTATCTTATGAAAGGAAGATTAATAGAGACATTAATGAATGCAGTAATGTAATCAACAGTTAACTTTCCTAGAATAATTTGATTGGGATTTCATTTTAGAGTGTAGGTTGAAAACCTGGCTCCAGTAAAATTACAGAATTCCCACAAGACTTAATAGGACCAGAATCTCATTATCTACTTTCTGATGACCTGAAAGTTTTCAGTATTTGGCTCTGTGGTCGTTTGACACCAATGGAACTGCTTTGTTGCTTCAATGTGTGTTAAACTTCAGAGGAATACTCTCCCAGCTGATCTGCCCTGGAAAGAGGCAAAGCCTTTTCCACAGTCTAGAACTACAGCAATGATCAACAGCCCAGCTAGGCAGCAGCTGTGCAATGGTGTATATAGAAGCAGTCATTGTCACCATTTAACACCATGGGAGTGTTAAATACACTCCGATCACTTCCTAAAACCTGCACATACCCATAGGTGACAAAAAGAGTATTAAGCATATGTACTTTTCGTTAAAAAAGCATTCACTTGTTCATCTGCTCTGCTTCCTTACATAAGTTTGAGATTGTCCTGTAGGCTAAATTTAAACATTGAACTCTTAAATCTCATGCAGTACTTACAGAAGTAGCAGAATTCTTTATGAGATATAGGGGAGGCATAAAAAAAGTTTTGTGATCCTTGGTTTGATCTTTTATATTTACAGCAGCTCATTATTTGTTTCAGGAAACCCTGCCTTGTTCACTTATCTTTGATGTTAGCAGTGTCTGAAAGTCTAATATAGACATTCCTTTTTCTATTTTAATTTTTTTTTCCCCAGCTGTTGTTTACATATTCTTCCCAAAATACATTGGCACAAGGCAACAGGCTTTTCATTGTTTAAAGAACTAAAGCTGTTGCAAGCACAACCAGCTGGGATGGGTTATCAGATGGGTGAGCAGGATCGTCCCATACACCTCAGTGAGAAAAGCCAGCCACACATCAGCAGTGGAGCTACAGTGCTGACCCTTCCAAAGCCGGTTGCTGAAGTTCTTGTTGGTTTAGTAAAGAAAATAACAGTCCAGCCTAGTTCCTTTTGCTCTTGTCATAAAGATGGAAAGAATTAAGGATCATGATAGCCATCATAAAAGCGATTTTTTCCTCACCCTTTTTGCATGGAAGCTAGACTCCTGCAAGAGAAACAAACCCTGCAGCTGGCCTTTCAGATGTACTGTGAGGCATTAAAATGTTTGTCTTGTCATAAGGACTCATCAAAGGGACTGAATGGTCACCAAGGCTGTGAGCAAGAGTAGCCTGGAGAGGACAGCTGGTCAGTAGTCATCAGTGACAAGATGACTCTGAACTCTTTGCTGAGCTGTGACTGCCTTTCTTCCCTTTCATGGCCTACTTCCTATCTCACTCTATCAGTGCTCAGCTAACTTGCACATACAGTGGCAGCTTTCATGTGTTTTATCTGGGATAGTATCAGATAAAAATTTATAGTAGAGTTGTGTGTGCATGTGTACACAAGTGTAAAATAATGGAAGTTTAGAACAATATGGAATAAAACCAAAACCAGTAAAGTACTGAAGACGCTACAAAGATGAGAATGCTATGTTGTTACACATTGGAAATGCAAAAAGTATGGTCATTGTCTTGAAGGTTTTGAGTTTCTTCTGTGCTCCCCTTTACATTCTCAGGTCAAGTTGCTGTATGTTATCTCTGCAAGCTTGGGGATAGCCAGTCAATGCCCCATTGATGCTACTGCACAGGCAATTGAATGAATAGGAGCTGTGTACGGGTTGATTATTAGTAAACTAGAAAAAAATCTGTTTAAGTATGAATATATGTGAGAATCTTTTTAGGTATTTTGGTTTGTTCTTCCAGGATGAGTCTTGTTAAGTATTGGAAGTTTCACTGAATATCTTCCTGCTGTTCTTGGTTTGTGTATTTTTCTTTTAAGCCTCTGTTTTTTATCCCTGCTGCATGCCACTATTAAAAACTGATCTACAAAATAAAAGGGTTCACTGAAATTTCTCAACTGTGTTGCAGATGGGCTCCCCTGACTCAAAGGTGCTCCTGAGTATAAAATAATTTATGACATCAGAATTGCTTCCATTTTGCTAAGGATGAGCCCTTACCCATAGGTCCCATGAGACAATATGGTCATGAGTTTTTGTAGTGTTCTCTCATGCCTGAGGCAAAGCCTTCTCCCAAGAAGAAGGATCTTTAATTAAAGGCCCACTGCCTAGGCCGTAATTGCCAGTGTTTGGGTAGCAGGGCCCTGCAGGGTGCCTGTGTGTGGGAAGGAAGAAGCTATGAGCTGTCCTGTGAGAGTCACAGACAGGTTCAGTCAGCTCTGAAACTGATGTGAGCAGCCTGTCAGGTGTTCAAAACTGCAGCCCTTCAGGGAAGCACCCCACATCTCAGCTCTGACACGTTGATGAAAAAGGTGCAGTAATGAGGGTCATGAAAGACATGGGGAGATGTCTTTGGGGACATGTAACTGGGGACATGCAGACAGGGACCTGCTGAGGACATGGCTGGAGATACTCTTGGAAGGAGGCACTCCATGATGGTGAGATACCATCCAGGGCCTGCAGTCATGGACAACCCGCAGCAGGCAAGGGACATTCCTGAGGTACTGCAGCTGTGGGCAGGGACATCCTTGAGAGCCTTTACCACTGGGTGACTTGTGTCAGAGTGACTGAGGACACTCTTCAGAGTGAGGATACCCTTAGGGGTTGTGGCCATGGCTGACCCATGCTGGGGCAGAGGAAAACCATTAACAAGTGAAGAGAAGCACACAGAAACTATTAAGCACACAACCCAAAACCTTCTGAGCCACATATTTCCTCATCTAAGGAACTAGGATTGTCTGAGTGTGACCCATGGCAAAAATACAGGAAAAAGCAGTCAGGAAGGCAGGGAGGAAAGATTTGGCTTACCGTGGGCCCAGAGAAAGGAGGAATTCCTTTACTTTTTTGTAGGTGTTTACTTAAGAGTTTCTCACTTGTTGATGGAGTTTTTTCTCAATAAACAAATCATTGATTAGAAGTTAAAAAAAAGTAAAAAATTATTGAATCTAGATTGTTTACCCACTGCAGGCACTGAGATGCTGCTTGTCATGAAAGACTTGCATCAGTTTTAAGATTTTTTTGGCCTTTTTCTTTGGCTAATGTTCATTCTATATTTCAGATGATGTTTAAGGAAACACGGAGGTTTCCTTATGGAATAGACTGTGTTTGAGCTTCCCTAATTCACGTTCAGTTTAGCAACATTTTATCTTTCTCTGAAAGTGGATTTACACATATATGTAAATGGAACAAAATAATAAGTTCTGCAAATTAAAATTTTCTCTCAATCAAAAAACACAGTAATTCTGTAAGAGGGTAAAAGAAACCTGGGTTACCTTGCAGAAAATTCATATTCTGTCAATGAAACAATTTTAGTGTATCTTGAAGTATTTGTCAGCTTCTGTCTTGGAGTGACTTTATGGTCACTATATCGTCTGCCTGTGCCCAGAAATTGAATTTTATGCCTTTCTGTGTCTTCAAACTGAGCCTGGTTGGGGGAGGGGTAACTGTTTTCCATCAGGGAATATTCCCCTCTGAATTTGTCTCAAATCGGGACAGCTTCCTTTGGCATAAAATGCCTGAAGACTTAATATCATCATAGAAAATACAGGTTCAAATTCATAAATCATGATCAGTTTCCCTCATCTGGCAAAATTAGGACCAAGCCTTAAAATTCCTCCGTGGTCCACATTCAGGAAATCATCTCTACTTATGGTAGTAAGAGTCAAACATTGGTTTATAGTTAAGCACCTGCTTAAGTGCTTTTTTGGGTTATGTTCAAAAATGAAATGTGTTCATATCCTTCATGTGTAGATAAGGGTCAGATATAAAATTAGAAGATAAATTTAGATTCTAGTCACCTTCTCTTTAATTAGTGAGTACTCAGATCGGAACTTCTATATGGGACCATCTGGGCAGTGACATTTTTAATGCAGTCATTTATTTTATCACTGGATCTCTTGCATTACAGGTCTGTGTTTTTAAACAGAATCAAAACAAATATGACAAGGTTATTCATTTACTGGCTCAAGTTAGAGAAATTATCACTGAGGAGGTGTTGAATGAAGTACATTTACTCTTTTGAGTATTTCTTGCTCACAACATTTTGATTCTCATAATTCAATTCAAAAACGATCAGGAAAAAATTTGTTCTGCTAAAGAAATCCCTAACAAATTATTTACATAAAACAACTTCTTAAAAAATTATTTTATTAGGGTATGTTCCTTCAGTGAATTATATAAATTAGCAAGAATATCTTATTCTCTACATTAAATTATGGTTTTCTAATGGGATGAGGGTCCTTTTAAATATCAGTGCTTTACTTGTCAGAGAGATGGACAGAACGTGTGAACTTTAACAGAACATCTGCTTCAAAGTGCATATGCTGTAATTTATGGCCATTTCAGTATCACAGAACTGTTGCCAAATTTAACAGGATTCAGTACTTCCATAAAGATTTTAGCTTTAAAAAACATATATTGTTAAAAAATAAAATTACAGGTGTGGTATTATTTATGGTAAGTGACTGAACAAAGATTCAGGTAAAGTGACCTTGAGATAACAAACATCACAGAAACAAAAGGCTTGGGTGTTTTGTGGAGAGAGGATGGTTATCAGTAGGTCATTCTTCAAAAGAAAATATTTCCTAATCATAGGAAAAATAAAAAGATGAACTTTTAAACTTATTTCTGCAAAACTAGCAAATTCAACCTCTTCTCTTTTGCCAGCTACTGGATGGTGAAATCTCTCACAAAGTTTTAGAATTGAACGAGGAAGTGTCACAACAGTATGGATTGACATCTGCCTCTGTCAGGTTTTTACAGCTTGCACAAAGGAGGATGAAGGCACACTATCACATAGGGAGACCTACCATTTGACAGAAAAGAGCATTTTCTGACCTGACCAACAGTGCTGGGACTTAAGTGAAGGCTCCCCAGAGTGGATGGTCAAAAACATTGATTCATTAGTCTGTTTAATCTTTATGGCTGCTAAAGGAGAGATCCTCCTTGATTTGCAGTCTGACAGACTGTCATCTCAAGAGGTCCCAGATCACTGTCCCTCCACCAAATTGATAAAACAAAAATATAAACCCTACTACCCATGATGCAGAGAATTAGCATAAGGTTGAAGTGGAAAATGGAAATAAAAAAATCACAAAGGACTGAACTCAGTATAGGGAGAAGTGGCTGTCAGGGAGCTAGTCATAACTTCCCACATTGGGAATATATGTGCTGTTTTCCAGGCTCCATATGCAGTGCAGCCTCAAGGGACTGAGGGAGTGCAGAAGCAGAACAGAAGAGCTCAGACCCTCTACATGCTGCCCACTCACCGTTGTACCAGCTGCACAATGCTACATTTTGTGTCCCAGTGTAAGCTAATTATATAGGCCAGATAGATGAAGTATTGTCACCTACTGCCACTGAAGATGAAGGCAATCTAGAATGACATGGCAGGGTTGGAACTAGACAATCTTTAAGGTCCCTTCCAGCTCAGGCCACTCCATGATTCTATGCTTCTATGGCTAACCAAGATGGAGACAGCTACTTTGTAGATGCAGAAAGTTAAAGAGGATGAATTTCATTCTGTGTGTATGCCAGTATTGGGCCATAAATGACTCCTGATAGGACTGTGGTAATGCAATATGTACAAATGGTAAGATGTGAATAAAACAAAAGCAAAGGAAGGTGATTATATTCAGTGAGGGTGCGAATGACTTCTTTCTGGGGGCAGCAAGGGCCAGCTGGAAAACCAGGTGCCAAGGCAGATCCAAGGGTGAGGCCAAAACATCAGCTCACAGCTGGTGATCCAGGGGTCAGGATCAGACTTACTGAGGGAACCTTGGGTCAGACAGCCCAGGATGGGCAGGCAGAACTGTGGGAAGGGGCCAGGACTTGGGACTGTGACAGGACCTGGCTCAGCAGGGACCAGGGCCAAGGCTGTGGGGAGGTGAAGACCAGCCCCACTGCAGTGACACTGACTGCCCTGGGGTGCAACATGGGGCCCACGGCCCTGGGCAGGGTAGAAAGATCTCAGGCATGGTAGGAAGTACTGATGGTGTCCTCAGAGCCCTGACAAGCTACACCAGTACCATTATGGCCCTTTGGTAAGCTTGCTGGATGGGTAAGATAGGACAGGAGTCAGAATGAAAAGGTCATAATGCATGGGGAAATGTCCACATGGAGAGAATAGGGTGAGACCCCCCAAGAAGCTAGAAGTCCACTCAGTAGAAAAAATAGCTGCTAGGTTTACAGCCTCCCCAGGCAGAGAAACCTTAGGCTGGCTTCTGACACAGCCCAAAACTGATCCTCACTGAGATTGCCCCAGAAGAAAGTTATGTGAAGACAACAGTATAAAGCCGCCCTTGCCCAAGGACAACTCTTCATAAGCAACTTTTCCATATGGTGGAAAACTACCCAGATAAAGAACAACATAAATGCTCAGAAAAAGTCAACTTACTCACATTTTTGCGTAACATTTCCCATTGCTCTTCTCTATTGCTAGAAAATGAGGGACCCTGGCACTGGCATTTTTAAACATAAAAAATTTTAAATAATACAAAGACAATCTGAACATCCAGAGCAAATTAATATTCTTCATTTCCTGTTAAACCTCTGTGCTTTATTTGCATTTATCTCTCTGACGGTATTTCTGATTCTCAGCTACCGTAGCCTATATTAACAGGCACTTTGGGTTTAACATCATTAAATGTTCACTGTCAAGTCCCCACAAATCCCACATTCCCCTTGTCTCTCAGGCTTAAAAAACTCATTTAACACTAAGGGCTAATTAATTAACTGGATTTTTCTATATTTAATGGAGACTATCCTAAACCATACAACCAAACCCCACTGAAATTTAGTTCACCGGGGCAACCTATAATTATACCCTACCAGATTTAACCTCTGTTCTAATTCATATTTATTATTACAGTAGAAGTATGTATTGTTATTATTATGAATATGCTCATATGGAAAATTGCACAAGCTACAGTGTACAAGAATATTGTATCATTAATGTACTCTATCCTGAAGAACTCTAGAAGCAGGTGCCATGGGCATTAGGACTGGTTTTCACTCTGAATGAATAAATATAAAAAATTCAGGGTGAAAAAGAAAGACAAATGCATTATTTAACTAACCAGTAAACTCAAGGAAAAAGATCTTGCTCAATTTTTATACCACATTCACAAAAGTTTTCGCACACCTCCAGATGGTCAATTAACTTTCTTTTAGTGTCGGCAAACTGGTTTTCATTATTTTCATTGTCCATATTGGCTTCTGTAAAATTCATTTTTGTTCATTATCTTTTATTTATAGATGATTGCTAGACAAGCATACAAATTCAAAAAGGAAATCAAAGAAATGTGTGGTTGTTACTAGATGTAGGGCTAGACATTAGAAAAGATGACTGTGGTGAGTTAGCACTGAGACATGAACAGGGCATATAGCACTCTATGGTTATGAACATCTGCTTCAGGCGTGTTAGTAGGACAGAGGACTGGTATCTATCATATGACCCTCTATCTCAATTGGAGCTCTTCTCACTGACATTAACAGAAACTAGTTGCGAGCTTCACACAGCTGTAGAAGAAAGCATCCAGAGAAATCTCTCTCTTTTAGAGACTGATGCTTTTTTGGTTTTGCAAAATTAATGAAAAATTAATTGCAAGTTTTTAATTTTTTCCAGGGACAAAACACAATCAAATTTTCACCCATCTTTACTCTGCAAAACTTTCTTTTAGAAGAGTGAACCATTTCAGTATGTTTTATAGCGCCCACCGTGTCTAGGTATTCCTCTATCCTGAGATGCTATGCCATGTAGAAATATAAACAATATAAACAGTCTCATGACCTGCATCTCCATGAGTCTGGAGAGGAAAATGCAGAGACATTGATATGGATCTTTTCAGAAACCTAGCTGCGTAGTCTATGTTATATACCTGTGCATGATAGTGTTTCAGGTGTGGAACCCACCTTCATATCTCTCCACAATCCAGCCTTGTACCTTTAAAAAGTCACTCTCAATGGAGTAGTAAGCAAGTGCATCAGAGATACAAACATACATTCAATTCCTAACACTGATTGAGAAGTCCACCTCGACAAGGTAGACTCAAACATATCCATGGCAACAGTCTTCTCATCATGAGCACATCATTGGACACAACACTCTACAACAACCAGCTTTCCAACCAGTCTTATATTCATTGGAATAATATTCATTGGAATAATAATGCTGATCATTTCCTGATTGGGCTCTACAGTGAAGAAATTGGTAAATACTGGATGTATTTCTGCATGAAACTTTGTGTGTGCACTTAGTCTTGCTCAAGGCAAGGAAAAATCTTTTGGAGCATAAGTAAATATTTGAGTCCATAAGGAAACAGTGAGGTTGGGGCATTCAGATCCCATTGCTTGTAGGCAGGTGCATGGAGTTAGTACTCTGTGTCTGACAAAAAGGAGCAGCAGTGTTTAGAATAGGCAATAAGCAGTAATAAGTAAGCAAATACAGACTTAAATTCCAATACGTGGTAACCAAAGCTATGGAAATGTTAATGAATTGTATTCAGCAGAGGTAAAGTCAGCAGGGAGGAAAACACCAGTACCTGGCTGTGACTTAATTGTTACTTTACAAGTGTTTATGTGCTCTGTGTTTAATGAGTGCAGATTGGGAGTCCAGGACTCAATTAAAAATACTATAAACAAAATAGTAAGAGTACAAAGGCAAGGAGACAGCATGATAAGCCCACATCCTATGGCACCGTGACTGGGAAAACATCATACCATATATAAGATGTCTCCATATCTAAAGGAGCAGCAACAAATGTTAATGTTTCATCTAAATGATTCGGGAGTCGAGTTGAGAGAGTCTGTGACACATGGAGTAACTACAGCTGAGGAGAAGGTGAGACCCTTTATCTCAAATGCCAAAGTCCCATACGCCAGACAGAAATTTGACATGGCTAGCAATATATATCTAGTGTTGAAAAGTATTTACTTCAAAAGTGTAGTGTGCCCCAGAGAATGTAAGGATTCCTTCATTTTCCCTTTTTTAGTATTATAGGAGCACCAGTACTCGACCAAAGACATGATTCAAAGGGCATAACCTTCCAACAGGCCTCTCTGCTTCAAATAACTCACATACACACACACAAATCAAACCAAATAATCAGAAACGTGAAGTGAGCAATAATGATCAATGACAGAAATAGGAATCAATGAATTAAATTCCACTTTTTTAATTACTCATTTAGGATTCAGAGACTATGATATCAGTGGTTGTAAATTCTGATGACAAGGAACTTTGTTGTCTCTTTTAGAGTCACCACAACCTCCACAACAGCAGTGTTTCAGGCAGTATATTAGTCAAGTAGCATAGAACTACCAACCACCTGCAAGTCACTACCCTTGTCAAAGAAGTTATTGTCACTTTTGATTCTGACTGTTAGCAGTATCACTGGTTTCATCTCACAAGACAGTTGGTGTCTGTTAATAAAGCCGTTATAATTAAGATAATCAGTTGTTGCTTCTGTTTTGATTTAGCTGCAAGAAAACATCAGAGATGTCAACTTTCTTAAAATGCTCAAAATTGAGATGCGTATTCAGAAGAACCTGAGACACCTGAGAAGACTGAAATCCTTGCAGGATTCAAAGTCCTTCAGCTAAACAGGTAGCTCCTAAATATAGCTTTAAGAATAAAGACTGTATCCATTTTTTGGCATTTACATATTCACATTTATCTTTGTCTGCTTTTATGGATGGTGATTCTCTCCCAAGACATATTTTTGCCTACAGGACTATCTTGTGATCCCATTGTTGGTGTTTCCAAAGGAAGAAATCTTCCACTTCTCAAAACATTTGTGCATGGACTCGGGAGAACAGTTCTCTTGCACCCAAACCTGTCTCAGCAATCTGTGCTGTGGAATCTCCTCCTGTGATGACCTCACACACCATTAAAACCGAGGGGCCAAGATGACCCTCGTTAAGAAAGGCCATGCTGTCATCAGCCTCAGGGCAGATGAGAGCTGTAGGCAAACTGAGTTCAGAGAATTTTCAGGCTGTCAACAAGGGCAGTATGGATGCTAGGTACTCATGGTGAGGTATCCAGTAAGATAATAATAACTGTTTCATTATTGTGTTGTGTTTAAAACTATTCTCTCATTTCTCTTAATTAATGTTTGGGTTGCACACGTGGAAAACTCTATAAAAAGAAGCTGTCAATTATTATTTATTTCAGCCTGGATTTGTTAAAATGCCTGCAGAAACTGTTCAGAGATGCTACATAGCGATACTAACACATTATCCACAGACCAACCCCCCAGCCCCCCACTCCCATATTCTTGTATTTTACAACCTGCAATTGCATAGAATCACTTATTGCCAAGTGGTCATTTTCTCACATTTATTATGACAACAGGATAAATGCCAACGTTTGTCAACATCTTGTAAATGATGAGTCTTAATGAGGCAATCTAGTGTTTCACCCCTCTGAGGAATCTCATAATAGGATGAGCAAAATATCAGGTTAAAGGAAGTGGAAGGTAATCCCAGGGGACAGACCTTTTCTTGTACAATATATTCCTCAAGGTTTTGCTTGGAGTGGGTTCTAGGATGCAGGCCAATTTGGCGTACCCCCTTGTACAAAATTTTAATTGTATTTTTATCAAATCCAGCAGAAATGCAGTCTGCATGTTGAATCTGTCAGTAAGCAGTGCCCTGGGAGAAAATAACAATATGAGCTTTGAGAACTTTCACCTAATACATGAACTTAAAGTTACTCTTCCTAAGATGAAGAATATACCTAATGTGCATGCTCTTGATCTGTGCTGCTTTTTTGATTCGTTTGTTTGGGGTTTTTTTACTTTGATTTTGTAAAATATATTTCTGCCTTTTGTGCTTGCTAGTTTATTTCAGGAGGTTTCTCTGAAAAAAATGCAAAGCACATTTCAGTCCAGCATTTTCTCTTCAGTTAAAAGCCAAATGGAAAGAGAATTCTTTCATTGCCTCTGAGATTTTCAATGTGTTGCTTTTTTTAATATATATGTATACTATTCTACATGTCAGAATGCTATGCCTTAAAAACTTGAGTAAATAAAGTGTGTAAGAGGGCCCTACAAAGGTAATACTTAATTAGAACAAGACAGGTTTTTCAGAAATAAGTACTATCACTTCATCACTCTATAAATGATACTATAGATAATCAAGAGATACTGTGTTTTGATAACAAGAAACATATATCATTTAAGATACAGCCAATTGTCTAACAGAATTAGAGTTCACTAGAATTTTTTTTCTTTGTGTCTTGCAGGTTTTATTATTTATTTGGGTCAAATTGAAAACTCGAAGAACATCAGAGATTTCATTTTGGAGAATTCAAAAATAAGGAGACATTAAGCTACTGCAATGTTTTGGGTTTAAAAAAAATCCACTGGAAAATTACTCAATTAAGTCAATATATTTTAGTAGAATATATTGAATTGCATTGAAATAATTGATGCAACGTGATGGAAATTTTAGAATTTTATTAAGGTCATGTAACTTCATTTCAATATTTTATATTTCATGTAAAAAAATAGTAAGGCTAGCAATGAAGTGCTTCTGTAAACTCATATTAATGTTTTTTAAAACAGAACTGTGGGGAGGGTGTTGAAAAATTAATTTCTTAAAAGAGTCAGAATTTCAATTCCATGTTTTTATTCTGGCTGAAAATAATTCTGAAATTTCAAAATTTCTTCTGGGACAGACATTTCAGATGTTGCTACACAAATGTTGAGGCACCCATGCTAATTCTCTAGCATATTTTAGCTTCCCAGCATTCATCTCAATCTATGGGGTTTTTTCCTCACCACATCTCCTTTCTTCCTCACAGTGTACTCTGCAGCTCCTGGGATCTCCTCTGCATCCAGTGTCTTGAAGAAGACAATATACCGATATATTCTGATTTTCACTTTTGCTGTTCATCTGCCTACTGGAGACATGGTTAAATTGGATTGGATTGGCCATGACTGTGCCTTCCCCTGCCAACAGAACTGGTGTTGTAGTCTTTTCATACTAATTGTCTGTATAACAACTGCTAATGTTAATCAGAACAACTGCAACTGGCTCTGGTTTGCATCTGTTTTCTTTTAATCATCATTTAAGTGTTAACTTAGAGTCCAAGAAAGGAAGGGAGACCTGTGTTACACCTGTGCATTGCTAACAAGCCCCTAGAGCAGCATACTATTTTGTACTTTATTAGCCACTGAATTTTAAGTAGACCAAATTGTCGGTGTTTGCATTTGTAGGTTCCTTCACTGAGACTGTTTATCTAAATATAAGTGAGAGGGAAAGACAGGGAATGCATGCAGGGAGAGGCTGGTCCAGCCATGAGCCTAAGTGAAACTGAGCTTTCTGATTCAGACAAATCCTGTGAGGAGACACTGACTTTGGTACTCTCCTTGTCACAGAACAGATTTTGTGACTTGCAAAAGTTATCCACTGAAGTCACACTAAAAAAGGGCAGGTAAGTCAGGTACGAGGAGCTTTTGCTGATGAATGGTGAAGAGTGGAAACAGTGCTAACTCTGATGTTACAGAAAACATCCATGCAGAAGTCAAGGACCTAAAATAGCCTTCATAGTAAATAAAATAAATTGTTGGTTCCTTCCTTAACTCTGATGGGTTCAGAGGTAATTACATTGGAAAATTTTCGTTTCTTGAGGCAAAAATCAAAATTTAAAATGATGGTAAAGAGTTTTGATACAAATGAAAGCACGACACTGCAGGATGTACTATCTAAAGGCAGACCATACCCTTTAATCCCATGGTAGCACTTTCTCCATTAAATAGAAGTGTCAAGATTTCAGGAATAATTTAAAAAGGAAGGTATAGTAGGACTTGGCCTTCTGACAGTCCATCTCAATCTCTTCATAAGCAAAAGAGATAAAACACTTGTGGAAGGGGACCAGTATGACCGACCAGAAATAGGCCACCCAGCCTTCCTAGCACTCACATTTTCTATTGCTGAGACATCTCTAAATCTTCTCTAATTTCATAAATGCAAAGTACCTTTACACATAAAATATGTCTTTATAGTAAAGATTTGGGAGAATAAAATAAAAGCAACTGAGATTTCAATTGAACCTATCATGAGTGCTGCTTGCACTTTAGTAAGAGAAATTAATGAATAAATATTCAGTTATTCTTACATGATATATTGTACTTTTTTTTATTTAAACTAAGGCAGGACAGAGAATGAAAAGACAGTCTCCGCATTATAGCAGACTAAAATCACTTACATTTATTCCTCTAGAAATTGTTTCCTAATATTCCTGAGACCTTTTTTCTCCCCGCCTTTTCCCTCCAGACTCTTCATTTCTTCATTAGTAAGGGCTGAAAATGAAACAATTCACGAGCATATTTTTAAGTAAACTCTTCATTTTATGTAACATATTCTCCTGAACTGTCAATATGTAAATTATTGACTGACTAGGGAGCAATTACTTCCACATAACACTAGACTGTGCTGAATTTCAGTTAGTTGTTCAGCCACGGGATAGCTCATTTCTGACCAATGCATGACAATTTGAATGTCCCTATCTGCAGGCAGATAGTTTGGAGAGAGAAAATGTGGGAAGAACCACCTGCCACACTCATCTGGTGTGAGCATATTCTTCCTCTCCAAATGGAGCGTCATCGTTTTGCATCAATTGCGGCTCACTTGCAGCTTTCCTGTCCTCGTTAGGACACTTGGACATTTCTGCAGAAGTACAATCCTCTTTTAAAGGTGTAAATAAAAAATAATAAATAAATAAATAATAAAAAAGAAGCTCTGAAAATTCTGTGTAATAGCATTTTATTGTTGTGTAATAGATATCAAACCTTTATCATGATCTGAAACAGTTGAACAAAATATAATGCTAAATGTCTCTGTTCCTCAGACGTGATTGGATATACAATACATATAGTTACCTATGATAATAGAGCTGTCTATAAGTCAAGGGTTTCTTGCTGAGTGGCTGAATGTAAGCCAACACTAATAAAACTATACCATAGGAACTTTTTCCCACAGTTCCTACTTCATGTCCATGTTTCTGTTTCTCACCTCTACCCAGCATCGGCTCCTATACAACTGTTGTGGTTCCATCCCAGATATCCACAAAGCCTCACACAGCCACTCACCCACCCCCACCACGAGTGGGATTGGAGAGAGAATCAAAAGGGTAAAAGCTGGAAATCTCATGGTTTGAGATAACGACAGTTTAATAGGGAAAGGGAAAGCCGCACACGCAAGCAAAGAAAAACAAGGAATTAATTCACTGCTTCCCATGAGCAGGCAGGTGTTCAGCCATCTTCAGGAGAGCAGGGCCCCATCATGTGCAACAATTACTTGGGAAGACAAATGGCATCACTCCAAACATGCCCCTTTCTCTGTATACCTCTCCCTCTACACTGAGGAGGATGTCACAGGATTTTCAGCTGGGGTCAGCTTGTGTCAGTTCCCATGGACCCTCAGTCTCCTCACCAGCATGGCAGTGTGAAAAGCAGAAAAGGGCTTGGCCCAGGGTAATCATAAAAAAAACATCTCTATATTATCAGCCCTGTGTTCAAAACACAGCCCCATGCTAGCCACTGGGAAGAAAATTAACTCTACTGCAGACAGATCCAGCACAACCACAAACAAAAAAACCTTCAGTGCAGTAGTGTCATCAAACCAGTTCAATAATCCTCACACATGACACCACCATCAATCCTTAAAGAATATGGCCTCCAATGGCCTCCTTTTCTCAATGGTGAGTGCACTCAGGTTCTCCACGTGAGATGAGATGATGCTCATTTCTTCTCTTCTTCACTGCAAGTCTGGTCGGTCTGTGTTACAAAGTCAGACATTTCCAAGTGGTAAGGGAACACTGTTGGGAATATTAGCTAGAGAAGTTCTGCCTTTGTATTTTTAAATTTACAAAAGAAAGGCAGAATGGGACCTCGACCCAGACCTTCACGGGATCCACTTTCCACTGAGGCAAAATTGGTTGGCATGACTTGCTCCTAACAAATAATTCAATCAGGCTCTATCACCTCCTGGAGAGTCTCAAGTGACAACAAAAGGTGACAGTGTTGAATGATTCCACTTTCATCTATTCCACATGATTAAGGGGTTTAGTCTAATAAATTCCACTATATAAAAATAAGTATAAATGATGACAGGAAAGATGCAGATTAGTCCCTGCATAAAGAGATTTGTTTGGGTTTTTTTCCCCTCTCACATAAATAGAGGTCTTTCTAGGAAGGTGAGTTTGTGTATACTTATCTTCAATTAAGCTCATGAAGCTTGCAGGGAGGCTGTAAAGCTCTGTAAGCTCTTAAGACTGGACGGCACTACCCCACGAGCACAGCATTTAAAATCAGTGGAGACAGAGAACCTCTAAATATGACTCCCTTTAAATAGTCAGACCTTGTTAATCCAAGCTTAGTTTAACCAAATGCCCAAGTATCTGAAATACTTAAGTGGCAACCTGTCTCCAAGTCTGAATGTACCTTTGATTTGTTAATCTGATTGTAAGGGTGGGGGTATCCTATATGAAATGAAGTTTGCAAACAGCTTTGGATTAATCAGTCTTACATGCTACAAAACAAAGTAGATTCCTGCCACTGTATCATCAGGAAGGACCAGCACCCTCTCTCACTGGCTGACTTATAGAATTGCACATTTGGCAGAGCAGTATAATATTCAGATGGCAGAGTTTTCTAATAAGGATGTGCAATGAATGGAAATAAATAGAATGTACATGAAATTATGCACCTAACTTTTGAGTACATTATGTCCTGGTAACTTAAAAAAAAAATAAATAAACCTTTATTAGAATGGATTAAGTTTCTGGACAACCTGACTTATACATAGCAAATTTTTCACTTTTAAAATATTCATTTGTGCTTATTTGGCCTCTTAGTCATGTGTTTATTCTTTTATGGTTCCAAGGAAATATTACACATTAAATCTACTAGATTCTGATATAAGGCTGCTTGTCATTTTGGTTCTATTCAAAGAATTTCTTATGTTTGATATCTCCGGGACATTAATGCTGGGGCATCTGTCCATTTCCAAAAATGAGCTATCACACATCTGGCTGCTGGTAATAATTGCTTTATCAATGAGTCCTTCTCTGAGTCAATAACATCATTTGGACTGTAGCAGGAGAAGTTTGGTGTGCAGCCTAACTTACATTATCTAATTTTGTAGCTTTGTGATTTTGTAGTGTACATAGACTGTCAGACAGACCCAGTGCTATGTCATTTGACTTCTTACCAGAATAAAATACATTTCTGAAGATGCATTCTCCTGTTCTTTTTCCAGAGCAGGAAAAGAAGTCTTCTGTATATTTAATATTTTTTAAAAAAATTCAAGGACTGGAATTAACAAAGGAAGGTTTGCTGGATTTCTTTCTTGCCTTGAATATACTCTGCATGTATATTTACATACATAAACAAAATTGTGCCTCCTTTTGGTAGCATAGTTGCTGTCACCTGAGATAAATGCAGTAATATTGCAAAAACGCCTTATGACATTGTCAGATGGACTATTTATTAAAGATTTTTTCCCCCAAATCATTCTTTTCATGTATTTTTCTTCTATCACATTTATGAGGTTCAAATATTTCTCATTAGGGAGAGTTATTGCATTGAAACCATTGTCTTGAACACTGTAGTGTCATTTGCTTCCATTAAATGACACTACATAATTTAGATAGGTGAAGAACTAGCCAGAAGTTTTATCAGATTGATGGTATTGGGGTATCCTGATTAGTTTACTAGAGTTTTCAGAAGAGTCCGAATAACATAGGTTTTAGGTTGTACCTACCATTTTGACTGCCAAATGCACCACAACCACATGTGAAACTGCTTATGATTAAGCAAAAGTATCAACATAACTACGGGAGGAGATCAAGAATCCTCTGAGGGAAAATTTGGGTTTCCTGCTCCACTTTACTATCTGGACATAAAATATAAATATTTCAATCATAGCACTGTTTCTCTGAGGTCTTTTTGGATTTTTTTCTGTTTTGTTTTGGTTTGTTTGTTTTTATTGGTTTTGATATTGCCTAGCTCAA
This sequence comes from Vireo altiloquus, assembly GCA_013396875.1. Taxonomy (NCBI): domain Eukaryota; kingdom Metazoa; phylum Chordata; class Aves; order Passeriformes; family Vireonidae; genus Vireo; species Vireo altiloquus. Next base: position 315,318 of record VZRF01005200.1, on the reverse strand, counting down.
AATACATAGCAGGTTCACTTGTGGGCCTGGAAGAGACACACTAGAAGAGCCTTGAACAGTTCTGTGCACAAGAACAGCTTTCCCAGAGATGTTTTGAAGTTTCCCTCACTGGAGATACTCAAGAACCCTTTGGATGCTATCCTGTGCCCTGTGCTCTAGGACAACACTGCCTGAGCAGTTCAGAAGAGATGACCCACGGTGCTCCTTTCCAACCTGACCCATTTTGTGATTCTGTGAAGCCTGAGAGTATTCCATAGTGCAAAGATCCTCAGGGCATCACTTACTCAGGCTGATAAATTGGATCACTTTACAATATCAATATGTAGGTCAAACTCAGAAGTCACACTCAGAATCAACTGTGCCCAGTCTAAAAACTCTGCCTGTCTTTTTGGGTTGGGCACATCACATACAAAACCAGTCATGTGGCTCTGGATTGAGCTGACTTAGGATCAGATTTAGTGCTTCATAGTTGGTATGTTTTAGGCCAGTGCTGATACCTAAGAATCATTGGTAACTAGCATTTATCTATTGCTTCCTGCTTTGGTTGCTTGCAATTCAGGAAATTACTAAAGCTTATTTGGGTCTTTGTCCCTCATTATGTTCATTTTTGAGTCTGAAAAAGAATATTAGAGAAATTAACATTTGTCCTGATAGTATTGCTGTGAAAAAAGTGGTAAAGATGTGAAAGAAACGGCTATTGAGATGACTGATCTTGTCTTCTTTGAAACCTTAATCTGCACTCATCCATTTTACTCCTCTTCTTTCCACTACCCTCACTGCAGTCACTCATTTCTTTGGGAGCCACACAGTGAGGCTGACACCTGAATTGTAAGATAGCCCCCAGTGTAGATGTTTACACAAGCTGTATTCTTCAAGGCATCGACTGTGAGCACCCACAGCTGTGGTAAATTAGCAGCAACAGAAAGTAACTGAGCTCTGCTCCTCCCTGAAAGTCATTTGCATGAACATCTAGTGTCTTCATCCAGTTTTGCCCTCTGCTTTGCCTAGAAGTGAGCTATTGGTATGACCCTGCTCACTCCTGTTTGATGCTACCATTGCATTGTGCCTGCCATTTCTCTGGCATTACCCAACTGTGATATTTGTGCATGGGAACTAGTTCCATTAACAAGCTTGCAGGCTGATGAACGACTTACACTGAAAATACATCTTCATTCTCCTTCCTTTTTCTCCATTCCATAGGACTCAAAGAGTTGATCTTCAGGGCCTACCCTGCAACCTCATTGATATTAGCAGCTTGATGTCACACCCTATGTATCTGTTAGCACTGTTCTGTATCAGTGTCAAGCAAAACAGATAACTGATCATATCTGACACAACTAGGCAGGAATTCATAGCTTCACAAAAGACAGTACACTGCTTTATCATCCAACTGGTAGAGTGGCTTGGGAAAACTTGTCTTGGGATGTAGAAGGAAATATGCTTGCATCATGGAATTCTTTGCCTAAAACTTACTATGCAATAGGGTGCAACTATTTGTCTAGGTATCAAGCTTCTGTGTGGCTACTGCTGAAATAACAGCTGTTTTTAAGAAAATGTTTTTTTCAATCAGTTCTAAGGTCACAGAAAACAAAAACCCAACATCATTCTAGCAGTGCCAACACTATAGCATGAGCTATTGGACAAGAGTGAAGTAGCTGCAGCCTAAATTTAAGCTGACAAATCATCCCATGGCATATCACCTTCTGGAGCCAAGAACGCAAGTTCACTGTAGAAGGAGCCAATTGCACTGAAAATACAGCAGTAAGTACAGAATCATCTCATTAAACAAAAGCACACCCATTAAGACATTAGAGGACCCTGTCCCAGCCATGGAGTTGCAACTTACCCATCTGAGAAATTCCATATGCTCTTTTTTGGTATTTGTTATCCAAAAGAATGCTGCTATATGGGCAGCCAGCTGGCTAACAAACAGAGAGGGGAAAACCAATTTTTGATGAAGTGGTCATTGAGATTTGTGAGGAAATTAATTTTATTATATCCCTCAGAGCAATCAACATTGAAAGAACTGCTGGAGTAGCAATGAGGTTTGAAGAAAAGTGCTTCCTGAACTGTGCAAGTCCAACTGATCAGATATAGTTTGTGAATGTATTACCAAAATGGGATGATATTCCATCGTCATTTATTGTGTAGATAGGGTAGAAGACTAATGGACATGTACACTGGATGTGTAGTGTGCAATGCCAAGAGTTTTTTTAAATGTGCCTTCTTTCAATAAGGGCAAAACAAATAACCATATCATTTGGATTAAAGCATCCACACCACGGTACAGCTGAAGTTATTCTGGAATTTTCTGTTTGGTACACAGAGCTAGAGAAGGACTCTTGTTTATTTGGACTGATTCCCTTTTTTCACCTTTACTGGAGTTCAGTAAGGTTGAAAAAAAAGCGCACACGTGGTATGCATAAATGTCATTGAAAATCATGCAAGCACTACTTGGAAAATATTTTCTCTCATCCACATTATGAAATTGTTAATGAATTTCTCATGTCTCTAGCACTGCATATCAGGTGGCTGCTGATAATTTGGGATCCTTTGGTTTCTCTCCAAGAAATGGAACAGTATATTGTACAGCTCAGAGTAACAGAGAACAAGTTCTTGGCAGCTGAAACATGACCTTTCGGGTCTAAAATAATCTCTTAGAGCTCCATCATGTTCTGCTGTCTCCTCTCCCAGTGTTATGCAATTCCTCTGAAAGTAACTCAGTCTCACAATTTTCTGATTGTCTTCAGTCTCATTTTCTTCTCTGTTTAAGAGTACATTGACTACACTGTTCTCCTACTTCCGTTTTTCTTCATTTTTACATTCCTTTCTTGTTTCCTTCTTCTCAAGTTCCTGCTCTTCTCATCACTATCAAAGTGCCCTATCAAATTCAAAAGTCTGTTACTCTATTGGATGATTTTCTACATAACAGATTTCTCTTTAGTTTTTCAGACACAGTTGTAGTTTTTCCTGAAGAAAGGAAAACAAGAAATTATGGAGCACTTGCCTTCTTAAGCACATTCCTTACATATGGTGCTGTACATGAAGAACTTTCATCTCTAAAGACTATTTTTTCTGAGGGTTTTCCATTTTTACCTACATGCAGATCCCTACATGTCAGACCTTCATTAAGGACTTATTACAAGAAAAGAGGTGATGAGGCAATCTTACATTTAAAATTTACAAAAAAACCTGTACCATGCAGAAAAGAGGAGGAGAAACAGTGAAAAGAAACATCACATAGGATCAATAGTGGGTATATTGAAAATCTTCCACTCTATTGCTGCTTAAGGTGATTTCCACAGTTTCAGAAGTTCCAGCTTCCCCATGATGAGAAGCAGAAAGGCAGGCAGCTCTCTCTCCTGTACAGTGACCAGCAATAGAACTCAAGGGAGCAGCAGAAAGCTGTGTTAGGGAGATTTAGGTTGGGATTAGAAAAAGGTTTTTCACCCAGAGAGTGGTCAGGCTCCCCAGGAAGTGGTCACAGCACCAGCCTGACAGAGTTCAAGAAGCATTTGGACAATGCTCTCAGGCACATGGAGTGATTTTTGGGATTGCCCTGTCCATGGCCAGGAATTAGAATTGATGATACTTGTGGGTCCCTTCCAACTCAGAATACTCTATGATTCTGGGACTCTGTGTCAAGATGGAAAGGAAAGCAATTAAGCAAGCCTGCTATCATTCCAGCTCTGCCATTTATGACGAAGAAAATCTGTACATGATAGATCAGTTTCTAGAAGGACAAGTTAAAAATACTGGGAAACTAAAATTATCCAAATTTGTCCTGAATATGTTAAACTAAGAATTCTCTTCATTAGAACAAGCAAAGTTTTTTCTTGTTTGTACACTGTGAATCAAAATCAGGACATCTTAACGGTCAGGAAATTTGGGGAGGTCAAAAATTTCTTTATAAGAATTCATAACATCTAGTATTTTGAATGTTATATTTACAACCCTCTTACAAACACAACTTTTTTTTCTAATACCATACTGAAGAGGTGGAGAGTGTTGCTTAATGTTGGGGCTTTATTAATTTATGTATTTATTAACTTAAAACCCTCTATAATTTTGAAGTTACTGTTAGTACCAGAGAGAAAAGAAACATTTTGTTTGAGGATAACAACACCAGATGCAACTGCAGCCAAATCAAGTAGAAAAATCAGATATGTAAGAACACAAATATTTTGCAATAGCCATTGTAATAAGACTGAAGATGACATACCTCCACCCTAGGGTTCTGTCTTTTCTGGGCAAGAAACCCCTTCTGTACTCCCTGAATGTACGAATAGCTCCTAAAAGCTGTAGATAAATGTCTCTTTGGAGCTGTATCATGTTTGTGAAGAGATTGTCTTACATTCACAGGCATTGCCTTCTGTTCATATTGCAGACCTATACTCTCAGCTCTTCCTGACACATTTTAGGTAGAGCTTCATTAAAAAAAATGAAGTTCTTTCTTGCCCTTTCAAGGTCATGTCTCAGACATGGATTCAAAGCAGCACCTGTACTGTGACATTCACATACACCTACACCATGACTTCATTTAAACCTGCAGAATTATTCAGTTAGCATAAGTTTGCCAATCATGCAAGCCGGCATATTGCTTCCACATTACAGTGGGCTTACACGGCAAGGGTTTAGTAGTGGGTGGTCTGCAGGTGTTGCCTCTGAGAGGCCAAATGGCTCTAAAATGGATTCTCTCTTGTCCAAAGCTTAGACCACTAGTGATGCTGGTAAATCCTCACACTTAACAAAAGGTAAAAAATGCTGCACAACAGCTGTGGAGAGGAGTGCGAGAAAAAATGTGAGAGAAACAATCCCACATACACCAAGGTTGCTGAAAAAGGAGGGGGAGGAGGTGCTCCCTGTGCTGGAGCATGTTCTGCAGCCCATGACAAAGGCCATGACAAAGAAGACTGTCCCCCTATGGAAAATGAAGAACCGTGTCAGAGCAGATATCCACCCAGCAGCCTACTGAGGATCCCACACCAGAGCAGGAGCAGTTATCTTTATAACAAGCAAGTAACTAACCTAGGTAAGATCCAAGTGTCAACCTTAGCATGTTCTTCCAGGCAGTGTAAAGGCTAGACCCAGACCTATGGCATATCTGTAAGGCTGATTTGAATTTCTCACAATTATGGGGAAAAAATGACAGGGAATCTAAGAACAAAACTTACAGAAATGGTAAACAATAACAGCAGAGGGATGTGACTTATAACTATAGATAAAACCAGTAAGAGATCTGAAGCAATTAGACCTTTAAAAAAGTTTTAAAAGAAGTGAAATTCAAAACATAAATTGGATATAAATTAAATATTTTGTTTTTAAAGCAGTCGGGGTAATCAGAATAACTTGAGCAATGTGATTCCTCTTTGCTAGGGAATGGGCAGAAGGAACCATATTAAAGAAACACGACATTATAAACTGACATTAGTAGTGGTCTTCTCTATTTATATAGCCTTATATGACATTTATAAGTAAACTCAGTTGCAAAGAAGGCTGAAGGGTGACCCCATTGCTCTCTACGGCTTCCTGAAGAGGTGGAGAGAGAGGTGCTGATCTCCCTGCTATCCAGTGTTAGGACATGTGGAAATGGTTCTAAGCTGCGCCAGAGGAGGTTTAGAGTTTGGAACTGTCTCCTCACCAAGAGGGTGTTAACAAATGGCACAGGCTTCATAGAGAGGTGGTCAATGCCCAAAATCTATCAGTGTTGATGACGCTAGTGATTGGACAATGATCTTTGTGGTAGCTGGTGAGCCCATTAACTGAGGGACCATGAGGGTCCTATGGAGGAAAAGATCTTAAGAGGCATTCCCCAAGTTAGAGTGACAGAAAGAGGTGTCTCCCACAGGATACCCTGTTCTGTTATGTTAATGTACCCCAGTTCTGCTTTCCCTGCTCATTCACAGACCCCCTCTCTATTTCCCCACAGGTTCCCACACCCTACCCCACCTGTGCACTGCCCCCTGCCCCCAAACCACTGCCCCTGATGCTGTCCCCACCCCTATTGCCCCTGCACTTAAACCTGGACCCTCCCGTGGCGCTTTGTCTTTGTCCCTGGAACCGTCCATGTGCGCAGCTGGGATAAAAATCTCCTTGGAACCCATAAAAAGACCCTTCCTGCCTCTTTGCCATGGACCATATTAAGAGCTATCCTGGCTCACAATAAGCCTAATAACCAGCTTTGACTTTTGATCAGTCCTGAAGTAGTCAGGTAGTAAAACTAAATTACCACTTTAGGATCCTTTCAACTGAAATATTCTCTTTTTTCTTTTCTTTTCTTTTCTTTTCTTTTCTTTTCTTTTCTTTTCTTTTCTTTTCTTTTCTTTTCTTTTCTTTTCTTTTCTTTTCTTTTCTTTTCTTTTCTTTTCTTTTCTTTTCTTTTCTTTCTCTACATGGTATGAATCCATTTTCCTTACGGTAAAGTAGTCCATCTTTCAAGTTCTTTAGAAATTGCAACTAAAATAATTCCTTTCTCCAGTATCTGACCAATACTCTCTGGTTTACCCAACTTTGATCCACCCTCAAGCTACGAGCATGCTGTATTCTTTTGTCCTATGCCTTAGCAGGCAACATTTCTTTGTGCCTCTAGACATATAAGGCTCTTGTTATTGATTTCATATCCATTATATGGCTTTTATTTCTTTAATTCTACCATATCCATACTCTAATATCACTAATTGCTTTCCATAGCTTCTTCAAGTTCTTTTCATGGTCTGATTAAAATCAGTGCAGTCTAGTGATGGATAGAAAAAAGTTACAGATATGGTAAGCCAGTTCAGACTGTGTACATTCCCATTTATGCTCCAAGTCAGGATTCAATTTCAGATGAGAAAAAACATAAAAACTACTTCCTAAAGATACATTTCTTATGGTGGTATGTGTTTCCAGATAGTCCTCTGAATGTGGCAGAGGTGTGGATGAAGAACACCAGTTCTGCCCCATTCCTAATCCACATTTAAGAGCATTTGCAAACAGATATTATTTCACAAGAAAAACAGATTAACAGATTGATTTATTTTCCCTCTTTCCAAGTGCTACTTTTAAACACAAAGAAGAAATAGGCATTTGGAAGCAGGAAAGCAGGAAAAGAATGATCAGATGCTTCTAGGCAGATTTGCTGCTTGAATTTTCCATGTTGCACCCATTTCACAGCCATTCTTTGAAAACATTCACACTGTTTTGTGGGGCTGTGAATGGCTCAAAATTAAACAGAACTGAATGCTTTAGTACAAAACAGGAGCTGGTCATTTCCTGCAATATCTGGTCTATCTGCCTCATGCCTGGAGTGAGGGAATGAAGGAAGAAGGGAGGAGTGCCATGATGGAAGTGACATGGCGCTGAAGTTCAGAATAAATCTGTCTCCTGGCAACTCTGCACATTTGCTTTCCTTTCCCTCTACCCAGTGTTGTGGTACAGCAGAATACAAAGTCAGCAACAACATTGTAGGTTCCTGCTGAAAAAAAATATGACTGAATGCAAGACAGAGTAAACACAAAAATGAATCAGAAAATGGAGTCACTCCTACCCAGACATGTCCATCCTTTCATGCAAAAAGAGGATGAAAAAACTACTCCTGCACAATCATCTGGGTTTTGAATCTAGAGACTCGAGGAAGAGGAAAGGCTCCAGTGTTGATGCCTGCACAACACTCCTGCTGTATTGCCCAGAGTTCTGGTAACAATACCAAGTGCTGAGGGCTAAAACTAGTCCTCCGCCTACACCTTGCTCTTTCCGTCTCTTCCTAACTCTGTTTTTATTTTTGCCCCTTCTAAATTTAAGTCAGATATCTTAAACTAGGACATGACTGTTTTAAGATTAACATTCAAAACTCAATTTTACATGAGCTTACTGCTCTCTCAGCCAGTCTGGTTCTGGCCACAGATGAAGTGTGTATCCCTTTATCATCTCTTTACTTCTTTAGTCTCAGAAAGAAGTGAAGCAACGAGGAAAGTGGTTTTAACTAACACATGATTGTTATCATAGCTGGGATTAAGGAGGTAATATCCAGCTCAGTGGTGGTAGCCTCTGAAGATGAACTAACTCCTTCTCTTGCAATTGTGGTATTGAGTTCAAATCTGCATATATGATGGACAGGCAAACCCTGCTTTTCATAGGCACCAGCCTCAACTTACAGATGGACAAGGCCTCAAATGACACAAGAAATCTCCCTGCCACACTCCATTTGTCTAAATCACATTCTGTCCCTGACGATAAAAGAAGAAAATCCATTTTAAGAATGAACCAGCGCATAATATCCACATTTTCCTAGTAAGGATTTTTCAGGCAGGAAGTAGTCCAAAGGAAAAGATTTAAAATATTCTTAAATTTCTTTTATGAGCCAGTCTATCAGCTCCGAATTTCATAGACCTTTTGACACAATCAAAGGCAGCTTTCCCTCTTGTCTTACAGGTACTCTGTTCCAAGCTGGAGCCAGAAATAAGCCTGTAATGTGACTCAGGTGACTGATCACATTAAAAAGAGTAAAAACCAGTGACAGAAAATTTGCAAAGAGTGAGTGGCCTGCTATGTTTTGCATGATTCATTGCTGGCCAGTGAATAAATTTATAAAATAACATCTCAGAGACTGGGAAAAAAGAGTGGGTGACAAAGAATACAATGTATTTCTATTACATCTCCCCATCTCTAGTAACAGAATGGCAAGTAGAGGTGGAGTACCTGCTGCTTTAAAAGTTAAGACAAATGCGGAATTTCCTTTGCCAAAGGTTACTTCAGCAACTTGCAGTGTGTGCTTGTTATTCCCCAAACTTTCTTTCTGCTCTGAAATCCTGTGCTACCCTCCTGTGACATTTTCTTGCATGCGCTCCACTGAAGTTTGGGTCTATTGTTTCACAACAAGGGAGCTGATCCTTCAGCAGTTACTTATTTATTGAGGTCACTCGAGGTCAGTGATGAGGGTTTTATGGGGTGCTTTTTTTTTTTTAGAATATGGTCATTCTGGTGTGTTGGAATTCCTTTAATTTTGCAAAAAGGGCGGTGTATGGTGGAGGAGTTTCATTTTAAAATTAGGTACATATCAATAATCACGTAGGTCTATACCTGCATTGTATGTATAGCTGGCAATTTTCAACGCGTGTCACCCTTCTGTCCTAATTTTGGTTTGATATTAATGGGCTCATGTAGCTTTTCATGAGCAGGATCTTAGTTCTTTATTTTTCTTAGTTCTTTTTTTAAACTGAGGGGTTTTTTTTCTGTGTGTGTTATGCAGCAAGGAAGGGCTACTCTGCCTTACCTCTCATATTTCCTCCTTGCCTGGGTGACAGGGGATTTGTTGACATTTGCTGCATGTCCTGTCGCTATTATAAATTGGAAGCTACATTTCAAGCTTCAGCACACTCAGAGTTAAGCTGCACTGGAAAGTGACAATGAAAAATATAAATGGAAGAAATTTGAAGATGTGAAAAGGGAACTATTTGGGGGAGTCTTTTATTTTAAAGCATTTTAAAATGGCGTGAGAAAAAAAAAATCCTTGTAAGGATTTTTTAATTTAAACTTTTTTATGTTGGGTTGGGGGGTTTTTTTGTTTGTTTTCAAAGCTGGATGCTTAAAGTTGTGATTCTAACTCTTTGTTTAGTCATCAGAGTTTTCCACTCTAAAATCTTCCCCTGAAACAATCCTCAGTACAGAAAAATATACATTTGTGATAAACATTTTCCAGAATTCTGAAAGTGGTCTTATAAATAGTGCTTATTGTCAGGATTTTAAGGAATTGAAAAATTTGATTAAAACTCCTCACATTTCTGCTTACATAATATACAATAAATGAATACCAACTATTGCAAATATTAAAAAAAGAAAGCTCAAAGGAAAGTAAATCTTACAGATCATGCCAAATAAAATATTTTATCTGACCAGAAAGCAATATTTCTTTTATAATTGCACTTTATGGCAAATTTCTAGAAAAATATTTGTTCTTTTCTGTTCTTTTCCTAAACGGAAGGAGTCTTTTTCATCAGGATATTTCTCCTAAAAGTCCAATGGATTTTCTTGTCATTTATGAGTTTCATGTGGCCTTAAAAGGAATGTGAGTACAAATCAGTTTATTTATCTGGGCTACTTACAATGATGTCTGTTTAATGAAGTGTAATTCAGAGGTTTAATTTTATAAAGGTGGCCACAATTCAATACCACAATCCTTAAAAAACTAGAACAAATAGAAAGCATAAAATAATAGAAAACATATAATTAAAAAAATATTTTTATGGCCTATTTTAACTTGTTTCATGATTTTTTTCTTTTTCTCTGGGATAATTTATTGCATTATTCAAGCCTGCAGATAATTTCGGCCTCTTTTCCTTTATTATTAGCTATTAAATTTTATTTAAGCTTGATCGTTTTTAAAGGCGTGGGTGGGATAAAGTGAAGCTTCTAATTTTGCATCCTGCTCTAATCTCCGATTTGAGAGTGCTATAGTCTGAGGTTTTACATAGTAATATATAGGCAGCAGATAGAGAGATGTGATACATACCCACACCTTTGCATATCAACCTCAAGAGGGGCCTGTATGTTTTGCAGTGGTGGCTGACCAAAACGATCCATTTTGGACTTCAAATCAGCTAATCGCCCTGTGAGGGAACCTCCTATATTTTTTAGTTGGGACAGGCTTGGGGTTTTCTTTTTTGGGTGGGGCGACTGGTTGTTACTCCTAAACAGCAGTCCTCCTGCCCTTAAGTTTAAGGCTATTTTCAGACACGGCCAAACATTTGATTTTTGTAATTATTGCTGGGATCTCCTCCCCCTTCCCCCCCTAGACGAAAACTAAAATTGTGATTTAGATATTTGGTCCCAGCGGCCCTGCCTGTGCTCAGCAAATGGTTCCATGTCACTCGCTGCATCACAATATCGGAGCGGCGGCGCTCGGTGGCAGCTAATCCTCTGAGCCCGTTAATAAGCTTAGGAGCACGTTCATTGAAGACTGACGCGTTAGTCACAAACAGGGAGAAAATATCTACTGGGGGAAGCTGAATTGGTTTTAATCATCTGCTAATCACCAGTAATGAGACCTACTCTGGGGAAGAAAAGAAAAACAGATAGTCAGAGGGAGGTTTTGTTCTTCACAGCGGAGTAACAGGGAATGAGAGGGCAGCTGTTATTAGGAGAGAAAAGATGGAAAGAAAGGAGGGATTTGGCCAGACCAGATGAAACTTCTTCTGTGGCGCACTGTTTTGTTAGCTGAGTGTTTCTTTCATTCAACCTCCAAAACTTCAGATCTGTCAGCCCCTCTGAAAGCCCCGGCCCACCTCTCCGAGCCGCCGGGAAGAAAAGGCTCTGCTACNGACACGCACCCCCGGCCCCTTCCCGACCCCGCGGCTCCTCCAGCCGCCCCTCCAGCCGCCGGGAAGCGCCGGGAGCCGCAGGGCAGGGGCGGCCGGAGGGGGTCTGGGAGGGATGGGGGCTAGAGGGGATCCTAGGAGGGATCCTAAGAGGGATGGGGACTCGTTCTTGACTGTGCCTTGCTGCCTGCTCCTCACCCGTGCACCTCGGAAGGCCGGGCGTCAAGTGGGAATAATCCAAAGGCTGGGACAGTCGGCTCTCCTCCCCACCGGTGGCACCTGAACAGAGCCTTTGCTTCGAGAAGCAGGCGTCACGTTCTGCAGGTGAAAGTCGATCAGTAAGCAAAGTTGTGATGCTTGACCAGAAAAGCAGTGACATAACGAGGTGCACATCACACGGTGCACATCGCACCCCGCACATCACCATGCTTAATTCCAAGGTGCTGGTGTGAGGACCTTTGCAAGACCCTGGATGTGGCAGGTCACCCAGTTCCTTAGCAGTAGGCCCCGGGTAGCTGCTTCTGCTAGATCCTGTTCACCTCTTTTTAAATTTTAATTGGGTTTAATTTTTGGCTTATAATTGTGCATCTGGCTCAGAAAGAGGAAGAAAGCCCTTAGCTACATTTTTAAAAATCCAATCTTGGATGAGCTCTTTAAGTGATTATAAAGTTGACTAAGTGTAAAAGCTTTGCAAAGGCAGTAATTTCAGACACACTTCTGGCTGCTAAGACATGTCTGTGTTTCATTTTCTGTATATTTTTAGGGAGCTTAAGTGGGGTGGGTAGCTCACTCATTGGAAAAAAAAGGGGGGTTTTAAATGTCATGTTTCATTTGGCTGTATGGAAAAGCTGAGTATCAGATGTCCTGTCAGGAAATAAGATACACTGATATACAATGTGCAAACATTTTATTTTGAAGAACTCCTTCAGAGTCTAACTTCATGGAAGTGAGTTGCCCAACTTAGTCACACAGCAAAGAGAAGTCTGCATCCTGATTTAGGTTTAATTTCTTGGTTTTGAGCACATGGCAACAGGATATCTGAAAGGGAAAGTATGCCTTAGTTTTTTTTCTGTGGTTCCAATAGTTCTTATCTTCACCATCAGGAAACAGGTCCAGGATGTGGAGAGAACATTAGCACAGCGAAATTTTTTAACTTTTTTATAAGTTATTAAGAGTGGAAGTGAGAATGACTATGTTACTGAGGATTATCACAACCTCATGTTTCTGGTTTTGGACAAAGCCTGTCTGGTGGTCTGGGGATAGGCAGTATCAGTGAGAAAAAAACCACCATCAGGCAGTTTTCCCAGTTTTTTGAACAGAAAGGTTTGAGAAGATTTATTTGTAGAGAAAGACAACACTTCTCTAAATGCCTGTTATGATATGCTCTTATTCTTGTACCACCAAAAGTCCTTTTATTTATGGTGAGAAGAGAGAACCCCTTATTTTTTAAACAAAAAAAAAAAAACAGGAAAATTTAAACCTCTTTTCCTCTGTCCTAAAAGAACTGACTTGTGTTGCTCTTTACTCCTGTTGAGTTACTCCTTATTGTGCACCTCACCTTGAATGAAGAATAGGTTGGTTCTTAGTGCCTATTTATTTTGGGGGCCATCATCCTCATTGGCTTCACACAGAGTGCCTAAAGGTATCACACACAAAACAAAAAAAAAAAAATAAACTGCCATTGGAAACCAAGAATCTTCACAGGTGTTCAAAGCAGAAAGAAACTTCTTCCCTGCCTGTTCAACAGCTCTAGCATTCTCAAACCATAAAGTTATGGATTGTCACGTATCCAGTGATCCCCAGCAGAAGGGCAATGTGCAGAAAATGGTGTTTCAACACATTAGATTAAAATTTGAGACTGAAAATGAACTTAGAAAAAAGTCTCTCTATTCAAAATAAAACAATCAGAGATGCCAGCCACAGTCTTAGTGACCTCATATATACACTCCTTCCAATTTGAAAGCAACTTTTCCATGATAGTGAGCATGTCATCAAAGCATTGAGGTAATGTTTAATTGCACTCTTTTTCTTTTCTTTTTCCACAAGTGTATTCAGTATTGTACTGATGTTTTCTCAGTTAGTTCATCTGTCTCTGTATTTTATCTTTCTGTCTGTCAGGCTTATTAGCATATTTTGACAGATTAAAAGGCTAAGGTCAAACAAGCAAATCCCCAAAGAAATACTGCTAATTATTGTCATATGTTTTTTAAATACTTTTGCTTCTTCAAAGAATTTCATAAGGAACTAAATTCAACTTTGCAGTCTGTTTCTTTCATGAGCCCCTCCTCTCTTTAACATCACTTTTCCAAGCCATCCTCCAGTGCCCCTACCCTCACTCTCATTTCTTTTGGCAAGCAATTAGCTTCTTACAAAAATGCAAGACTGTATTTCAGGTCAGTTACATTTCGTGGAAGTTTACCTGCAGTACATACTGGGGCACACCCATTGAGTAGTGTTCAGTGAACCAGCCAGCATGGGTTTGGATATTTTGCGATGTCTGAAGAAGTGAAAGACCCTTTTTACTGCTGACAAAGCAACATCGATATCCTTCTTCCAGAATCCTACTCAGGGGCTAGTGGTTGTTGTGTACAGCTCATACAGCGGGCAACAGAGGAGTCCTTCACACCGTAGCATTTTCTCTCTCTTTGTATGGTGAGGAGGATTGGTTGGGATTGGAGGTAGAGTCAGAAGGCCAACAAGCTGCTCGCTAGTACTAGACGCAGGACAGACTTTTCAGTATCTTCAGCTTCTTAGAAGGCAAATCACAGCAGGCAAATGATCTGAGAGTGAGTGAAAAAAATTTAAAGAAACAAATACAGAAGTTCAATGTACATTCAGTTGGGAAGAATGATTGCAACCACAGTCAGCTGAATACTTTCTGTATTAGTTGTTGGCCAAGGTAAATAATAGGATAAGAGTTGGTCAGATAAAGGAGGATATTGGCTTCTCGTGAGGATGAGACAACAGGTGGCTAAAATAAATAGAGGGGAAGTGCTTTTGGAACAAGATAAGCAGCAAAACAATCCTAATTAACTTCATGAACAGACACGTATTTATCTTGTGCCTCCACTTTTCTATATAATTTCCAGACACTTCCATGTTTCAAGAAAATATATCTGGTTTTTAAAGGCTTAATTTTTTGATGGGTTGCAAAGGTAGCATTGCCAAACCTTGTTCATGGCAGGTAAATCATTACATGGCCTAAGACAGTGTTCATTAGCAGCATTGTCAATCAAGTAGGAGTCCTGCCAGAGAATTGCTGATGATAGGACAGGGTCAGAGACAAAGATATTCAGTCTCTATTCATCCATCAGATTTTTTTTTTAAATCAATTTACAGCATGATAATTGAGTCAAGTTTATTGTGCTGCCCCTCAAACAATGTAGGATTTGGTGATTATAAATCTCTTGGTACTGAGACCACACAAAAAAGAGAAAGAAAGGGAAAGAGAAGAAAAGGTAGGAAGGAAGAAGAGTTGGAGTAGGGAGGGGAGATGAAAGCTAGTTCCTAAGATAAATATTTTCAAAAAGGGAAGTTTCAAATGGAGAAGACCTCTCCTTAAAGCCAGAAAAGTAGAGATATGAAGTCCTCAGTTAAAGAAATTCTTCACTTAAGCTGAGGAGCTAAATTGCCATTCATGTATCTGTATCATCTGAAATTATTCCACTGATGAAATCAATGTGTATCTGTTCCAAGGGAACAATACTGCCTTAAAAAGTATTGTTTTTTTCTGCTGTGTTGGAGAGCCCTTTGGTAAAACATCTTCCCCTTCATATGTGCAACTGTGCATGTCTGTGTGCACGTGTGTGCATATAAGGTCTGAGCGCTGAATAGGTCTCTGTGTCACGAGACTTAAAAAAGAGGAAAAATTAATATGGAACAGGAAAGTGAAAAGTCTCTTTCTAAAGCAGAAACAGGAGCACTTTCTACTAGGAGGAAAGCCCTCTTCTATCAAGCTGGGCATGGCTCTGATTTCCAGCACATGTTCAGTGCTGCATTTCCAGCCCAGGAAAAAGGGTTTGTAAGCCTCCCTCCCATGACCTTCACTCTCCTCACGCTTATGCCAAAGACTTAAAACGAGTGCCATTGCTATCATGTGCAGGCTTTCTGCAAACTGATGTTACTGGTAAACATGTGCTCGCACATCTACTTTCCTCAGTTTGCTGTTTGGCTGATTTCAGACACATGATAAGTAGATCATTCCTAAATTTTCGTATAATTACGTTTAAATATAATTTTGGGCAATTAAAATGAATGGGAGAGGAATTTATATGAAATCTGTCTCAAAATAAACCTATAAAAATGTCGCATTCCAGGGTGATTTCTTACTCCCTTTCATACAGCAACCATGCTCATGAGCTCTCCTCTCAGACCCCCGACTCTTTTCTGGGACTCATCAGGCTGATGCTGAACATATTTAAATCCTTCCCATAAAAGGTTTAGTCTAAGTTGGTTCTCCAGTACTTGTTTGAACATTAAATATGCAAATAATCATCATTACACTTCCAACAATTACACATGTTTGCGAGCACCATGTCAAGTACTGGCAGCAGTGCAATCATTTGTAAAGACAAATATTCCATTCCAAGAGATGTCATGCTGCTTAGAAGATTTCTTTTTGTATTAGTAGCCACACTGCTGCTTCATAAAGTGTGCAAATGAACGTGACAGTGCTGCCAATAGCTGCCAGTTCCTTCCTCTCGGCAGAGCAGATGTCAATCAACCATCCCAAACAGACAAGGCCTCGGTACTGCCGCAGACATTAAACATGTAGGATGGAGAAGGGAGGGCACAAACAACACAGGCAGTGCAGGGGCTCGGCATACTCCTCACTCTCCCTCTCCCTCCTCCTTCTCTCCCTCTCAGCCTCTCTCCCTCTCTCTTTCTCTCTGAGGAGGCCCGAGGCCGTTGGAATATTTTAATTTCTGATTTCTGACTATATTATCATGTGTTTGTAACAGACGAATTGTAATTTGTAGCTCTGAGGTGATATGAAACGCTGCCTGCAACTGTAGGACAGATGCAGGCGTGTGTGGCAGACTTCTCTCCTCGCTGCTCTTGCCTCCTTCTCTCTCTCTCCTGCTCTTTATGTAGTAATGGATAATTGTCAGCATTCACTTTTATCACATCCAAAGTAGCAGCTTAGAGAAGATGCAACTTTAGTCAGGACTAATCTTGCCTCCTCCTGAAGTGGGAAAATCCCAAGTATTTCAGGGTCCTATTGATAACCCTTGTGCTTTTTTTTCCATAAAAGACGGATGACTCTGGCAAGCTTGGGAGACTGCAGATAATGGGATTGACTTGGTACTTAAATCTCGGTGAACCAAGACAGCATAAGTAATTAGTGAATTGGATCCATACTGGGGTGCTAATGATGGCTAATACTGCCCCACACCATTCTAAAACCCACAAGATACACATCCATCTCATTCAGATAAAACCGAGGGGACACTGTTTTGCGGGCATCATTTATTTCTTCCTTAGAACAGAATTTATAACCTTTTAAAAAAATAAATCGAATTTTCTTGGAGTGACATCCAGAAGAACAAGTGACCATTCTGTCAGTAGAGTTCATTATGATCACAAATACCTCTGGTGTTTTTAATTAAGAAAGGCTAATTAAGAGAAACTATGCATTTATCTTCTTATCTAGTTGTCAAGGGAAAAATCACAAACACTCACTATATGCTGTTTGAATGGGAGAGGCAGTTCATATTTTTAATCTTTTTTTTTTCTTTTTTGCTTTTTGTTTTCAAACATACTGAATCCTCACAAAGGAGAAAGTTCATTTAAAAATGTATTTATTTTTTTGAAACCCATACTCCAACTTTTGTTAAGTGTAGTTCAACTTCACATCCTGATTTTCCTCCAGGTTAGTATAATTGGGTAGAAACTAACATTCTGCCTCATTTTTCTTTTCCCACAGAGTGATAGCATTTTATCAGGATAATTTAGATAAATGCCTTTCCGTAGGGTTTGCTTATCCTTCCAGGAGCTATGATCGACAAACAGCCACATAAGATGAATGGCATCGTGTTTTGATCAAATGTATTCTCATCTAAAAGTAGAGAGGGTTTCAAGGTGAGGGGAATGTCTGTTTTCCTCAGATGTGATTGTCAGAGGGTGGTCCTCCCCACTCTCTTCTCCCCCTCCCCGTGCCCTCCAGTTTGTTACAGTGGCTGCGAGTGAGGATGTTTCTGCCTTTGAGCCTGCGCGTTGCGCCTAGCACACACCAAAACCAGGGACAGCTCGGTAGGAGATACTCTAACTTAGCCCAACAGCCTTAGCATACAGTTTTAAAGAGAGAGCTGAAGATGGGAAGGTTGTTTGTGAGGGGAGATTGACAAAGAAATCGGGAACTCAGGTACCCAGCTTTTGCGCTGCCACCTTAATCTTAAAGCTGGAAAACTCTTGTCTCTTTCAGATTCTATTTCCAATTTGGCCTGTTGTTAAGGGACATTAAAAAAGGTGTGACTCGAGGCAAACTTGGACTGTAGCTTATAAAGGGTTAAGATGCAACATTACAGACTAAAAGCAAAAGAGTTCCCTGCCAGACACTGGTTTTCATTTTATTTTCTTTTTTTCTTTTCTTCTCTCCCCTTTTTTTTTTTTTTTTTTTTTTTTTTTTTTTGGTTAGGATTAAGATGAAATCTTTCTTTTCCCCAGCTGTCAGAAGAGCCTTAATTCTGTGCTGGGTTTTTTCAGCAAGTACCTCTGTAGGGGTGTGCATGTGTGTGACCAGAGTAGGAAATGCTTTGTAAGAAGAACTTCATATTCAACATTTGAGGACAAAAACCTGTTTAATACAGGGGCTCTTCGTAGTCCTTATAAATCTGTAACTGATTAGGAGGCATTCAGAGCTAATGTAGGATGAAAAGATGGGCAGATTGTCGGCTGAGAAGGCGGAAGCAGGGGTTGGTTGGGGTAAGGATCTGAACTGGATCAAACAAACTCAAGTTTTAGTTGGGATGGAGCTAAAGTGTTAGCCTGGAGGCAGGCAGGCTTCTCCTTGTCAGTTGAAATACTCTCACCTCAGTGACTCTTTCTGCTTCTCAAAAAAACAAAGATTCCCCCTGAAAGTAGTGCTTTGCAAATTGCAGCTTTAACCTTATCCTCTCTATCTCTCCCAGGGATCTTTCTTTCTTTCTTTTTCTCTTTCTTTTTCTTTCTTTCTTTCTCTCTCTCTTTCTCTCTTTCTTTCTTCACACAAGAACTTTTAGCTTGTGTAGATGCAGGTATTTATAAAATTACAGATATTTTTATAATACTAATCAATCACATAGTCCTTTAAGTCCAAAACTGAAGTCTGACACCTCCCCAAACAGATTTCCTTTTGCATTTCAACTTAGCACTGTGTTCTTCTATTTTTTAGGTCTTGTTGTAATACTCAAAAATAAAACAATTATTAATCTTATTTTCACCATGCAAGCTCTGAAGTACTTTATCCTTAAGATACCTGAAATTTTTTAGTCCACATAAATAATGAGGATTCCCATTTTATTATTAACAATTGGGAAGCACTGCAGTGTGGAAGGGTAGGGTAAGAGTATGAGAAATATTGTTAAGATGTGAGGATACACCTTCTGCAAAATTAGGATACTATTTGTTAAAGAAGCTCCCTTTTCTTACATTTCTCACTATAATTGTTCCCCTTCTATGGTTTTAGCTTTTGGAAGAGCTTCATTGTTTATCTTCCTAACAGCCTGCAATTTCTCTTGAATATGATGAATACAGCTGCAGGACCCTGCATCACCAGTTCTGGGAGTTTGTCAGATGGTGGTGGTCTAAAGAGTTTTCTAGCAGAAAAAGAAGTGCCTCCCTTCTTTTGACCTAATTTGTTCAAATATTTAGTAGTTACTCCCATTTCTGCTGTCCTCCCTAGAAATAGCCCTAGAAATTGCAGGCACTGATAGAAATAACATCCCTGGACAATGTAATCTAAAATACTTAAATTCTCGATTTTTACTTCTGAAATATCATTTCCAATTTTTTTTCTCACTAATCAAGAAAACTTTGGCAGAAATCAGAAGAAAGAAAAAACCTGGACCTGGTATGTGATTTACCCACTTACACCTAAGACTTTGATACACTATTAGTGGAATTACAGGGCCTGTAGTAAATGGTATTAAATCTCAGACACTTGGCTAAAAGCAGGTCCATATCCAAGGTTATAGAAAAGGAGGGGTCATTTTTATGAAGATACTGACCTTTTCCAAACTAATATCTGCCACCCATTTCTTTTTCTAATGTTTCGAAAGGAGGTGAGTATATTTCCACATCCTTTCTAACAGGGTTTTGAAAGTTACAGTAAAAAAACAAAAAGAAAAAATTTACAGAGCCCTTACATGAATCTGAAGTCAGGATAGACTATATTAGTGAACTTCTTTTTGATGCTGAGGGGTGGAAGTCAAGATTGCACTTGTTTTTCCTACCCATCAGAAAAACTAACACGAGCTGCTTGAGCATTTTCAAATAACAGGAGAAATATGGAAGAATGAATTCTGAGTCATTCTTCCCTGCTGTAAAATGCCTAGATTCTGGTTGTCTGATGTGGGAGAGTTTGCAGTGCACATAGATAAGTAGTAGAAGTAAAAAAGGTTTATGTATAAGGAAAGTGGAAGCAGTACACATAAACAACTGTTTCATTTGACTTCTTATTTTCATTTTCCATGATTAACCATATATGGCAGAAAGACAGAAAGAAGTGTTATTTTAAAGGAAGCAGCTCAGAATATTATATTTTGCTTTTTGCTTATTATACTAGATATCAGGATGCTGCTGAAAAAGTGCCAGAATTAAAAGTAATTCCCTCAACTTGAGCAAACAGTCCTGAAATCCGCCAGATGCTGGCATGTTGGTTTGAAAGTTTGAAAGCAGGCTAAAAAAATTTAGGGGTAGTTTTTGTTTGTTTGTTCCTGACCACTGATAGTATGAGCTAGCAGCTGGTAGAAGAATAAAGGAAAATGTGTGTGTATTGGCAGCAGACAATTTATAACATGAAGTGATTATTCTCTCAGTCTTAAACATCAGAACTTGTGTCTTAAAAAATAATAATTTGCTTGGACAATTTTACAACTGAGCATTTAGTTTTTTCCCATTTTTCCTCCTTCAAAGATGTGTTGGAATTTGTAACCAACAAGATACATAATTTATCAATCTGGTACTTTTTTTAAGAGGCGTTTTTCAATCTTGTTCCTTTTTAAGCTCATTGCAATCCTAGCTTGGTAAACCTACATCTCCACCTAGTGGTTTCACAGAAAGGGGAAGCAATCGTTTTTCAAACAGTGTGAGCATCCAGATTGCAGTTCAATATCAGTGTGAAGAAATTGCATTCTTCTGAAGGAAATATTTTAAAACTTATGATTAAATATACAGAGATAGATAGATAGATAGATAGATAGATAGATAGATAGATAGATAGATAGATAGATAGATAGATAGATAGAGTTGAATGTTAACATTTCTCTGCCATGGGCAATTATATAATGGCTCTTTCATTTCTTAGTGTTAATAAATAATTTCAACTACCAATAGAAAAACAAAATTTTAGCACAGCATCAGTTTATCCTGTGTTTTCGCTAACCTCATCCTCAACCATACTCAGGCAGTGCTGGAAGATTCCCATCTTTCCTGCAGCCACATCCCTAATGCAGAGTGTGACCAAAGGTCACAAAACAACTAGCAGGACTTTGAAAATGCCCTGGGACCTCTCCTTTGCACAGTGATTTTTTTTAACTCTCTGGTTCAGGATACTTCATATCTGCCTTGAGGAACTTTCAGGAAATCCATGCAAGGAAGAGGCATGCACAAGGCGTATGACTTAGGTACCAGATTAAGACAAAATTTAAAGCTGTCTTTTTTCTGCCCTTTCTCCAAAATATTAATATTGTATTTTCTTGACTCACCAAAAGATTTTTTCTCTAATTTTTCTTAAAAAAAAAAAAAAAAAAAAAAAAAGGTATTTTTGAAAGAATCTTCTTCACAATTGAGGTGGTAAAAGCTCCAGTCCAAAAGAGTTGCTTACTGTCCTATACAATCATCTTAAACCTACCCTGCAAGAGACACCGCAGCATATTAAGGATATAAGCATATAAGGCCCCTTCAGGTACACAAAGAAACTAATATCTTTCAGTACCAGCAAATCAATTCCTTTTCAGAAATAAAATACAGACAGAAATGAAATTAGTCTCCCGATCCTGTCCAAAATATCTTGTTTTTCTCAGTCATAGTTCTCATTCCTCTTTCATGTCTCTGCTGTGCCAGCCACTTCATGCAGCAGTGAAAGTCTAAATAGTTTTTTGGGGGTTAGAATCCTATTCTTTTAACAAAACCATCAGTTCTATAGGACTATTCAGAGTGCACAAAATTAAGAATGTGCCTAAAGTTGTGCAATAATGGATCCTTCACATGAGCAGGAGATGTACCGTTAATTAAATGCTACTTGTAATAAAATATATTAAAGTGATTGAAGCTGCTGTAGCTGCAGAGGGTCTAGAAAGTACAATAATCCTTCACTGTAATGTAGAATCCTCATGTCAGAAACATGTACAGTGCTCAGAAAGAGTATAATTAATGCACATTAACATATATACTCAGAGACAGAATATATGAAGAGGGTGCTTTGGGACATGATTAAATTTTTTGTGACTTCAAATTAGGGAAATTTTGAAAACTTCCAGTTCAGCAATTTACAATGATTAAATGGTATCATAACATTTTTCTAAAACCAAACAAATGTGAAGTAATGAGAAAATGTGGTTTTATTTCATTAATCAGCTATTCCAGCCTTAAATATTGTTTTCCACAAATCCAATAAATATTGATTTTCTTAGCTAATTAAGAATGGATGGCCACCCACAAATAATTAAACTAAATATTTAGTCTTGTATAGTTAAATGAAAAATTAGGTGCTTATTTCTGAGCTGGGTAGCATGTGAAGATCATTAGATAGTCCAAGGTCAGTACTGGATTAAAACTGAGATTTTCTGCAGAATAGCAAGGAGAAATTATTTTGGAAAAGGAGGGACATTTAGGGTGGCTCAGGCTGAGAACTGCTTCTATCTCAGGTGGTCACCAAAATTCAGAGGTGAAAATTGGAGGTGAAAACGAAAGCTCGTCCTCCTGCAGAAAAAGTTCACCCTTCCCTTGACCAGTGAGACCTGCAGGGCACTGTCAGTCAGCACAGCGAATTTACCAGCCAGAGACCCGGGCTGGGCTTGCCCTGAGCTCTGGTGGCTTGCTGGGCTCCTTCTGAGGGGTTAGAAAGAGTGTCCTTTAAGGCATGCTGTATCTGACACATCCATGCCACCGATGGGGACCAAGCTCTCCTGACAGCACACACTTAGAAGCCGTTTGGGCAGAAAACACAAGTGGGGCAAAACTCTATCTCTGCTTTTAGGCAGAAAATCTGAGATGGTTGAATAGCAAGAGTGAGGGATGGCAAAACCACCACACCTCATTTCCTTGTTATTTTAACTGACTTCTGACTTCTTTATACTTCAGATTTAGATTAAAAAGCAGGCTGTGTAACTTATCAGTACCCAAAAAAAATCTGAAAATGTTTTTAACTCTTTCTTCTGGTATATTTGAAGCCTAAAAACTGGAAATTCAGTCTCTTTAAGAAGAAGATAAGGTCAGAGGCCATCTGGGCTTGCCCAGTTTTGATTGCTAATTGTTGGCTGTGCTCTGTCCAGCTGCCTAAATCCATGCCAACCATCTGAGTCTTTTAAGTAATCTAAGTAGTCAATTAAAAGCTCAACATGATTGAGCCCTCTTCATTGGCTGTCACAGCAATAAAAGGGCCACAAGTGTTTAATGACAGAGGATGAAGTATCTAGTGCTGCTACTCAAAATATATTTTTGCTTTTTCTCACTGTAAAATACATAGTCTTACAATATGGGGAGCTCTAACAGAAATCTAGGAAGTCACTTCCTCAGGAAAAAAACAAAAAAATTTGTGGCATTTGACACAAGTTGTGTTAGTCTTCAGGAAAACAGGAGACCCCACAGGTATTCCAGAAAAATAAATATTCAGAATAGCAAATTTGCCTAAGCCCAGAGAGTTGCAAATATTTGAACCACTGTCGATTTCTCATCAGTTAATGAGACTTCTCATCATCAAGAGAATTATGCAGCTTCAAGAGAATTATGTGAAACTCAGTGGTCCTGATGGGTCTCTTCCAACAGATTATATCTTATGAAACAAAAACAATTTACAGATCTAACCACCAAATAGTGTTCTTCATATTACATTGTCTTGTACCTAAAAGAAAGAGTAAATTTGAGCTTGTTTCAACAAAGTTTTTTGTTTTCCAGGCCAATGAACAAAACTTTACATGATTTTCTATACCTTTATAGATCAAGGAGCCATGCAATACTCCACAGCTGTTGCATAACCTAGATGGAAAACTTCTGGTGATCTCATTGTGTGTTCTCTCCTGTATGCTATGAATGGATTTTTGCATATTCTGAGTTTAATTTTCAGGATTTGAAACAAACACATACTCTAGAGGAATCATTATTTCTAAAATTTTTTGTCTCATAATTAGAAAGACCATCCCACAAAGTAATTTCTTCATTTACAGGCACATATTTTATGGGAGTTTTACTAGAATAAGCTGATATATAAACTCATTATAAGTAATATATAAACTCTAGTATAAAATTATAAGCTCTAAACACATTTTGCACTTTTCGTCCTTTCATAATCCCACTGATTAAATTTTTATCGTGTTATTTCTCCTTTTTTTTTGGAGGGTGGCAGGGGAGATGATATGGAATGAAGCGTTTTTGAATATACGCCAAGATTTCTCACATCTATGTCAATCTTAAGGTAATTTTACCTAACTATTCTTGGAAGTCCATATGTACTATGAAGCATTTTCTTCAAAACCAAAAAATCTAAACTTCCTTCAGTCACAAGGGAAATGACTTGCAGAATATCCAAGCACTTATGTGAGCAGTACAACATTAGAATGCCTTGTCCAAGCCACTGGTAGGAAAAGGCAGCTTTTCTTCAGCCTGTTCCTCCTGCTTCTGGGGTTTTTTCAGTCATTCCCAAACCCTGCCAAAAAGTCAAGATATACTTCTATTTTGTTCTTTAACCAAAAACAAAAACAAAAACAAACAACAAACAACAAAAACCCCCACCAAACAACACAAACCTCACACATATCACTTTCATCTGTTTGTGAATATTTCATTGGTCTGTATTCTGGGTATATCTAATATTACTACACTAAGACTTATTTACATAGTGAGCAGTGGAAACTGAAAAAAAAAAAAGTGCATAAGGGAGAAAAGGGTGTTTGTATCTTAGCTGAAGTCCAGGATGGCATTTATCTGGTGATTTCAGCAGAGCAGGTATTTCACTGTGACTGGTAATGAAATATTTTGACTAATTCAATTGGTAGATTTGGAACCATGTAAAATATTTTCCTTATTTCTAGTAAAGCTATATGTATGCATATACATTTATCTATATAGCTGAGTAACTCAGAAAAGAAGACAATATAAATAAAATCACCAGTAAATGATAGAGAACCATTAAACGATATTAACAAATACAAGTCATTGATGTGTGTCCCTTGTGTAGAATCAAAGTTGTAGTGGAGAAAAAGGAGAAGAGGATGCTAGGAATATGTAAGGTACTCTCCATGGAGAATACAGAATAAATGTACAAAGATAAAATATATAAAAACTGTAACATTTATTAGCTAAGCATATACCCAGAAAAAAAACCCGCATATATTCAACTGTAAAGACTCATGTAAAGGTTTAGCTTCAAACCTGCTAATAGTAACTCTAGGTTTAGTCCAAATAAATCAGATTCAGAGCTGAACTCATGCAACATAGTCCAGCCCACATCTTTGCAGGAGCCGCCAGATTTTGGTTCAGATTCAAAGGCACTGCCCAGGTTGCAGTTCACAATTTGGCAAGGAGCTGATGAAACAAACTTGAATATTCTCTTCCCTTTTGGCCTTAGTGATTTTCTGTGCCATTAATAGATAAACTTGCAATGGTTTTGTGTTATGAAACCGTTTCTGTGTCGTTGTATTATCTGGTGTAGTTCAGTGTTTGTAAGGCTCTAGGGCAGTATCTAATATGACTTCTCATGAGATTTTTAAATTTCAGCTGTGTGTAAAGTTCACAGGCTGAGTTGTCTTCCTCAGCTGTTGCAAAATCTCACAAAACTATGTGGACAACAAGGCTGGTTCCCTCCAGATCTGACAGCCAGTGGTCCTCAGATGGATCAGTCCTGAAACCTTGAGAAAGCCAAGCCAGAAATCTTTGCTGGAAAGACTTAAGTGTATTCAATCATGCACTAGTAGGGTTTTTGAAAGCCTAGAGCTCCTCATGATTTTGTGCCAAGGATTTTCTCGGCATTTACACCAGTTTGGAGTGTATGGTTTACAGCAGTCACAACCTCCACAGACTGTGTCAGCCAGGCTTCTGGGACGCTTCTCATGTGGCTCTGCAGCATGTGTGGCTGTGGGACTCCTGTCCCCAGATGTGGTACAGAAAGGCTGAGCTCCCTGCCACTATCCAACTCCAGAAGGCTCTCTTCTGTTCGCTACCCAGCCTTGCTCACTGTGAGACCTCATATCTTTGCTTAAGCAAAATTTGCTCAGGTTTTCCCTTTAGAAAAGGAAAAAGTATATATTTTTCCTTCTTCAGCTTCAGTGTTTTGAAGTAAAGATACTATGGGGACAGTGCTGGAGCTTTAACATATCATTATTTTCTAAGAGAGCAGTAAGATTGTTGGAAGCACCTGTTAATGTTCTCATACCCGTGACCCATATATTTTATGCAAATATGCAATTGATCTATAGCTATAAAAATGTAAAAATAGGTTGCAATTTATAGCAGCAAAAACATTCAAAACCCCCAGTAATTTGGTTGTTAACTGGTCATTTGCTACAACTTCTTTCCTTACAGACATTAGCGCATAGCACATTAAAAGTTAGAGATCTAAAAGGGATCCCACTCAGATAGAGTCCAGGTGGCTGAGGTGTACACAACATCTGCCAATACTACCATTTATCTGTGGAAGCCATCCTTGGAATACAGGTCAAATCATGAATGTAAAATGATGAAAGATCTTCAGCTGTCAAGCTAAGCGGTAGTAAGTTGTTACATGGAACATAAAATTAATTTTAAAAATCATGATATATTTTAGAAAAGGCTGCCCCTGCAGAAGAAGGTGAAGAGCTGAAGTAAAACAGGAGTTTATTCACAAAAGCTCTTCTTGGAAAGTTTAACCTATGAATACCTCTGTCCCGTAGCTCAGTGGGCTTAGGTTATTCTTGTTCCTTCCACTGCAATGGACTAAATAAAGACAAGCTTGGGAGGGTCATTACTGCCTTACTCCCAGTGCTTCTTCAACAGCTCTTCACTGTTTGGTGGACACTAGCACAGCAGGTAAATCTGAGTTGAGATCCTCTTGCTCTATCTAGTCATAATAATTCACTAAATAACTTCCTCTCTAGGCATATAGCTCTTGAAAAAGATTTGCCCTACACATACACAGCTATTTTTTTTAATTTTATTTTTCATTTATATACAGTATACCAAATTTGGCTATGAATGATTTGCTTTTTCTGTACAAAGTGACAGAAGAAATTTTTTTGCACGTTGACTTTCACCATGCTTGAAATGTCAGGGGAGTAATGCACAATCTGATAAAGTTCTCTTCAAGAAAGTTTGGGGTTTTCCATTTTTTTAAAAATTCAACTCATCTCAAGTCAGGATTTCTTTTCAGAAGATATGCTCCAGCCTTAATTGGGGTGCTCAGTCTAGGGTAAATGGGTGAAATTTAAGGTCCAGCAATACATAAGCAGTTTTTCTCAGTAATCTCACAATCTGTTCAAGTCTATGCATTTAAAATGAAGAATCTTGCAGAGTGCAGCCTGCAGTATGTTAAGTATTCTTGGAACATGGGCAAAGCCTTTACACCCAGTAAGTAACTCCACATCACTTGCACAGTGAATTCTTTCCTGCTCTGCATAAAATAGGATATAACTGAGTACCAGTGCAGGCTGACAGAGCACAAGCATATGGATGGTCTCTCCAATGTTGCTTCAAAACCATTGGCAATGGCGATGAAGCCCCTTCGGATCTCAGCCCATGTCTCTGTGCTCTGTGAGTCTCAACACCTCGTTTTCTGCAGTCCAAAAATCTGTGATGTCAGGGCGACTCCTCCGTTCCTCTTACGAAACTATTAGCAATGACTTTGCTTTGCCAAAGAGTTTGAAAACACAAAGATAAAAAGGTTAAAAAATATGAAAGGAAGTATGAGGCAGCAAAAGCATGTGTTTAAGAGAAGGTAGGATGATGCGTGTTTTGAGAACAGTTAATACCTCATTTGGCTTTCTACAAAGGTGTACATTACACAAGGCAAAATTACTGGACATTTTATTCTTTACATCACCATGTTGCCCAGAGGTACAATGAACATCCCTCGTTTTGGTGGGAAGCACATGGGAGCTGCATTGTGTCTGTCACAATATGTCAAGTCAAACACACGAGCTGAAGAAGTGCCTTGATTTTGCTCAATTAGTACTGTTTGCTTTGTGGACCTCCATTAGCAAGTATAAATTTGTACAGTGGTCACCATTTAAAAATCAATATTTACCAAGGGTTATCACATCATCAAGCCTAGGACACTAAGTAGTTCCGTAAACTTTGAGCAGAAAATAATACTGCGATCTGGTAAATATTTAACACACGTATCATTTTATGGTAACCACTACTTTTGATACAGGTGTTCATTACCTCTTCCTAGCTAAACCTTCCATTAAATTACATTGCACTGAACTTAGGCTTCACCTCAGCTGGATTTCAGTTAAAGGTACTGGGGGGAAAAATATAGTAAAATCAACTTTATAATGAATATAATGAAAAAAACTGTAATGAATAATTATTTTGATTTTTGTTGTCCTCTTATCCCAAAGAGTATGATTCAGCACAAATTCTCTGTGGAAATACTAAATATATGGCTAAAATATATCTAGGTAAAAATAACACAGGTTCCCTTTTTCCTCTGGGTATAATAGGGTATTTTCTTTTAGCCAAGGAAGGCTCCTCAGTATCTAGCTACACTGTCCAGTTTCTTTCAGTATAACCACCCTTCCTTTGATGTGTAAGTAACAGATGTTTAAGACATAAGAAATTAGATAGACTGTGATTACTGAGAAACAAGTTAATTTCAATTCATTACTTGATGTTCTCATTCACTTGTTCTGAAAATGACAGTAGTTAGTAGGGTTGTTGGTTTTTTAAATTGGCATATTTTATGTTTAACAATCAACTTAAATTTAACCTATGAACACCTCTAATTTTGAAACACATCATTTGCGAGCTAATATGTCACTTTTTCATCATAAATTGGAATTATTTCCAAAATGGCTTCACTTTAATTATATGTATGTGTACAACTTAGCCAGCTTGTTTTCTTGTAGGCAATGGGAAGAGGTAAGGAGAAAGCAGCAAGCAACAGCTTTGTTTTTCCCCCTTTCACAAAAAAAAAATATTCATTCCCTTCCAGTTTTCTAAAAAAAGGTATTTCAAATGAGCTAGAGGAAGGGCTTGGCAGGGGAGAGATTAAGTTTTGGTTTTTCTACTGGAAAGGAATAGGTGTGATTAAGAAACTGTCTTAGACAGCTCATTAGCTTTCAAATATTGCATGCGTTTTGTTGATAAAGGTAAGAATGTTCACACAAGTACTGTGAGGCATTTGACTTGGTACCTCACGAAATTTTGATTAAGAAAGTAAAACAACAATAAACTCAACATGATGTATCTTGAATAGCTTTAAAAGTATGAGTTTTTCTTCAACTTGCAAACAGGGAATTCTCACAGAAATTGTGTTTTCCTAGTCAGGTCCTCAGGGATCCGACTTTAATGCCATGTTGTGAAATATTTGTATTAGTTCAGAGGAAAAGACAGAGTAGGTGTTTGAAAGTACTTTCTGAAATATCATACAGTTAACTGTCACAGAGAGGATACCTAGAAAAGCTGAGGGTTTCCCAGTGAAGATTTTTAAGAATATATTAGTATGTTGGGTCTATGTAAGCTCACTTTCATCTGATCTCTAGTAGGGATATGGTCTAGACAACCCTTTGAGACTCCTCCAGAACTGCATGATTTGAAGCCAAAGTCATCACTTACAAATTGTGAGTGTGGTTAGGGAACTGTAGCAGTGATAAATGAACAGGGTGTAGACTGATGAGATGATGCCAGCTGAATCAGTCTCCTGATAACTCACGCATCAGCCACAGAGTGTTAGAGCACAGCCCAGCAAGAGGACAGTGGGGAGAGAAGGGGACTAGAGGGAGCATAAAACTCACCCTCCTATAGCTGTACTTTAACACTGTACATCACAGAACCTCTGCCACCAGTTCTGGTCTTTCCAGGCCAGAGAAAAGCCATCAGAAGGCAGTAGTGCTTTGCAATTTTCCCTTGCAATAACTGACCCCAAAAAATTATTCCTGTATAGATCATAAGTCAGGCAGTATTTTCAGGGAGAAGTATTATTTTTTATGTCTCTCATATCACTGATAAAAAACAGATGAGCTCTTAGGTACAAATGCATTAAATCTCCTCTTTTTTTCTCAACTGTGTCAATCTGTCTTATAAAAAATTCTACTGGGCCTTATGAAATCTGCTTTTTTACCCTCTGGCCATCATAACTATAACAACCTTACAGTAGTCGTAAATTGAAGTAACAAGTTACACTTTCTATCGGTGACAGTAATTAAGTCCCAAACAAGGTGTTAACACATTTAATAGATTCCACATCAGAAAAAAAAAAATTGAAAAAAGTCTAGAAATTTTTAATAAATTATGTGGCTCCAAGAGAAGCTGAGATTTGGAGCTAAACCAAGCAGTTTAAAAGGCTTTTGGTCCTTGTTAAATGGGAGGTAAAAAAATGGTTGAATACAGTTGTTCTCTTTGGTTTTGTAACCTATGAATCCAAAGTTCTGTAATTTAATACCAAGAGATGAATTAAAAAAAAAAAAAAAGTGAGTAGAATAGGTCTAAACACGCTCTTATTTCTATTATATGATGCTAAATTTGAGTTTGCTATATCTCTCAGTTGTTATTCTGTGTTCACCTTGTAAAAAGAAACAGACTAAGGCTCCACAGGATGAGATTCAGGCCAGTACAATGTAGACAGGCTTTTAAGAAATCTCCTAAAGCACCACAAATCTGTGTCCAAACCTCACAGTTTATCATGTGTTAAGCCTATCCAGATGGTGGGTAATATTCTGGTATTAGCAGTCCACATCCATTTCCACTTCCTTCTCTATAGAAAATTGCCAGCAAGTCTCCCTGGTGGTCTTTTAAAAGTAAAGGAACTCACATGTATGTGGACATATATTACACCACATATATTACAGTATCTTGCTCTGAAGTTAAAAAAAAGCTTTTAGTAATTTATAATTTGAAATATCTAGAAGAACACAACTTCACGTTGTACGAAATTGTGCTATTTTCAAGTACTTTCTCTAACTGCCTGCAACAGTCCCAGGCTCCTGAGGACAGGACTTTAAATGAGACAAGAACAATCCAAACTGCAAGTGCTTTATCTGCCTTCCTGTGAGAGCTGGAGTAATGGGGCTTTGTGTGCTTTGTGAAATGCAAGACCCTTCTCTCTACGCAGCATCACAGGCACTGCTGCGGTTCCCATCCATGTTGCTATCAGCTGCATGCCCAGAACAAACTTACCAAATTTATTAACTGGGAAACCTGGAGATTTTTTGTACCAGGCATTTTAGTATACATACATACATACGTATATTTTACATACATTTTAGTAGTCATACCAGGCAGCAGAAATAAGCATGGAGTTACAGAACAAACTGTAAAGGAGATGTAGTCACACTTACCTGTCCAGTAATTACAACAAAATGTGTAGCTAGTTGTGAAGTCTCAGCCTTGCAGGAACTAGAAAAACTGTGGGTTTACACCTTTAGAAATTACTGGTAGATCATCAGGTCTGCCTTTCAATTTTTCCAGAGCCGGTCCAACTGTCAATAGGTCCCAGCAGAAAGCACCTCAGCTCTCTGCTTCCCTGTTGCATTGCTCCCCTGCAAACACCTTCCCCTTCCCTGTCCTTCCCCTACGAACACCTGCCTGCCTCTGTGGGTAAGGTCTGTGACCACAGCCTCTGTCCCAGGAGAGGAAAACCAAGATGTGAGGCAACAGACCTTCAGGATGCACTGCACAGCTCTGCAGTCTACATGGGGTGGAGATGAGAGGGTTTCAGAGCAGGAGCTAGCAGAGCTGTGTGAAACTGAGGTTTCAGTAAAACGGAAGTCTCCTGTCTTTTTCTTCATCCTTCTTTGCACTCTGTGGATGTGCATCTCTCAACAGCAAGAAAAAATCTGAACTCAATCTCTTATTTTAACCTTGGACACATTACCAAGATTCTTCCAAATTATATCCTTGGGAAAATAGGGTTTTTTTTTCCCTTTCTGTGTTAATCACCTAATTGCATACAGCAGTTTTCTCTTCTGCTTTGTTACTTTGAGTAAACCACCTGGGACTTTAAAGTCCTCCAGAGGTCCTACTCCACCACATCATGTGGAACCTCAGAAACCTCTGGCTTGCTTCAAGTTACCTCTTCCTCAGATATATCTCCTCCTCTACAGCACTAGCAGGAAAGCCTCACAAGTATCAGCCTGAGCATTCAGCAGGAAGGGACATCCAAGATGGTCCGAGCAGTAGCTTCAGGCAGCTCACTTAGACATCTATCTTGAGAAGGGTAGGATAATTATGTATCTGAGTTAGGGGTATTCCCATCCTTTTTATTCAGCCAGAGACAGAAGTAGATCCCCTAAGCTCAGTTCCTTGCAGAATCTATTTCTCTTCACTGAAATATGGAAACTGAAGGAAATTTGCAGTCCTGAATGTGCGTATTAAATCCCTGCAGCTAAACAATATGAATATCTTGCCTGTCTTCTTCCACAGTTCGTACATCCCAAACAAGCTCAGGCACCCATAAACAATGGTGGATATAACAAGGGATTTTCTTGCATAGCTACTGCCTTCACTGCTGCCTTTTTCTCTCTGGAGAGCTGAAAGCATGCCTCGGCATTCAGAGATCATTACAGGGTGCAATGTGTTGTTATCCCAATCTTGCAAAAGAGAGGTGCATATTTTTGCCACAAATCTCTTTTTTTTACACACGCTCATCCTCTGGGGAAGATTTCCATTGTATCTGCTACCAGCAGTGTCGTGGTGTCTCCATTACCCCACAACATGCAGAAACTACAGAAAGGGTGTAAGTAGTCAGCAAGTTAAGTGGCACAGAAAGTTTTTCAGCTGCCTGTTACTGATAGCAGCTGACAGGGTTAGCTAACTGACAGGGTTAACCCGTGAGTGGGCTTCTGCCATGTCTTGACACAACTCAGAAGTTTGCCAAAGAGCATTAATTAAATTTCATGGTTTCTATCAGACTTATTAAATTTACTCATCTCTACCAGCTCCCATACTGACATGGGTTATTATTATTATTATTATTTTACAATTAGTATGTTGTTCCCTAACCACCATTAAACATGGCTGGAGAGTTTATCTAAGTTAATAATTTAAGACCAGATACTCTATAAAAAGCACTGAGAATTATAAAAGAGATCTTGATTTTAGGGGTAAAATTACTTTTGCTATGTTAAATTTTTAAGGAAATGTGTCTTCCCAGATGTCTCTTAACTTTTTCTAGACTTGAGTCATGCCTTGATCTGAGATATGTCTGCATTTTGGAAAGGTGAGGTATATTTTTTGGAGGGAAGAAAAGATTACTACAAGAAAATGTGTGGTATTCAGAAATATTCAGAGAAAAACAAACTGTTGAAAATATGCAAATTTACTCAATTCTTGCCTTATCATTCTATGATTTTTTTTCTAATATTATTTTAAAATTGTCTTTAATTAAGGGCAGGTATGAGAACTAGTTAGGATTCTGCTACCATGGATTGTTTACTGATGATGGAACTCCGATAATGAGACTGTAAATAGGACTGTACACTTGTACAGCCCTTTGCTCTGAGAGCATCCTCATGGTGGGTAGAAGTTGCTGAGAGAGGTCACAGCACTATGCTGAGATCAAGTAAATATCATTCAAATCCCAAATCTTCATCACATAAAAGTGTATTGGAACAAATATACCAAAATGTCTGGTATTTAGTAATATGGAATCTCCATAAAGACTGCCTGCTTTAGGACTTTTACCCTGTGCTACTTTCAAGCTCAGTGTGGAGAACTGTCCTACTTTTCTTCTGTTGGATTGTGCAAAATTCAGCTTGTATTTTGCCTTGGGAAAGAGGCTCAATTTGTATTTGCTTAGCCCTAAGACTTGTGCAGAGATAACAAGTTTGTCATGTATCTGTCATGACATTATCTAGATAATCCCTTTTGATAAGCAGTATCATTTTTCTGGAGCAGTATTGAAGAGGACTTTACCCTGAAGTGAATTGAGAGCAGCTGATATGGTTGGATAAATACTGAAGTTCTGCCTGGTAGCAGGTAAATGCCTTCCATATGAGTGACAGTCTATGTTCTTTGATTGCAAAAAATGTCTCAGGTTACTCAAGAAATTATTCTCCAGACTCAATATTTTAAAGTATCTCTTTTCCAAATTTGGCCATTAATACAATCAGAAAAAAAAAAAGGTATTCCTGTTAAAACACAGCATTGTACAGAGGGAGCTTGGAAATATTTCTTTCATGGCAGTTACACCACTGCTTCTGAGCGGTGTGGTTGGATTGATGTTTGAACCCCAGCACAGAAAACACAAGAGCTTTGGTGGACTGCAAAAGCCTAACAGAGAAACTGTGCTCCAGCAGAAAAAAAACCTCAAGCTCCTTTCCTAATGAAAGATTCTGCTTCTGTCAAAAAAAAATTATATTATACAAAATACAGGGCATTTAACCCCAGGATTTCTCTGTACCAGTATTAAAATTGCTGCAACCTGCTTTAGCACTGGTAGATTAACTTCCAAAAATGCCAGTAGGAACAAAACAGTAGAAAGCACTTTTTGTTCACGCACCTCAAATTGCCCCAAGAAAGATCAGTGAGTCTTTCTACTGTCCCTTCTGCTCTTGAATGACTGCTCCCTACCACACCTTTTGCTGGGTCCTTCATGCTCACCCACAGCCCCAGACAGGTGCAGAACTGGTGATACACGAGGGTGGAGGAGAGCACTATTGATACCCTCAGTGAGTCAGGGTCTGGTGTCACACCAAGGTGAGGGAGCAACGATGGCTCGCACATCCTCATCCATCACGTCTTACCCATACATAAAGGCCACAGCTATAGGAGCATTTGTCAAAGGAGAGTGAGCAACTGAGGCAGCAGTCTTCCCAGCTCCCACAGTTTTATTCCTCGTCTTGTATTTTTCTTAATCTGCAGCCCCTGGAGGCAAACTACACAACCTGAAGATTTCATAAGTTATTAAACTTACATGCATACAGACTTACATATATGTACATTCTCAGTGGTGCAAAGCTTGAGAATATGACAAAAAGAAAAAAAAAGCCCAACTCTGTGGACCAAGGAAAACAGTACTTTTAAATTATTTAAACATTGTGAGCCAGCCTCATAATTTCTCAGCATTTGAAGCTGGCAATAATTTATATTGCTAGGTACATGCCTTAACACAGGTGGGACTTGTCTGCTTGAGAATCTGAAGGCAATATCTTTTATGGGCACAAAGCAGCCAGCCAAGTTTATTTTATTCCTGCTCCCATTTCCTTACAGCTCTCCGATTCTTTTTTCCCTTGTCCTTTTCTCTCCTCAATGCTCCCCCTACTCATCTACCCACCATCTCGCAAAGAAGAAAGAGGTTTGTGAATTTGTTATATTTGGTGTTAGAGCACGGGCAAACTCTGGAGGGATCAGGCAAGCTTGTTTTCATCTTTTCTAAGCAGCATGTCCCTCCCGCTCTGCGCTGCAGCCTGTGGTGACACTGACCTCTGGTGATCACACAAGTAACACTCACACTAAAGTGACACCGCTGCAATTTCGAACTACTGTGGGATTTTTTTACCAGAACAGTGTCTCCCTGCAAATGAGACTATACTTTTCAGTCTTTTTTCCACCAGGAAGGACAGACACACATACATCTCCTATGGGCTTCCTCCTACTCTGGTTTTGCACATGGGA
Source organism: Vireo altiloquus (assembly GCA_013396875.1). Classification (NCBI taxonomy): domain Eukaryota; kingdom Metazoa; phylum Chordata; class Aves; order Passeriformes; family Vireonidae; genus Vireo; species Vireo altiloquus. Next base: position 279,862 of record VZRF01005200.1, on the reverse strand, counting down.
ATTATCACAATCCTTCTGTTACTCAAATAAGTTTTATACATTTCCCAAAATACATATTGTGCATGATAGAGAAGTTTATCGTCTGTCACACTAGTTCTTGAAAACTGACTTACATATTATGTTTCACAGGAACCTTAATTACTAAAACATTCTGAATAAGCCTGTGGCCCATGCAAAAGTGACACTGTGCAGCTTCTTGCAACGCACTTCCATCTCTGAGATTTCTCCTTGCTCTCGCCAAACACAGCATTAACTCCACTGAAGTGAACAGAAACCAGATCTCCACCCAGACTATATTTTGTCCATTTAGCCAAGAAAAGCAAATAAATCCAGGGCTAAGGCTGCGAGTTTTCAATTGCTCATTTTAAATGTGCTCTATTATGATATTGGAATGATCTCAGCACACTGATGTTACAGAATCAAATATGTGCTGCAGACCTTGGCAGAAGTGAGCATTGAGTTAATGAAAAGAGTTTCAGCTTGACATTAACTCAATTTTGTAACCTTAATTCCTCTCTAATTTATTCTTTGGAAATTTCAGAACTCAATCCCATGCCGATGAAGTGAGAGAAAATATTGTGTTGCTTATTAATCGTTAGAGTAATGACAGAGGTTTTGGAAAGCACACTTAGAATGAACTTTAATTAAAAATGTAAGAACTGATGATACTCTCATTATATAAGCAATGTTTTTTGAACATCATCCGGTACTGCTGTAGCCCAGTAGGTATGAACAGTCCTTGATCTTAAGGATAGCTTAAAATGCAAGAAAAAGAGGGAAGGATTAATTAAAATCAGACCATTTAAGTAAGCAAAAAATTATTTTCCACAAAAAAACACATGCAATGTGTCAGATTAGATGAAAGATATAGACAGCTAGATAATAATCCCCTTGATTGTGTATTTAACTTTTCTTCTATAGGTAGGTTTGCTTGAGTAGTATTAAAACATTTCATGGATCTGTTTAAAACACTACTTTACTATAGCAGAATGAAAATGAATGCTTAGTAGTCTGCTGTATGCTTTTAACAAACAGATTTCATTTACTCCTTTGAGCCAAGCAAAATTAGAAAGACCTAGGGGTCCCTGATCATTAGCCCAAAATTAATGATCAGTTATTGAATAATTAACTGTCATTGATATCTCATTTCTAAACAAATCAATGGACCCATTTAAGTATTTGTGTAATGATAGTAATATAATCCTTCCTCATATGAACTGCTAGCGAACAGACCAAAGAGAAAAAGCACATTCTCCACCTGAAGTAATTATGAGACCTACTTAAAAACCATTTGCCTCAGCAGAAATGCAAAGTATTTTTCTGCATAATTTGCCTCCAAAATGTGTGCATTTGGCTTCCACATTAAAAACTGAAACCTGTGTGAGTGGAGGTAGTGCTCCGCTACCCTTGAAATGCGAGCACAGGGGTGCAGGAGGTGTCGCTGAGAGCGCGGAGAGGCAGCCCCAGCCATGGGGTGTGAGGGAGGAAGGAATCCATCAGCCACCCCCGGCCAGGGCAGCACGCGAATGGCACGAGCGAACTCGCCGAAGATGGGGCCGGGGAGGGAATAGGAGAGGCAGATCCCCGTGGTTCGTTAATCTCTTCCTCCTGACTGTGCATTGCTTTCCTTCCCACCACCCTGCAATGCTCCTCAAGGCAGTCAAACGTTGTCCGGTAATCGAGGGTTTAAATCAAGAGGACTACCTCTTTTTAAAATACTGTGACGTGTGTGTGGTGCATGAACAAAATTGCTGTCACTAATGAAAGTGGCTTTACAGATTACTCCATCCCTGTATTTTTGAAAATAGTGCCAAATACAACACTTAATATTGATTGTCTTAATAAAAATCAATGGCATGTAGGCACTCGAGGAGGGTGTGGAGGGGAGGGGAGTGCTGTTTATTTCAAGCCACAAGTACAGAAAACTCTAAAACTATTCAAACCAGAAATTATTTTAAAATGTATTTCAATTTGCTCAGAACATTGGGGACTTACCCACTGCTAACCCTTCAGCTGGTAGGACAATGAATGCTTGAAGCAGAATTGCTTATTAGTGTTAGGGAGAGATGCCGTTTTGAGCATTTAGTAAGAGGTCTGTGAACATAACAAATACCACAATTGGAAACAGAAGTGTTTGCCTTATTATTTCAATGAATGTTTAAACAATAGCAGCAACAATTACTCAAAGCAGCAAAAATCCAAACTATGGGACTGAAAATCTTAATGTTCAGCTATTTTTAATAAAATAATAGTTATATGGGTATATACTAATCCCAACATCTAGTTATTTTTGCTGTCACTCGTTTGCTCCCATCCTTTGGCAACAAGCACTTTTTCAGATTTGCCTTCAAGTTTCTACCATCTATTTCTTAAAGAGTTCCACCCCCACTCTTCTGGTAAAGAATATCTGAATTTCCTGAGAATGCCAAGCTACATTCTTTGACTTAGCTGTCCATTTTAAATAAGCCACCAAGTTTTCCCTCAGTTTGGTATTTGTGGGTTTTCTAAGAGAACAGGCAGAGTCAGTAAGGGAGCAAATATTTCCCTCCAGTCCAAGCACAGCATCTGTGTTCTCTCTTGGTTTTGAAGAAGGTTTGTTTCTGGAACACGGCTGTCCCCTCCTATTCTGCTGAGTTTACCAGCTGTCATGTGACAAGAGTGTATTTTAAAATGTTTGTGAGCTTCTTTTTCAATGAAAAATCTGCAGGTCTTTCCCAGCCTTCCCAAATGTGAATATCTTCGAGACATATGCCAACATACTGGAAATTTTTTTCTGTTGCAGAAATTAGACTAAAAGCAATATGCATTTATGTCTGATTTCACTTCTGAGTGTGGAGTAAGCTGTGGGAGTGAGGGTGCTCCCTGTTAAAACCTGAGGAAGGGGAAGGCTGGTGGGATTTAGTTTTTGCAGGTGACCTGCTGCTACAGAGCTCCATTTGTGATCATTCCATGTTGGGAAAATTCAGAACCAAAAGTATTCATATCTGAGTAATATAGTAATTTAAAAAATCAGTATTTCACAGTACTTCATAGTAATTCATAGTAATTTCTAAACCCATACAACACAGAATTCAGAGTATTTGTTTGTAGAAGGAATTTGTATGATAAACATAGGATAAACGTACACTGCCCCAGAGAGGGAGAGGACGGAAGAGCTCAGCTTTAGCCAATCCCGTTCCCCATGGATGTGCAGGCATCACAGCATGCTGCAGCAAGCTCCCACCCCAGCCACACAAATGCTCTCATGCATCGAGCCACTGCATTCGTTCCTATTGTACCTGGAACGTTAGCAATTGAAAATGAGATGTCTGTTCAGCTGACACATTCACGATATAAAGAGCATTGAAAGAAATTAAAGATGCAAAAGCAGTGTTGAAACAACCGATTTTTTTTCCCCTTTCAGCTGTTTGAATAGCAAGCTGCTCCTTTCTTTCCTATGCATCTACACTGATAATAAAAAGGAATTTTTAAAGAGAAGTGGTGAAGTTTCTTCGCTGAAAATGTTTATAAAATACCTACTTATCTCAAAATTATAATGATGAGAACAGCTAAGAAGCAATTACTATTTGCTTCAATATGCTGCCAGTGATCTTGTTCCATGATTTTGTTTATTGTTTTAGTTTCACAGTATTTGACAGAAATTGTATCATTTTTATCTTCTCTCCATCAAGATTTTTGTGGTTGGCAGTGACAGTCATCTTCAAGTTCTGCTTGGAACTGTATCAGGCAACCTTTTCAATATGTTTTGAAATAAAAAATATTATTTAGATTTAGATAGTTATTTAATTTCAAAAGTGCTAGGTTTATAGACATATTTATCAACCACCTGATAAAGGTATTTATTTGTCAGGCTGGTGTCTCAAATAAGTAAGGCTGACATGCTCTTCTTTCACTTTAATAAATGGTTTATGTGTGTGAAAAGTATCAGTCTAAATAAAGCCTATGATGAAGAATTTGTTTTCAAAGCCATGATCTAGTTCTTTAATTTGAATACAAACAAGTGTGATTTAGAATTAAATGAATACTTTACGCTGAGATTTGCCTCCTTGCTTTGTTTTGCATTTAATTTTTTTCCTTATTATTCTGTTCTTATTGTGTGTTCTAAATTTTATAGCAATGAAGCCCAGCAAAAATGTTTCCCTGCCTCAGCGTCTGTATGTATATTTTATATACAAGTTTTATATTTTTTTAAGAGAAAAAGCTGTTTTCGAAGCAATTCCCCTCAGAATATTTACAGTTCAATAGTAATATCAGAGAGACCATAAAACAAAGCTCAGAAGAAACAAAAGGAAGCCAGGCATAATTTCATAATTTAGGGAATTAGGAAGCTATAAACAAGCAGCAAGATTAATGAAAAATAAACTAAGTCTCCTTAGTTTTAATTCCAGATGATCCTATTAGTAACATGTATAAAGGAAAGCCACAATTTCCGGTATAATTTATTTTCTTTTTTTTTTAGGTTAATGATGTTATTCTAATGCTGTCTCTTGACAGTCCAGGTATTCCTAAGCAAACCTGAAATAGATATGTTTCAGTGTGCATGAGTTCTGGCTTTGAAACATAAAGGTAACTTGGTTTTGATTGTCATCTGATACTATCCTCTTTGGTAGGGTAGGCAAGAGATGCTGAATTAAAGCAAATTTATTCCAGAATTTCTTGAATTTAAACTCTGAGCATATGCTTACCTGAAATAACAACTAAAAAATAATTGTGGAGGGCAAAGAGCTATTTTTTCTCCAGTTCAAGAATGATGAATGCTCTTATCCAGCTGACCAAGTTAAGAAGCAATTTCAAGTTTATCAACTAAAGAAAGGATAAAGGTTTTTATTCTTTCCACTCTTCTGTTGCTACTTCAGCATATTTATACGAAATGCAACAGAGAATTAAATCAAAACACTGGTTTAAAAATGCATAACATTAATGTCAGAACAGTGTTTTTATCAGCTAATGATAAACTCAGAACACCTCCCTTAGTTTACAAGGCTGATTGCAGCTAAAGGCAGTGCTATACTTCTACACATTTAGGAAACACATTATTATCGTTTTCAAAATCATTATTTTTTGCAAGCAAAATTTATTTTGCTTATTCAAATCAGATAAATGTTACAGGTATTTTATTAATCATTTTTCTGCTTATTTATATTGACATTTTTCACCAGATTCTTCCAGCGCTCCAAGTTGGGATGTCAAAAACTGTGCTTGCAGAAATGAAAGTATCCTCATTATGCAAATTTAGGTTCCACTGATAGGCATGTTCTGTTTTATAAATTACATCCTCTTGTCAGAAGTCAAATTGTATTTGAATAACTTCATGGAAATTGTCACCAAGATTTTAAATTGTGTGCCTTGTATGCCATTGTTGATTTAGTCAGTGAGTAAAAAATGAACATATGTTGATTTTTAAATATGTGCATGATTGTTTTGTCATAAATGTTATTTAAATGAAACCTAGATGCATATGTAATTTTTCATGTATATTTTTGTAAAGTTTTGCATTATATAAATAATCTTAATGTTTATATTTAATAAAATATGTTAAACAGTATTAGTTGCTGTATATTTTAGTCCTAACAAGTTTGTTTCCTATAAACATTCTTGAAAAAATTTCCTGTAGGGTAAAATAAATATACATGTTCCGATAAAAATATTAAAGCATAAAAGTTAAAATGAAAAGTGAACTTGAATTATGAAAATCTTTCTTATCTGCTAAAAAAAGACTTTCTTATTTACATTTTTATGAAATTTACAAAAAACAAACATGAGTCTTTTTCACTCATATTGTTGAGAGTGTTTAGTAATATTAAAATATAAGTTCATTTCTTGTTGTAAGCCACACAATTTAATTAAAATACATTTAAACTCATTTCAAAGAATAAAGTGAGTTCAGAAAAAAACATATCTAAATAATTTATGGAGCAGAGATTTTAATTTAAAAAATAAAGTATTACACCCTTCTGAAAAATAATGCAATGAGATGTATGTTACCAGCTAAAACACATCCTTTACAGAAGCTCATAGTTCAGTTCATCTTAGTTTTCAGAATGACCATTATTGCAGCTGGAGTAATCTTTGATGTTAAGAAAAGTGGAAAAATCAAAGTGAAGTGGTAAATCTGTTCATTTTTCAAACATATTAATCTTGTCAAGATAATACATAAAATCAATCTTTGCTTTTTTTTTCCAGAACCTTTTATTCCCTTTTATCCAAAATATGAAAGCACTTAGGAGGATAAAGAAATGTGGATGACTTTGGAAAAATGATCTGAAAATATATTTTGTCTGTTGGTATTAAACAGTGACACAAGTAATGTGAACTGTGCATGGTCAAAACATGAATTACTTGTTCAACTATTGGAATTCATCGTATTTGTTCTGCTTATAATATGAATATACAGCAAATTTCTGGTACAGCTTTCTTAACAATTCAACTGAATTTCAAACCCTGACAGTAACAAATACAAATTGCACCAGCCCAAAAAAATTGTTGGGGCTAATTTTAATATTAATGAATTCTTTACAACCTCAGTTCAGCAGTTTCGATTAAGCTTTAATTAGTAGCCAGAGGGGAATCCAAAACAAAAATAAGGAGTTGAATTGCTAATTAAGTTAGTTTGATGAGGTAGAGTTTTAGTAAAAGACTGGTTGTTGTTGGCTGTGCAAGTTCTGACAGGCTAAAAATACTAAAGATTATCATTATTGTAACTAACATCCTACATTACCACCAGATTTCTGCAAGGAGCAGACAGTTCATTAGAGTACAACACTTTTGTGTGTCAGTATGAGAATTAAAGTCTTGTTAATAAGATAACAGTGCATGGGAACCATAGACCAAGACAAGAAAACGTGGTTTTAAATTTGACTGGTGATAAATTATCTAGTTATTTGATACCCCAGTATGCATCTGAATCTAATGTGCATTTATTTGTTAGGAACTGCTTGTCAGTCAATTCATTTCCCAAACGGAATTTTGTTTATTAGGCTACAGGGCTTAGTGATTTTTCTTTTGACATGTCCATCACAGTCACATTTTTCTCAATTTACATGCTTTAGATGAAAACCCGTTCACCAAAAAATTGTATTTAGTACTGAATGTGTAGATGTGAATAGGTGTAGTGTTAGATGCTCTACCTCCAGATTCTACATTTCAAAGTAGGCAATTTAAGAGAAATCTATAAACAGACTTAGCTGAAGAAGTAGCATGTAATAAAATTATATAGTTATGTTTTTTTCCTAATGATCCCTTTGATAACAGGTTAAAATCTTGGCCAGATTAACTCATTATCAAATGAATTTTTACACTGCCAAGTTAACTATTGCATTCAATTAAATATTTTTGACATTATAAGTGTGCTGCTGTAGCTCCCAAAAGATTACTAATTATAACCACTACAGCTCTGCAGTGATAGCAGTTCGACCAACTGCACATAAGAAATGTGTTAGATATCTTTGTAAGGATCGCAAGGAATGTCATTTGGTTCCACTATACTTTGATGTTTTCTATAATTTATATTTTTTCCTTTTGCTTAAGGTTTCAAAGCCTACAAACCCAATAACGAAGGGATAAGGGAAGACAGAAAAATAAATTATATTGTTTCTATGGCATTAAATATAAGCCTGCTATCAAAGCTACATAGCACTAGTGAATTGTAATCAGGTACTTTGACTTAACACTGTTTTGTTTTATAATAAGAGTGGTTGCCATATGTTGGAAGTCCTATCTGTCTGTGTCTTAGGGGTTTCATACCTCTGTAACAAATCCAAAAACTCATTTTATAATACCTTAAATCTACCCATTGTAATGTAGCTCCACTAGCATAAATCCACATCAAACTTTCCTCATGAATGTTGCTAGAAGATTACTTATATTATCACTGAAAGCAAGGGGAAGCATTGAATTAGGATGCAGAAGATAGAGGAAAAATAACTTTCACCAAACCTTCTTTTAATGCATAGTTTACAATTTTCTTTCACTCAGCATGAAACTGATTAAAAGCACATGGATGTTCCTCATAAAGAATTCTTCGCACAAACAGACGCATTGTTTAATATATTTACATCCTGGAATGCTCAGAGTTTGAACTTTAATGCAGCAATGTAGCGGTTGTTGGAAAGGAATGTATGGTATCTAATACACATCTGCTTGAATGTACAGTACCTGCCTCTGCTGTCTCACTCTGTCCCAGTGGTGTCCAGGGATTCCCAGTGGTCAGCACGGCTGGTGTGAGCCTTCAGGGCACCATTCCTGCAGGTGTCACACCAGCAGGCTAACAGGGACACACACGACCACAGGTACAGGTGTGCACAAGCTCTGCGCTCACCGTCCCGTTGAGATGGAAAAGGAAACACAAAATCTTCTAGAGGAGACATGACAAAATTGATTTGTGTTATTTGGATCATTTTCTTCAGTGCACATTTATCACAGATCAAGGCTATTTTTTAGTTCACTCTTTCTCAAATATCAGGCTGACATTTTTCCATATGGCTCATTTACTGTGTCAAAATTAAAAGAAAGATAAACTTAATAGAAGTACAACTACCTGAATGAAATTTGCATTCATTTAAAAGACCAAGGAGAAATTTCTGGATTAGTGAAATAAAATGCAAGATTGTTAAAAATCTTCAAAATTCCCCCAAAGCAGCTAGAAAGTTTAACCAAATGCTATATTTAGAAGTTTTATATTGCCAACGTTTGTCTTCTTATGCCAGTTTCAAGACTGGTCTCTCTGCTGATCTCAGTGTAATTACTACTGACTGACAAATGTGAAAATGACAGAGGAATCAGACTTTTTATATGAAGTAAAAAGTCTGTGAAAATTACATCATTGAAGGGCACTCAATTACTGCCTGTTAATAAATATTTTTCCCTTTCTGCTTTTATTTTGATTTATTTTACAATCAAATGCAGACTATTCTAGTACACAATGCCTGCAGAATGAGCATCTTTTCATACACTGAAAATCAAAATCTTTACAGTCACATTGTGTTAACCAGATGTTCAGTTTTATAAATTGAGTTAGTGTAGAGCTACTAATCATTTCAGCCTTTAAATACTCTGGATAATAAAAAGAGCAATACTATTAACAGAATAGATTATTTGTTTTGAAATGGAATGTTAAAATTCATGGAATAGGCTAAGTCGAAATGAGTTTGTGCTTTGGAGTCTTCATATAAGTATATATGTGTATGTGCATGCATGTGGATATGAATTTCTGATTATTGACATATAGAAGTATAAATATATATGTATTTATAATCCCTCTGAAACAATCTCTTGTTTCTCCACTCTGCAAAACTGTAAATTTTTCAGCAGTCTCCCAGTCCTAGCTAGACATGAGTTTATGTTCATCTCCATGGGTGTCAATTCTCTGTGAGGGCACAGAGATGGGGGAGGGGTCTGCCTCTATATTATTTTGTTTAGAAATTTATTCTTTAATCAGTTTGTACCTACAAGTTGGTTTTTATATTGATGACCTTAATTTAGAAATAATTGAATAGCACCTACCAGAAAGAAAATTTAAGCTGAATAAAAAGGAAAATAATTATAGAATTTGTAATATTCCATTTGGCTGTGGCATGTTCTACAACAATTAAGACGAAATGAAAAACTAGGCTATTTGTGACTTTCCAGGTACTCAAGAGAATCTTAAAGTGGACAGTAGTAAGGTTTTTCTTGGATAGAACAGGTGTTGATTGCTCATTTTTATGTAAATTGTCCACAAGTATATCACCCTCAGAACTATATGAAATACATTTGAAGTAGTATTTTGGGCAGAGGAGATTCTTAAAGGTTTGAGAGGAAGATATCTTCCAAAAACACACTAATGGTTCTCATAGAAAATAAGCACTGTTCAGGACGGAGAGAAGTGTTTACGAGCAATCCAAATGGCCATTACAATGAATTAATAAGACAATCCTGGAAGAAAGTATATTTTTTTTACATGAAAACAACTCAATTTCAATAAAATAGGTTATTTTTGTTTTGAATGATCCACTGATTTTAACTGCATTCATGAATATAAGGGTATACAAGCTACAGCAAAAGTGCTCAGTCCTGTGTTCAGTAGAGATTGAACTAGAGCAAAAACCCTAAATTCAAAGGCAATAAATTTTAAGAGCTACATTGTTTAGTGGAAGATGCCTTGTGATGGCCAAATTTTGAAAACAGTACAAAAACTTCTACCAGTTCTCAGCTGAGCAGAACCCTGCAATCCTTTCACAAATTAGCTGCGCACACTATTTTTGTTTTAGTGTTTATTTTAACTCACAGTTTGGATGAATAACACTATTTCTAGCTAGTATGAATTTATTTCCACAGGGCACCTCAAACACAAATCAGCTTTCATCTAACCTGGCTTAATCAGGGTTTTCAAATCTCCTCTCTACGGCATCCAAATTGCTGCTAAACTTGCCATGAGATCTTGCCAAACATGTACAAAAGAATCAAATTTCTGCTCAGATTCATGTTCCTGGTGATTCGGCAGGAGTTTGGAATGTGCTTTAACAGTGTCCACTACAAAATCAATGTCTCTTCCCATATCGTTAGACAGATGGACAGCCTGGCAGACAGGACCAGCCTGGTTTGGGGGCAGGGACAAAAATAACACGATCATATTTCAACTCATTGTTCAAGTTTAATGAGTTCTGCCATAGCTCCAGCACTAGAAGGTTATTGTGAAGGAAAAACAAAGGGACCCTTCTTTTGTCTTTCTTCTCAAACTATCAGGCCCCATTACTGAAAATTAAGGTTCAATAAAATTCGTATTCAGAGATAATTAGCGGACAGCTTTGTGGTGCGGCGGATAATATGACCAAAGTGCTGGTTCACAGCAGTGTGTGCTGAAGTGTGAAAGAGCAAGTTCTCCGTTGCTGCTTCTGAGGTCATACCCCCTCATCCTGCATACAATGTGGCAGTCAAAATGCAGCATTCTTACCTGCTGTGATAAAAAATACACCAAAGGAAATAAATTATTTCAAGCCCCCCCCTCCCCCTCACAGTTTTTTTTTTTAAACAAAGCTAGATCATTAGTAATAAACTATGACTTCATTAGAATGTTCCACATAACAGGATTACAGAGGAATGTGTCAATAACTGGCAAAGGTTTGTCTTTCATTAATTAACACTTTTGTATGAATACAAACTTGTTATCCTCACTTTTTATAGGTGAAATATTATCATTAAAATTAGACCTTCAGTTTAAAAAAAAGTCTTGATGGTGTTAATTTGTACAACTGAACATTTTCCAAATATTGTTTAGATTGGAAAAGAAACAAAATTTGAAACCAGGCAGTTACAGGAAGAGAGCTTTTCTCTACATTAAGGGAAAAGAAAGTTTCAGAGTTCTACTCTTTTAAATACGTGCATATTGAAGTGTACATGAACACATTTTCTCCATATAGTAGAATATTTAAGGAAGTAACTAATTAAATATTTGTTCTGGTTTTGTTGCTTAACAGAAATGCACATTAACTACTTCAGCTTTGCTTTTCCCATCTGCCACTAAGGAAACAGCTCATAAGCTTAGGGATAGTCTGTAATATTGCTCTGTTTATCCTGCCACACAAAATTTCTATGTGGACAAAGAGCAAAAAGGAAATTCTACTTTAAAAAATAGAGTATTTTCCTGAGGTAGAAACACAGTAATTTCTATTTTTACCATCTTCAACTGGTAGTTTATAAATGTAAGTTTTAGCATTACAGAGATAGTAACTGAAATATTCACATGTGTACTGGAATTCTGACTAGAACTAAGTTCTTAGATACTGATGTTGTTTCACCACTGATGTATTTATTTGGATCACCAAATTATTTACAAGATAGATCCCATTAATTAAATAACATACAAGTGCTTAATCTCACTCTATCTGAAAAATCGACGGAGTGATCTAAAATAATCTTCTCTCTCTGCAGTTCATTATATCTTTTGTTTTGGACAGTTTGGATCAAAGTTCTGTATGCTCTGATACATGAACCCTTCCTATGTAATCAGTCCCAAAAGGTATGAAACACTTAAGTGAAACCAGATGTCAATAAACTGGCATTTTCTCACCCCTTTCCCGGGCACCGCTGGAAAAGTGGGTAGGGTGGAATTTAATGTGAGCTGTTCTCCAGGAATATGGGATGGGATCATTGTTTTCTTAAATACCTCTTTATTTCACAATTCACCGAAAAATGAGCATATTTAAAAAAAAAACAATAGGAAATATGAAATTCTGTCTTGTCCAAGAAAAGGCAGTATGTGGTGTTACTTTAAAAGCCTGTATGGAAATATCCAAAAGCAATGTTGGATTTGTCACCCATATTATGGAGACTTTCCATGAGTTTAAATTTGAAAAATAAATGGCTTCAGATAATAATAAACTCAATAAAGGAGGTCAATTTTTTTCCACAAAAAAAAAAAAAAAAATTCAATATTTATTTTTCAGGAGGGGTCTTTTTGAAATTGCACAGACTTCTAGATTTTCCAGACTTTGGGGATTTTTTGTTAAATAACATCTTGCAGAGGAAAACCTCAGCACCCTGCAATACAACGCTGAAACCTTACTGATTACAGTGGAACCAGGTTTATTAACATTATGTAAGGAAGCACTTTCATCTGCATTTCAGTGCCTGGTGAACTTAGTATGTGATTAGAAAAAGAGGATTAAGGCTGTGTCCACATTAGCAAATAATTCAGCATAATAAGGGTAAATGAGTAGACCATAGCAGTCAATGCTGAAGCCATACATCCTGTGGTTGAAAGTTTCCACGTCAGTCCAGGTTCAGTGTGATCTCCTGGTCTGAATGTCTTCATTGCACACGAGGCTCAAAGTCATGCACTCAACGTCCAAATGATTATGGGAATGTACCACACTGGGGGCACCTCTGAAGTGGAAAACCTCGCTTGCTTTTCCCTGATATCTACCTTGCGAGCATCTCGTTTGCAGGAACCAAACTGTGGAACAAAACAGAGCACAGTAACCTGAGGAAACTGAGGGACGAAAATGTGAGTGTGATGCAGTATAGCAGTTCCTTCTAGCTAGATGAACACAGGGTATAGTAATTTTTGGAATTTAAATGACTTTCTGACCCCTGTGAAATCTCCTCTACAGTGTAGTATGCAGCCACTAACTTTCCTTAAAAAAGTCCTCCAGCTCCTCCTACTACCGAGTAAGGAGTCAGACTGAAAACCCTCCTGCAGCATACTGTAGACACTTCAGTAAGCTCTGCACTTTCAGTTCTTCTCCTTCAGAAACATACTAAGGAAAATACATCATAATATACATTGAAGTCTGCAGGCATGCTCAATTTACCAGGGGTTACATTTCGGGTATGCAAAAGTAAACTACAGAGCAATATTCTGCCACTTTACAGTGGCATCTCAAGAGATATTTCCGAGTAAAGAGCAGTGAGGACCTTTGCTCAGTCCATGCAGCACAAAACCTCAATCCCTCTGTGCAGTGCCGTTCTGGAGACAGTCTCAGTGAGTTATCATAGCCCTGTGACAAGCTGATAAGCCCTGTCAAGGAGTTCATAAATCATTAGTGATTATTAGCTCAGGACTGGCGCTCCTTAAACTTAGATACACTGCTTGTAGACCTGAGCAACATCGCCAGCAGTTATCTCGGCTGTCTGTACCCCTGTGGTGAAGATGTATCCACAGCTTCCTGTCAGCGCTTGAACTGCACCTTCTCCAAATCCTTATGCAAATTATATTAGTCTGTTCTTTGCTCTTTTTTAGAGATTTCTTTAAAGCAAATCCTTGTAGCAGAGAGAAGCAGTTTTCCAACAACATGAGGGCTGGTACTAACTGTGTTTGAACGGTAGTTCAGCACCTACACAATTTTGGTGTTTTGATTCGGTTTATTTGTTGTTGTTGTTTTGTGGGGTATTTTTGTTTGATTGTTTTTTGCTGATTCCTTTCCAACACAGCCCTCTATAATACTTAATAATGTCAATGTGATGGCTTTAAAATTTTCCAGTAACTGGGAGGGTCTGACAGATTTCCATAATCCCAAGGTCTCACATCTATAACTCAGTATGGGCAAATAGTTTGTGCGATGAAAACAATTACAATAAAGTGTGGGTAAATCAGACCTGTGCTCCTCTATGCAGTCACCTTCTGTTTACTTGACATTAATCATTTAAGAGTAAAATTTAGAAGCCAAGTCTTACTGTGATAAAAATATTACCTAAATAAAACCATATCTTTCTGCATATATTATAAATATAAAGTGGGATTGGCAGGTATTTTATCTAACTGCTCTGCATAGTGTAACTCGCTGTTCCACAGTTTCTCAGTTCATTTGATGCCAGACAATAAACAGAACAAAGGGAAGAAAATCAGGGTTTGAATCAAAGCCCAAACAAAATCAACAGAGTTTTCAGAAAATTGGATCAAGCATCAATTTTAAAATGAAATAAATTGCATTTAAAATGAATGCTGAAAAATACCTGGGCTTATAAATTTTTTTTTTAAAGGATGAAGAGGATTATATATGTGTATATGTATATATATATGTATATAAAGGTATATAATACATATATTAATCACAAGGTTTGTCATTGGAAAAGGACTGAAAAATTCCACACAGGAACCCAAAGTCTCTTGTACTGTGTGAGTGAAAACTTTTCCTATCACTTCTCTCACTGATGCACTTCAATTGTGGAACCAGGGTCTGCTTACCACAGTCCTGTCCCAAAGTTATGCTCTGCCAGAGAAGGTGCACTCTGAATCTATTCCCACCGACCCCCTACTCACCCTCCTTCCATGGATCTTTCTTATTTCCTCAGAAAGCTAACCAAAAGCCTACAAACTGAACTGGAGCCAAAGCAAAGTTAAGCCTCTTACTGATAACCAGAACAGGGCATCTACCTAATCTAGAACTCAACCTATTATTTCAGTCAAGATTACGCCCAAAAATTTACAGGGTTTATTTTATCTGGCTGAGATGGAATTAATTTTCCCCACATCAGTTCTCACAGTGCTGAGCTTTGTCTTGGTAGCTAGGAAGGTGTTGGTAGCACACCTATGTTTTGTCTGCTCTTGAGCAGTGCTCCACAACATCAGGGCAGTCTCTCCAACATTCCGCCCTTCTCAGTAGACCAGGGTGGACAAAGCCTTGGGGAGGGACCCAGCCCAGACAGCAGACACAAAGTGACCACAGGGAGAGTTCATAACATGGGAGGTCTGCTCAGCGGTGTAAGCTGAGAGGGGGTGGGAAAAGCAGGGGGCGTTGGGAGCAGCATTTGTTATTCTCTTTGTCCTCCAGAGCAAATGCTAGGCATGCAGAAACCCTACTTTGTGGGAAGTGGATAGGTATCGCCTGCTGATGGGAAGCAAAGAATAAAACTTCTTCCTTTGGTTCTGTGCTCAACCTTTGCTTTTGCTTTATTAAACTGCCTTTATCTGACCCACAGCTTTTTTTCATTTTATTTTCCCCCTGCCCCATCTTGTTGAGGAGAGTAGTGATAGAGTGGCTGGTCACCATCTATCCAAGGCCAACTCACCCCACAACTGATCCCAGAGTGCCCAAGACCAAAACTTCCTATATGCTTAATGAACACTCATGTAATGAGGGTACACTTCTTCAGCCACTGAAAACAGCTCTGAGGCTACTGTTCTGCTAGATACCTTCAGCTGAGAAAGGCCCATATTTTATTGTCTGTCTCACAGCAAGTGTTTGGAGACAATACTGCAAATACATCAGTGCCTGGTTTGGCATTGGCGACTCACCTGTGCTACGATGCACAGCTCCCTGCATTTTGGGCTGCAGGGACGCAGCACTGAGCATTCAGGGCTCTCTTCCTCGTTAGCCAAGGAATACATTATCACAGTATGCTATGGAGCAGGTCTCCACCAGAGGAGCACCTGACCTAGGAAGGTTACATCCAACCTCTGGATACTTCATGAATGTCAGTATGCCCCCAAACTACTTCTGCTGAGTGCACACCTAGATCCCAAACACATGGAAGGTTTTGCCATTGCCACTGATAAGGTTTTCCTTACAGATAGCGGAAGATATAGCCCTTAAACTTAAGTTTTAAAGTGGGAAATGTGCTTTTTCTCTTGACCTCCACTCATGAGTCTACAGGATGAAATGGCAAGGCTCCCTGCAGCATCTTCCCTGTGCAGAAGGATATATGGAGTTTCCCTCATTTAGGAGGAGACCCTGATACAACAGGAATGAAACTTCACTCACTTCAACTTTTGACATTGGAACTCCAAAGGGTACAGATAAACTCTGATAACAACACTTTAAGGAGGGCATAAAATCAATTCCTATTGATTAATATTAATTTAGTAATCCAGCAATCAGTTGCTATTTAAGCAAGAAGAAAGCTAATGTCCTGTTTCTGAGTAAATTATACACAGTAAACAGACCCTGAGACATGCAAATACTGTCTGGCTTCTTTTCTTTAGCAGGAAGTTTGAATGATAAATGTGTCAGCCGCATGGTACTAAAATTTTTAGATATAAAGGCAGGTAATGAAAGAATAATATCTTTCCCCTGTGACTACAGCCCACCCACCAGCACAGTGTGTAGATGGCAGGTATCCCTTGCTAGCCCTGCACTTGCTCTCGGGCACCTGACTGTAGGGAAGCTCCGAGTAACTGCAGTCCTTGCAGAACAGAGCTCTTCTGTAGCAGCTTTGGGAATTTGGTTATGTGAAACTCTAGCAAAATTACCCTGTGAAGTCCTGAAAAAGAGGTAAGGAAAAAATAGCTAGGGAAATGCCTTGAGTTACTAAAAAATTTAATTTACTGTGCATTAATTATTGGTTAATTAAGTTCGGTATCTCTCTGAAAGTTTTACTGGCATTCAGATCTTTGGTGGTTTTGATTACTTTTGCTCATTGACAGGATAAGGGTGTTTTGTAAGATAGAGGACAGCACCATCTTTGTACCACAGATACTTTGTAGATGTAATATAAAAAATTATTCCCATTGGAATTTTGGTTCTTTTAGAAGAAAAATGAAATTTGTAAAGAGATTTATTTTCTGATTAGTAATCAATTCTTTAAAATCCTGTTGGAATGCCTGTAAAGAGTTTATTTCTACTTCTATTTTTTTGTTTGTTTTACATTTGTATTTAGTGAGCACAAACAGCACACCAAGGCCGCAATCATGCTGACTTTCTGATTGCCTGATTAGATCCTATGGAACAACCATTTCTCCTCAGAACCAGAGACGAAGGAAATGAAGATAAAAGGTAATATTTACAGTTATAAAATAAAATTATCTGGAGAAAAGGAGCAGCAGATCACAGAACTATGATTGTGTCTCACCTTGTCTGAGATGGTAGACATCATGAAACTCCTAAGGTGGTATCAGGTCTCATGTCATGGGATAATTGATTTTATGAAGACTGGCATTAATTTAAAACAAAAGAGTAGCAAGTACTCTGCAGCACTGTGACTGCTTTCCTGTAGACACAAAGGTATAAATTACAATATTACAAGTTTTCACGTGACTTCATCATATTTCAAAGTCACAAATATAACTGCTGGCAATCCTCAGCATGAGGACAATTCTCCTATGTATTTGCACAACTGCTCTGACAGTATAGGTGGCCAATGAGTACTTCCCTTTTGGTACCATGTAAAAGCAAGCAAGAAAAAAAGTTCCTTATATGGGTTCAATACCCTTGGTAATCTTTTTTCAAGAATAGTAAAAAAGACCTCAAAAGTACAGTAGTTGAAAAGTCAATGGTATAAAGTTAACTTATTACATCCACATAGGGATAAAGGCATCTAATTAAAAAAAAAAAGGAGAATCAGAATCTTGGATCAGTTTGAGATGCAGTGCAGACTATCATTCCAGTTCAGAATATTCTATTTCTTGTGCAGTAGTTACTTGAAGTAAACATCACAGCGCCAAACTTCATAATATGGAGCCCTATACTACATGTTTCCTGTTCCGTAACATTAGGGAAGTGTTCAAAATCAGTACCAAATCTACTTTGTCTGAATTCTTAAACTTGCCTGCCTGCATTTTAAGTTTATAAGGAATCAATAGGTGGTCCAAGTAACATTTGCTCTATCAGGTTGTTCAGAA
This sequence comes from Vireo altiloquus, assembly GCA_013396875.1. NCBI lineage: Eukaryota > Metazoa > Chordata > Aves > Passeriformes > Vireonidae > Vireo > Vireo altiloquus. The sequence goes on along the minus strand of VZRF01005200.1, from coordinate 261,828 downwards.
AATACTCAGAAAGCTATAGTTCCTTGGTGCACTGCTGCCTGGGTCTGTAGCATTTTTAAGGCCTTTTTTATATTTTTAATAGGTCTATGGGAATTCATGAAGAGTAATAGTGATACCTGAAACTGAGCAATGCGGCTGTGACATCCTGTAATATTAAAAAGATGGTAGCTCAGGAGATTCCAAACTTGTGAAAAACTAAATAGAGACCACTGGTAAATAAGAAAGATGGAACTACAAAAAGTTCTCACAACAGGTACTCTCTGAAACCTGAGCTCATGGGCTTCCTTCAAGGGACGAATAAGAAGTCCTATTGTCAGTTACAAAAACTCACTTCTGAATTATTTTTTAGTGAAAACAAGCAACTTATCTTAAAATTTCAGAATATCTAAAAAGCTTCTCTCTGAGGTATCTGCATGATATGAGCTTAGCATTTATTTTTTATCTTTTTTCATCTCCTCTTCACTGGGCAAAACAGAATTTGCTGTTTCCACATAAAGGTCATTAGTAGCCTGAAGGTCTATGCAAATCCTTCACACCAAACACTAATAACATTAGAATGAAGTGAGTGATAAAAGAACTAAAGAAATGAAGATTAGAAACTACTCTAAGTAAAAAAGGGGTGGGGGCTAGCAACTTGTCAATACAATGTTTTGACTGTGGATAATCATAACTTGTTTGCTTTTACAGCCAAGTTCAGAGCTATCCTGAAGACCTGCAAAATCCTACCAGGTGAGCATCAGAGAAGTTCACTTTGGATTTTATGTTCCTTTCCTGGTATGTTCTTGTGTCATTCTTTTTTGAAGACATTGACCATATGATGATATTCAAATGGCCAAGCGTTTACAATTTCCAGATCTGCCAAATAGCGAATCAACCTTTATAATTAAAGGTGACAAGCTGACAAGGAAAATGAATGTAAAATTGTATACGTATATGAATTTTTATGTCAGATTGCCGTCTGTGCACTTGTTTTTTCTTTGTCAATAGCCGAAGGCTCATTTCCCTGTACTAGAAGTGCATTTTATATCGAGGCCTTCAGACAGCTCCCCTTCGCCCTAGTGAATTTGCTGATTAATTTTGGATGCTCCTCTTAATTAACACCCCAAAGGAAGTCTAGATTTTCTAGCCTATATTCCATGTAAAACAAGTGAATCTGAAGAACAATGACCTAAGGAGACAGGCGAGCTGTGTCCGAATGACATTACAAGAACATTGAATATCTCACAAGTCAGGACCTGGTCAGGCAATGCCTAGGGAAAATGTAGGCCTTTAATCAGGGCAGAAATGAGATTCATATTAGTCCAATTTCATTTTCTTTATTGCTGACAAAGAGAGGCTGGGATGGATGCCACCTGACAGTTGAAACATGGTGCTCCTATGCAGGAACGGGTGCCTCTGGCCTTGATTAATAATTGGTACCATTTTGACTTGCGGGCAGATAAGTTGATGATGGATGAGCGAAAAAGAGTGAAGTGATTTATTATAAAATTAGGATAAAATAACGAACTGGCTAATTGCACACAAACCTCATAAAATGTAGCTGTGGAGTCGTAAGTGCAATGCCAGGCAACAATAATTTCCACCTCACTTTTCACAATGAGATCTTAAAGCAAAAAAAGATAGAGACAACTTTTACTTATGCAACTGCTATATGCAGAAAAAGCCTTGCCCATTCTTCTACTTCAAGCAAATAAAATACTGAGACTTATATTTCAGGTTTTTTTACTACTGTTGCACGAGAAAAGGGAACAGTAGACCTAAAAAGGCCACATTAAACCAACTGTTGCTTCTTTGTTAAAACTAATAAAATCTTGTAATTCTGGAATTTCTTTGCATACTTTAGCAGGGTAAAAATATCTATGTTATGAAACTGAGATTCATATACGTTAAAATCAAAATTCAATCCAAAAAATCAACTTATAAGGTCTATTGGCACCTGTAGAAATGTTCAACCTTCTTTGTAGGTATCACTTTTCTACTTCACTTTTTGATGGTTTGAACTTCCAAACCTGTGCTTTGACAGCCATTTTAGAAGCTGAATCATCTATTGCTTGCTATTTCGTGCTGCATATGTCCAGCAGAGTACAATTGCAGATTAAAAAGGTCTATGTTATAATAACCACTGACTGTCTGGTAAAAATACTTATTTTGCTGTTATGAATCAATGTCATTATATTCCTTTTTCTTTACAAGACAAATGCTTGGTCATTTTCTCTTGGAAATTTTTGAAGTCCAACCTGCTATAATTTCTTGAAAAGTTTTGCTACTAGCAGTGCCAATCAACATCCAAGAGATTTTTTCTGCAAGCGCAACTATTAAACAAGCTGAAATTACGAAATTAAATACAACTGCCAACAATATTGTCCCAATAAGGTGGGTTCAGTCATAAAACTGAAAATTAATGTAGCATGGGGAGCTAAAATTTAATTTTCATGTAATTGATTTCTATTCTACTGCTAAGACAAAAATGTGGCAATTTCTCCTTAACCTCTACAAAGTCTCCCATACTGAATTTTCCATGCAGATTAGGAGACAGGATTTTCCAATAATAATTTATAAACACTTTATTTTTGTTCAAAAGCCACAGTCACGACTTAAGAGCATTAAACCTTTTCCATATTCCTAAATAAAAATAAAAATAACACATAATATCATATCCCTTAAACAAATATTGAAAGGTCTCCTGTCTGATCCAGTCTTAAATGCACACCATAAGTGTCAATTTATTTTTTGGGAAGATTTGAGAAAACTTAACCTGAATTAATTTCTAAAGTTAATTCTTAAACTATGTCAATTCCACAGGAAGTTGTGTTTCAAAATTTTAAGGTGTCTTTAACATGACATAGCTTCATGAATTACAGTAAACTGTATTAAGACCATTTCCAAATAAAAGTGTCCACCATTTACTTAAATTCTTTTTGACTCATGTCCCTATTTTATCTGGACTAACCTCTTCAAGCATATCCTATTCAAAAATCTATTTACCCTGATTCAATTAGAATTTGTTTGGAAAAAAAGCGTATCTGGTGAAAGATGATTTAACAGAAAAAATTACAGAAGCATCATCCCTTTTTGTCTGATTCCAAAATTATGAAATTTATAATCATCTCTGTCAAAACCCAAAGGCTACATCCCACCATGACCATCAGAACACAGACTTGAGAAAACTGCATATCACTGTGAGAAAGGAGGTTAGAGAGTAATACTGCCTGTGTTGTCCTTGCAAATTGCACTCATGTCTTCTCACCATCAATACCTATGTTCTTTCAGTGTCTCAGAGGTTTGGCAGTTTAAGGTAAAAGGAAATAATTTTAATTAACTGCCATGCTTTTAAGATCATGAGGTAAATAACGCTACAAGGACTGACTTGTGCTCTGAGCTTCTGCTCTGTACTCGAGAAGAAGCAGCGTGGCTGGCTGTGACAAGGACCCTCTTCTGTAAGCCACGTTGTAAGAGGAGCTCAGGCCATCATGTCACTTGTTTGTATGAGGTTGGTGACAGGCATGAACTAACTCCATGAATTTGCTACTTTACCACTGGTGTCTTTGCTATCATCGGGACTGGCATGTCTAGCAGAGCCGAGGCTTACCATTTCTCCATAGTTCAAACATGACAGCACTAAGGTAGCATCACTAATGTCTGGGAGGCCTGTGGCTGAAACAGTAACATTATATCAAAGCTTAGGACACCCAAACAATTACTGAAAGATGTCTAAGAGCAGCTTCAAGATCAGAAGGGAAATTGAAGTCTATGTTCTCTGTAGAAAGAAAATTAGAACGACAAAATCCCACCTAGAACTCAGTCTGCAACTACCTTTGCAAAAGATAGGAAAAAATGTTTCTACAAATACATTTATAAGAAAAAAACAAAAGGACCAGGAACAGTCTCCATTCTTTTTTGGATTCAGATGGGAACACTGCCACCAAGGATGAGGAAAAAACTGAGGTACTTAATGTCTTCTATGTCTCAGTCTTTAACAGAAGGTTCAGTTATACTCAGGGTACTCAGCCTCCAAGCTGGTGGGCAGGTATGGGGAGAAGAGACTCCCTGCAATCCAAGGGAAAGTGACCTGCTGTGCCACCTAGACATTCACAAGTTTATGGGGCCAGATGGGATCTAAATGAGGCTATTGAGGGAGTTGGTGGAAAAGCTCACCAAGCCACTCTTTCGTTTATCCTCACTCCTGGTTAACCAGGGAGGTCCCAGACTACTGGAAGCTAGCCAATTTAACCCCCACCTACAAGAGCAGTTGGAAGGAGAATCCAGGGAACTACAGGCTTGTCAGTCTTACCTCAATGCCAGGGAAAGTTATGGAACAGATTATCTTGGGTACTATCACATGGCACATTCAGGACAGCCTGGGGATCAGGCTCAGCAAGCATGAATTCATGAAAGGGAGGTCCTGCTTACCCAACCTCATCTCTTTTTAGGACCAGGTGGCCTGCCTAGTAGGTGAGGGAAAGGCTATGGATATAGTCCACCTAGACTGTAGTAAAGTCTTTGACACCGTTTCCCACGGCATTCTCCAGAAGAAACTGGCTGTTTACTGCTTGGACAGGTATACTGGGTGTACTGGGTAAAAAAACGGATGAGTAACTTGGCCAAAACAGTGGTGGTGAATGGAGCTACAGCTCATGGCCAGTCAAAAGCGGTGTTCCTGAGAATTCAGTTTTGGGGCCAGTCCTGTTTAATATCTTTATCAATGATCTGAACAAGAGAATCAAGTGGACTGACTCTCAGTCAGTTTGCAGGTGACACCAAGTTGGGCAGGACTGTTGATCTGCTGGAGGGCAGGAAGGCTCTGCATAGGGATCTGCCCAGGCTGGATCGATACATTGAAGCCAATTGTATGAGATTCAACAAGCTGAAGTGCTGGGTCCTGCACTTGGGTCACAACAACCCCATGCTGTGCTATAGTCTGGAGTAGACTGGCTGGGAAACTAAAGAACCTGGGGATGCTGGTCAGCAGTGGCTGAACATGAGCCAAGAAGGCCAGTGGCACCCTGGCCTGCATCAGCAATAGTGTGGCCAGCAGGACCAGGGCAGGGATTGTCCCCCTGTACTTGTGAGGTACTTGTGATGCCTCACCTCGAGTCCTGTGTTCAGTTTTGGGGTCCTCAATTCACCTCACATTGAGGTGCTGGAGCATGTCCAGAGAAGGATAATGGAGCTGGGAAAGGCTATGGAACATAAGCCCTGTGAAGAGTAGCTGAGGGAGCTGGGGTTTTTTAGCCTAGAGAAAGGTGGCTCAGAGGAGACCTCATCACTCTCTACAACCACCTGAGAGGAGGTTGTAGTGAGGTGCAGGTTCATCTCTTCTTCCAGGCAACCAGCAACAGGACAAGAGGATGTAGTGTCATGCTGTGCCAGAGGAGGTTCAGGCTGGATGTTGGGAAAAATTTCTTCAATGAAAAAGTGTTTAAGGATGAGAACAGGCTGCCCAAGGAAGTGATGGAGTCACCACCTCTGTGTCTTGGGTTGATTTTATGATGTGTATCCCATGTCACCCACTCTATGCCCAGAAATGAATTTTGTGCCTTTAAAACTGAGTGCAAGAGAAGAAGAGTCAGACAAACTTTTTCAAAGCAATTTTGTGCTCCAAGGTCACTCTGGCTACTCCTTTCTGTGTTCTTCAGCTGTGAGGAGATTGCTGCTGCTGCTGTGGCTGCGGCTGCTGTTGCTGAGAGTGGAGGAAACACCCTTCCTTGCTTTCCAGCCAGCTTTTGGCTTTCAGCTTTGTTTCTCCAGAGAGAGACGGAGAGCTAGATTTTGTTTCCTTGGGACTTTGGCTTCTTCTTCTTCTTCTGTCAGGAACTGTGCAACATCACCAGAACAGAATCCAGGAGGCCCGGAGGGGCCTGTGCCGAAACCCCAGCTCTGAGGAGGAGGAGAGAGACCACACCCACAGAAGGACTTAAAAATCTTCCAGGTTTCTCTAAATAGCGAGAGATTTTATTACTTAGCATTATTATTCTTTTTCTTGTGTGTTTGTTGAATAAATATCTTTGTTTCTTCTTCACTCTCCTCCGAGGAAATATTTCTTTACCCAAACAAGGTGGTGGAGGGGTGACTACAACCTGCTTTCTGTCAGAGGATATTTTCCTCTGAATTTGTCTCAAACCGATACACCTTGGAAGTATTCAAAAAACAAGTAGACATGACATTTTGTGATATGTTTTAGTCGGCATGATGGTTTTTGGTTGAAGGTTGGACTTGACAATCTTGGAGGTCTCTTCAAACCTTAATAATTCTGTGATTCTATGAGTCTATTTACCATTTTCTTAAGACTTGGTTTCAGGATTCAGAAGCTGAGGAATGTCTGTCATGGAACTTGTGCCTGCCTACTAGCTTTGTCACAGGTAGATAGAAAAACAAATGGACATAAATCTCTCTGGTCTTGGAAGGAGGTGGAAAAAAGTAAAGAAAGGTGGTTTCTCCACACTACTACATCCAAGAGCTGTCTATACTAAGTCTAAGTGGTGGCCTTCAAGTGTAATCTGGACCTTGGGAAACCTGCTTGAAAAACTAGAAATTAAGTTGTGAGTTATATAGGTTTTGTTGAAGCAGCTTTTTTACTATATGTGGGACTTTACATAGAACTGAGTAATTCCAAGGAGAGAAAATTAAATCCTACGAATTTTACCCATTCCTAAATAACTGAATTTATCCTACTGAGAAGGGTGCCAACTCTTCATCTTCATGAAACTCCTGTTCCTGTCATGATATTGAAGCAGCTTTGGGATGTGAGCATCATGCCATCAGCACAGACCTTTATATCTGCATAAGATTAATCTTACTGCAAAAATCTTTGACTAAGGCCTGGATCTGTGTCTGGCTCTGTCTATCTCAGAAGACCATAACTTACTCTTTTACCAGTTGCATTTGAACTGTGTTTTGTGTCAATGTGGGATAAAGAAACAAGAGGCCTGCATGTAATTTGGATTTTTCTAAGTATCTCATTTCAATCTAATGTACTGTTGTGTAATTAAGCTGGTAAGTCTATATGACCAGCCCATTTCAGGACTTGGTCTGCTGTCCATAGTCAGTGACAAATTCTGGTTTCCATTGCTTGTTCAGAGATGATAACAGTGTGATTTACAGGTATAAGTAACAAATTAGACCAATTAAAAAGACTAAGAGTGACACCTGTCTAAGTGTAGGGTTGCACTAAATGATTTCCACATCTTTGTTTCCTGTAGGACCCTGAATCTGCAACCTCTCCTCAGGAAGGTTAACAATGAGAGAGTTGTTTCTTAATGCTCATGAACCAAGAAAGCAGCCTTATCCTGCAGCTCAGGGATATGATTATAATCTCTGAGTGAAAACAACAGCCTTATTTTTCAGCTCCATGTGTACAAATGATCCCTGTGTTTCATACAGTTCTTGACTATGGCATCTTGGATTGCCCAATTTGTTACAAGCCTGTATTGTGAGATGCCTTTGTATAGCAGAGCTGAACTCACAGTCAGATACATGCTCCTCTTTCTTTGTGTACAATTCTCAGCATTTTGTATTCTTGTAGACCTTTGTAAAATATTTCAAAATTTTTGCAGTCTTAAGAAATTTCCACGTAATCTGATTTATTATTTCTAATAGTGGAAGTGAAAGAATGCAATTTTAAAATTAACAGAACTAGATGGGTGATATTTCTATCCCTTCTATCTCTATTATTTTCTAATGAAACTTAATCATTTTATGATAGGCCATATCAGAAACTCCTTAAAGGCTGTGCTTAAAATGAATGATGAAATCTCTATTTTTATTATTACAGTTAGAAGCTTAGAAGTACATGTGCAGTTTATTAGAGCATGTGCTTCTTTGGAAACTGGAGGCTTAATCCGGTTGACTAGTAAATATTTGACATATAACACTCCTCCATCGCAAAATCATGGCTGAAGATCAAGAAAACAGGCTTTTCATATCAGCTTCAAGAAGAGACATCAGGCCATCCAAGAAGCCCAAGAGGTGAAAGGGATGTGGACATACTCAGATTCCTTACTCCCTATCGCTTTCATAGCAACATACTCTCTGGTGTTGCGTAGCGGAATATCCCTCATTAGTTGGCCCTGGAGCTCCAGGGAAAGAATGATCATGTTCCTCCTCTCAGTATATAAATTAAGAGTCTTGGTGACAAGTGCTTTTTTGTAAAATCTTCCTCTCAAGTCAGAAGTATTTGGTTCCAATTCTTTCTCCTCTATCCCTCATTTATGTCTGGCTCCTCTGAGGTACAGTCAGAAGTTTATACTTCTGCAAGCATGGTCTTTGAGACATTAGTACAATGTCATCTCATTAGAATGGAACTTCTAAGTGGGAAGGAACCCAATACTTGATCTCACAAACCAGTCCCTGCAATGTTTGAAGGAGAAATTTCAGGTTTGGGGCTGTTGGGTTACTATTTAGTTCCAAAGAGGTAAATATCATTTGTGCCCATATAGCTCTTCAGTCTAGATCACAAGTTATATTTAGGCTGGATTGAAAAATATTTAAGCTAAAAGTATCTTGAAGGATAGTAAGTTATCCTGCATTCTGAGTTAATGCAGGAGGATTGATATTCCTGTCATATTCCTCCTGAGATCTACCATCCAAGAAAAGAAGAACTTGACACCCTCTTAGAACAGGTTGAATTAAATCCAAGAGCTAAGTGATGTGAATTACCTTCATATTCCTAGAGCTATTACCTATAAATAATGGTGATCACATACATTGACAAAGCAGCCTGGGAGAAATGGCTGTACTGATGTCCATAGTGTGCCCATACAAGGAATAGGAAAGGTTTTAAAATAAAAGTCTGTTAATCTATTCATGCTGGTGAGTTTTCATAACAATGTACTGTATGATCCACCCATTTGTATATGGTTTATGTATTTGCACTGCAGTTTTAATCCCACGCTTATTTGCACTCTGCAGACTCGTGTGTAAACCTGTGTGCAGCATTCCAGTGAAACAGACCTGATCCATGAAAAACATTGCAAATATGTGAAGACAAGCAAAATGGGAAAAAGCAATTGGGTGCAATATAGTCAAATATATCATGTCTTCTGTTCTACTTCAGAATGTTTGTTATATAGTCACTCTTTCTCTGAGTGCTGGAAATATCCTCTGCCAGAGGATCAAATTCTGCAGAGGAGTGCAAAGAAGTATCCATTGCCAGCCAGTTTTCCAAATTTCCAGAAACTTTCCTAATATGTCCCTGATTTTTTAATGATACAGAGTCTTCTTGGGAACTAGATCTGAAGGTTAATAGCTCATTTGCCATCCTATGCTGAGGAAATATTTTGAATCATTTAGTTGGGATTGAATTTTAACCTGAATTTTAACCAGAAACCGATATGTGAAAGTCCCCAAACCCAATTAGTAATACTTTGCGATGTCCTAGCAATTAGGCTTCAAACTTTTTATAAGTATCACAAAATTAAAATACTTCTTATGTTCCATTCTATGGAATTCCTACATTTATATACTTTCCCTTTATTTAATGATGTGACATAAGGTATTCCTTGGCCTAGAGTTAGAGATACATTAATTAAAATTTACAGTTAAAATTGTCCAAAATAAATGGAATTGCTGAATATGGCCATGTTTGATGATTACACATAGGTGACCTCTCACAAAATTGATGTATTTTACTCTATAAGATATATTTTAGCTATCATTTAATTAATGTTATTATTATCATTTGCTGAATTATTTAAAGCTATCTTCACACAAACTTAAATTACTGTGTTTCTTTTTTAAATAGAAGCTATTTATTGCACTTTGCTCTTTCTGTAACTTATCTGTTTTCCCTTGTCTCATCAACATCCTTCGAAGAGATGCTTATTCCCTTTACCCCATTTCAGCAGGTTTTTTAAAGAAAATCTCCAATTATAGAGGAGATTTCTTGGCAGTACATGCTATAAATGCACGAACCTTTGAAAAACTTTGATAGGTGTAATAAATAGAGTTATTACAATTTTCAAAAGGAGACCACAGATATATAAAAAAAAAAAAAAAAAACAAACAAGAAATTTCTGCTGCTAATGCATTTAGGCTGTCTGGTGTGTATTTATTTGGAAAGGTGGATTTGTTATGGGAGAAGGGCCGCAGCAGGGAGGTGGTTGCCCTCTGCCTGGATTAGCACTCCATGGTGGTCCAGGAATGGGGCTGCAGCATCAGCCAGAACCAGCCCCATCAACCCATCCTGTGCTTCATCCAGCCCTGACAGGCTGAGCAAACACATAAACCTGTCCCAGGGGGCCACTGCCTAAGCAAAGAAAAATTTATATACATTGAGGGATAAAAGAGCACTCCTTTCCAAGAGGGGTCGTATTTTTGGTTTCCACAGGGCTATTAAGTAAAATTTCCTACAAGTTAATGCTGATTACAAAGGGATGGAAAACACCTCCATGGCAAGGGAGCGCTGGACTTGGGCCACTTACTCTGTGAGCTAATGCAACAGGGGCTGCCCCACCACTCCCTTTGTAGTTCTGTTTGAATTCAATTGATTAATGTTGTATGTGCAAGTCTATTGAGGCCCTGCATTTAAAAGGATTGTTTACCATAGCCTTGTATTCAACCTGCCTTAGCAGCACCCTATTACCTGTGATAACAAGGCCGCTGCAACTTAGATCTGAAAGAGAACCACCTCAGATGGGCTCTCAGATGCTTTAGTGCTAGTATGCTGCCCTGCTATCTTCATTTGTAATTTGTTTTCAAGAACAGTGATTTGCATTTCAGTTGGATTACACCTTTTAATATATCACAAACGTAAAGTGGCTGCAGTGAAAACTCACATCTCCACTAGCTTTCAAATGATTCATTTGAGGCTTCAGTGGAGAGGATTATAATTACAATTAAAATCAAAAGCTTGTTCATTCTTTTAATGACACATACTAACCCTTTCTGTACTAAGCCTATCGTGGTGCTATACAATCATGATTTTTTTTTTTAATATAAAATAGCTGCATACACTCTGCCTTATCATCCACTACACACAAATGCTGTTATTCTGAAAAGGAGCACATCCTGCACAGTGAGTTCAGAGGGCAATTTACCTTGGCAAAAAGTATAGAAGAACACAAAAAAAAAGAATGGACGGGGGGGGAAAGCCCACCGGTGGGGTTTGGGTTGTTTTTTCTTTGGGGGGAAGAGTTTTTTTAAGTGGGGCATATTTTAGTAAGAGACTTCATTTTCCTAGTGTCTGCCAAGATACGTAGTTACAAAGACATCTACTGAAAACATAATTGGATGAAGAGTAAAATATGGGTTATTTTGCTTTTAATGAGCATTATATGACTGAAGGAAGGTTTGTTGGTTTCATTCTTATTTCTTTTTATTTTCTTTTTTTAATCCTGTAGTTTTCCCAGAGCCGTAAATTTTCACTATTCTAAATTTGCTTTTTTTGTAGTATTTCACAATTATTTCCATCTAAGGCTTCTTCTGTCACTTTAGAAGTATATGCAAATAGCAGACATTTATGTTCTTACTTGGGTATTCTTCATCTGGAAAACGATTAAAAATTCTTTAAGTAAAAATTCAGATTTTTGGTGAGACTAAGACTTTCTCAGATCATGCATGGCAGAAATATCTGTGTGAGAACCTTTGCTGTGATGTTCAAAATCTTCAGCTCCAAGCCAAAACCTTGCCTGGGTTCCAGCAGCCTAATAGTTTCTATGTACCCTAATTCTCTCTGTTCCTAATTGCCAGGCTGGGACCACCCCAGCACCCCAAGCACATCTCCCTATCTCATTGAGAGGTTAACCTGTGACCCAGGTCAGACGAGATTCAGACTTCACAACAATGGACCAAGGATTGTCTATAGCAAGTGCTGCCCTCCACAGAAGGCTACCAAACAGGGTTTTATTTTCCTGGTTTTTGAAGACAACTGAAAGTCCTGGATGGTACCAGGCTCTGAAAAATGAATTTCCTCTCTCCTACAACTCACCGGAAGTCATGGCAATGCCTACTGTTTTGTGGCTAGAGATTTGAATGCCTTATAGACAAGATGGCAAGGATCTCTTAATTACTTCTAAACACTCTGAAAGAAATGGGAAAGGTTCAGCCTATTCTCTCAAAATTTCCTGAGTTAATGAAAAATTAGTATTTACAAAAGCTAGATCGCTATATCCATAAATAATATTTTCAACTCAAATCAAATGAGTTTGACTCAAATGTCTGAGACATTTCAATCAAATGTCTGACTCAAGTCAAAGTGGCTTTCATTTCAACGTTTTACAAGATAGGTTAAAGCTCCTTTCCAAAATGAAATATTTAAAATCAAGGCTTCTAGTTTAACAGTAACTGCAGAGTAGGTGGCATTCCCTCCACTGAACTGAAATGCTTTGAAGGCAACTGTCTACTGAAAGTATGTCTTTGAGGTTTTCTCTATATTTAGCAAGAAGAATGGGAAAGTCATGCTGACCTGAAGATTTCTCATACCTAACCTGACCAACATTTGGTGAAAAAAAGGTTCCTGCCTTATTAGTAAGCCAAAATGGAATTTGCAAACAGGTTACACAAAGCAGTCATGCAAATTTTAGCAAAATGTTATCTTGAAGTTTCTCTCCACCTACTCATGTCATTTTATATTCTGACAACATTCAGTATTATTTTCCTTCAGGCAAGACTTTTTTCTCAGGTATTCAACAGTATGGGAAGGGCAGGCTTAAAACAGATTTAAAACATCTCACAGATCACCTGATGATCACAGCACATTAATGAAGAAATTAGATTTTCTTTTGTTTTCATGTAGGTATTTTTAATAGTCATCACAAATAGCATAAAGAAACTTTAAATCTGATTACCAAAGTGACAACAGTGTAATTTACAAATGTCATTGAGGCATTCCAGGGGTACTGCCTTTCAAACACCTCATACATTTCATTCATCTCTGTGCGATGACTTTCTGGATATTCTGCAAAAATGTATCATTGAACAGGTGGCTCAGCCTGACCCCTTGGCATCAGTTCTGTGTTCGACAACAAAACTGTGATTTCAAAAGGAACCAGAGGTGGTTTCAAAATTAGTATGAGATTTAAATTTTCTTTCTTTCTTTCTCTCTTTCTTTCTTTCTTTCTTTCTTTCTTTCTTTCTTTCTTTCTTTCTTTCTTTCTTTTTTCTTCCTTTTTTTAACTGAGCTTTCCTCTCTTTTCAATTGTCGTACATTTGTAATCTGATTAGATCTTACAGTGATTGCTTTCACAATTCTCTTTCATTTTTAGTTTATGAAAAAACATTTACCATTTCATCAAGGGTCTTAAAAAATGAATTTGATGATCTGTGATAATCTGTACTAGATTAGCTAATTTTTTCAAAAGAGCTTGGTGAAAGAAATTACGTGGAAGCAATCCCAGACAATTCAGTGGGAAATGTGGCCATGTTTTCCCAGAAAGCTGTTTTCACACGCCCAACTCATATGCCATCTTCTCCGAGTTAGAACCTCAGAAGTTCTGAAGAAGTAGGCCATTTAGATACCATTACATGGCTCTTCTCCTCATTACTCACCGTTCTTCAGATAAGGAATCTCTAGCCCTACCCACCTTCAAACTTGGAAGGATCTTTCATAGTTTTACCTGTGAAGGATGATCACCTGCATACAGGCCCTGTACTTCTGCTTCTCAGTCACCACCCATGCCTTAACAACCTGACTTGACTTGGGCCACAACGATTTTCCCTATGAACATTCCGTCCATTAAACAAAGGAAGCTCTGAGGTGAGATGAGTTGGTCAGAGCACAGGGTTATTAATGCCGCAGGTTCAATTAATTAGGCCACAGGTTCAGTCCCCATACAGGCCATTCACTTAGGAGTTGGACTCTATGATCCTTGTGGGTCCCTTCCAACTCAGAATATTCTGTGATTCTGTGACAATGCAGTTATAGCCTTCACATATTGATTTCTAAGTCTGATGCCACTCTTGAAACTGACGCCTAAGGAAATAAGAGGTACTCAGTACAATTTTGTGAAGGAATGTTTTTGTTTGTTAGTATTCCTAAAAAGCATAAAAAAAGGGAGAAAATTTTCATGGTTTGTCTAAGAGAAGGGGGTTTTTTTGGAAACGTTTTACAACTTCCACTGGATATCACGCTGTGAGTTAAAATAACAATATTTGGCTTCATTTTTCATCACCTGTTGGAGATATTTCAGAAGACATTCACTTTCAATTAAATAAATACATTTAATATATATAATAAAAATTTCTTTATTCGGAGGATTTATCATTATGATTTTAACAACAATGGAGATGAAACAAAGACATTTGGTACACTCCAAACTTTCTGACTCCATATTTCTTTAGCAGGCAAAGGTTTCACACACGATTTTTCACACAAAATTTTAATCTATTTCAAATTACCAGCAATTCCCTGACAGACTCTTTCTAAAATTGCCATCAGCCATTGTCCCTTACAATCCAGAAGCTGCTCTGTTTTGATTGCCCCATTTCAGGTAAAAAAACATAGTACCCATGTTGCTTCAAATGAGAAAAGGTCATATTCCTAATGGAACTGAATATAAATCCAATATGATTTTCACGTTACACATTACATCATTAGCTACAGATTTATAGGGAGACAGCTAATGTATTAAAGACTGTAACATATCTCTCCTTCTCAAACACACCTAATTTTTGAAGTTAGACAGCACTAAATTTCTTCCTATAAGAATATCCAAAATATTTTTCTTCTATTGGCTCTTTCCTTTAAGTGAAGATTTCAGAGCTGATGAATATTTCTTGGGTAGAAAAACACCTACAACACAAGGTTTTACCTACAAAATCTTTGGGGAAAGGCAGAAGTGGCAGGAAGGCACTGTAAGGAGAGTTCTTTTAAGAAGTCTTTGGGAAAGGGTCTCTATTTGATTTTCCATATCAATAACACCTCCTTCACCCCTTAATACTTACTTCCTTTCATTCCATTCCATAATACAGTTCAGTCATTTTTGTAGTTTTCTTTGAATTAAAGAGTGCCTCCTGAGCTGGCTAAACCATTTTAAAGATAAAAACTCAAACAGAAAATTTGAACAATGGAAAAAAATATAAAGGACATCCAAATGTAGTAGCTGTAAATTTGTACAAATCTGTGATATTAAAATAAGAATCAACTAAACACTCAAATATACATTTTAAATTTATTTATTCCATATTCTACTGTTTAATCCTAATAGACTTGTCTCTTGAATTTCAAGAACACATTAGAACTCAGAAGTATCGAGGGTGACAAAAATTTTGTATTTCACTAAAGACTGTCCAGTTCCAGACACTAGATGACTGTATGAGCTCTCATGAAAAAAATATGTAGAACTCTCTTCCAACTCATGATTGCTGATAAACAATGACACAAAACCAAAAACCAAACCAAACAAAAAAAGCCCCAAAACAAACACACAAACCTAACCAAATCAAACAAAAAAAAAAACCCACCAAAGGCACAAAACAAAAAACCTCACCACAACCAAAACCAAGGACAATACAACCTGTTCAACCTGTCCCAAAGAAAAGTAAGGATATCAATAACTCAGTAAAGTCCACTAACAGCTCTTTTCCTTATACAAAGGTTTCTTAGGTAGTATGACAACTAGTGAAAGCATAAAACCTGAGAAATGGAGAAAGAAAAGGAAAAAATCTCAAAACAAATCTAAACACCCTCCCTGTCTATAAGTGGTATAGACATCCTTTGAAACCTTCATTTGTCATTCTGTTCTCAGGCTTCCACAGGACATGGTAGAAAGTGCTGGCTTGTCAGACAAGAACAGAAGTCCAATATTCAAATTAAAATTTTATACTTACAACAACAAAAAAAAAAATCTGTGAGTATTAAGAATGTTCCTTACCATCTACGCCTATACATTTTTCACTTAAATACCCCAACACTGAAGGTCTAAGTGAAACCCCCTTTCTACTAGGCTTCTTAAAGCAATCTTCATATACTAGATTTTCTAAACCATCAGTCATTATTGCTGTTTCCTTTTCACGTATTCATGAAAAGGAAACTACATACTGGAGTCAGTAGTTTGGATATTTAATCTACAAGTAGGAAAAATTGCTCTAGATTCCTCTTCTTTCACTTCTTAAGGTTGTGTCAGTTTTGTAAGACTTTATAAAATTAGCAGGTTCTCTACCTTGCCAACTATGTCCTTCTTCAATGCACTTCAACCCCACTGTGGTAGGGTTTGGTTTTGAGGTTGGTTTTTTTTCGCCTTTCTCAGAAAAGACTGCCACATCCTGAAAATGTGAACTACCTTTAGGTTTTCCCAAATGTGTCACCTTTCATTTAACTGAGAAGCATTAATGTTTTGTAAGTGAGCTTGAAAGTATAATACATATCTTTTGTTAGAATTTCTCTTTGTTATTCAACATGCCACTGAAGCTCAGATCATCTGCAGACTTCACCAGCAAGAGCTTTTTCTTTATTTCCAGATAACTTGTAAAGATACTGAATAGGTCTAGGTCAAGAATAATCCTGTTGCAGCTGTTTTGAGGATTTGAATTACGAAATTATATACTCTCCATCTATAATAACTTTTTCTGATATCTCACTTGCTAAGTGTTTAATGAATTTATTTTGTACAGTGAATACAGGAAAATATTTTAGGTCTACTTCAAAAATTCGATGATGTTGGTCAAACAAGATTGAAACCTCATCAGACAATTAGAACTAGATTTATGTGATATGACTTTTTTTACAAAAAAAGTGACTCTCTTGACTTCACCTCCTTCCTAATCCCATTCTGCCTATTCTATTCATGATTTAGGTTGTGGTCTGTCAACCTGAATGAACTTTGTAGTAAGTTAGATTATTCTGCTTAACTTTTTTAAGTACTCACAGAATGCTTGTGTTGCATCATATGTCTCTGAATTTCCTCCATCACTGCAAATTGCTTTCAATACCAATACAATGGCAAGGATTTTAGTATTTATCAATATAATTTATATGGTTTTATAAAATTTGGTATGTCTTTTTCACCTGGTAGGGATTGTGTTTCTTAAAATTTTATTTTCTGAAAATTACTTTTTTTTTCAGAGTTACAAAAGCAACATTCTTACAGAAAGGCAGATGTCTATATCTTCAGCAGAAATATTTGAAACTTGGGAAATGACTTTGTCTTTTACTTTCTTTTTCTTTTTTTAATGGATATTAAGGGCAGAAACTTATTTAAGTCACACATTAAGGTTAGCCTTTAAGCTTTTAAAAACTGGGATATGGAAAAGGTTACCTTCTTAGTGCAGTCTTTTATATTCCTGCTTTTCTTTGTAAGTATGTGTCTTACCTTTAAGTGTGGTAAAATAAAAGATATGTCATAAAATATACAGCATGGTTGAGATAATGTTACTACAGGAAATGGTATTTCCTGACTTTCAAGTACTTGAAATTGTCACCTTCCCAACATTTTTTCTTTAGCATACAATTGCACGCTCATTTGCTCATTTTTCTGTCTGTGAGCACTCAGTAATATGCTTGTACATTAAGAGATATTAGAAAAAAATTGACAGATATTAGACTTTTTTTTCACTGAAAGACTGGTTTGGCATTGGAATAAGTTGCCAGGGAGGTGGTGGAGTCACCATTTCTGGAACTGTTCCAGAGGCATCCATCTGGGGCAGTAGGAGATATGGTTTTCAGGGTCATTATGGTGATGTTGGAGTGATGTTTGGACAAGATGATCTTGAAGGTCTCTTCCAACCTTGATGATTCTGTGATACTATGAACAAATGGGGATACCTACTTAAGAGAAAAGTCAGGAATTTACTTCTACTTTTGGAAGTAGCTGTTCCATACCAGCCTTTACTTGTACATATCACCATTCTCTCTTAGAGGCTCCAAGTTTCATGCAAAATAAAGGCGACCCAATCTTCTTCTTTTCTTTTTGTGCTGCTACCCTGTCTGCTGAATGTTACACATCATTTTGATGCAAGAATGTTACTGCATTTTCACTTTCACAGGTGGTCTTTTGTGAGGCCTTTTGCTGCAAGGAAAGGAAAAGCAAGGAGTCAGGTGGATGACTGCACTGAAATGAGTTTACAAAGAGTTTAAAAAGGACTTGGATATACCAGTGTGACTCCAGCAGTGGGGCTGGAGCACTTATGCCAAGGGGAATCATAAAACAGACCAGATTGGAAGGAACTTCCAAAGATCATCCTGTCCAAACTTTTGTGAGAAAAAGAGAGTCTATGGGAGCTGGGCTTGGCAGATCTGGAGGAGACATAGGTTTCCTTACTATCTCCAACTATCAAAATAGAGAAAAGGGATACGAATGTTCCTTGTTGTTGCACAGTTAAAGGAATAGAGGGAAAGGACACACATTTCAGGAAGGGAGTTTCCCACTGAGTATAGGAAAAATCTATTTGCAGTAGGGTAATGAGAAAGACACACCGTTACATATACAAGTCATAGACATAGACAAGACATAGACAAGTCAGCTGGACAAGTCTCTATCAATCTGCTCAACTTTTGAAATAATCTCTGTTTTGAGTAGAGTGCTGGACCAGATGACTTGTAAGGGTCCCTCTTCATGTGTATTATTCTGTGTTTCCGGAGCTGGTAACCCAGGGGAGACCTGAATGGTTTGAAAGATCAGTCTGTTCAGCTGACGGGAACTCCCCTTTAGGGTAGCTCACACACAGGCCATGTTACATTTCATTTCAGGATTTGACTGTATGGTAGGTGAGGAGAAGGCTGACTCTTTCTGAAAAAATCCTCTTAGGCCTCTTAGGCCTCTACCCTTTGTTTCTTCCTCTTCTTTATGGCCCTCAACTTGTCTTTTTCTCTGTATTATACTCAGCTTTACATATACCTTTCTTTTAATTCCTTCTGTTGATGAATCACCTCTTTAGTGTCTCCAGCACTACTCAGATGAATAAAACTTTTAGGACTTAAGTGAGGATTTTCCCCCAGGATTCCTGTGGGCCTAAGTCCAAAACGTCTTTACATCAGTAATTAGATTTTCATTTGTATCTGTACCTCACCAAATAAATGGGACCCTCATCTTGAGAGTGATTTTTCACTACTTATGCCAAATATATAGGCATTTATACTAATGATCCCTTTGTCTCAGATACTCAGACTTTACATCTGCTACACATCCACCTTCACTTAGTTTTCATGATGACAACAATTTTGGCCACTGATTTACTTCTAGCAGAATTTGATAATGCTCAATTAGCTTTTTGCTCTAATCAATTTTTGGCGCTCATCAGTATTGCCCTCTAATTTACCATTAATACCTTAGGTGAAAGTAGTAAGGAGTAGGCATACTCTAACAGCTTTTTTTCATTCTGCAGCCCCTATTTCATTTAAATCTAAAGGAAAATAAATCCATCTGTAATTAAATCTGGCCAAGGATGTCAAGGAAAACTTCTTGTGAAGGGGAGCTTCTTGAAATGCATCGATTACATGAGGAAAACAAAGGATAATGCAGGCCTGTTACTAAATGAAGGGCAGACCCTGGTAACAGCAGACACAGAGAAGGCAGAGGTACTGAACGCCTTCTTTGCCTTGGTCTTCACTGGCCAGTCCAGCCCTCAGGAATCTCTAACCCAAGAGACCAGGCTAAAGGAATGCTGGAGGGAAGACTTCCCCTTGGTCAAGGAGGATTGGGATGGAGAATGTCCATGCAAGCTTGACAGACACAGACCCTTAGGCCCTGATGGGGTGCATCCATGAGTGCTGACACAGCTGGAGGACACCATAGTGAGGTCACTCAAGATCATCTTTGAAAGGTTGTGGTGATCAAGAGAGGTACCTGAGGACTGGAAGAAAACACATATCACCCAAGTCTTCAACAAGAGCAAGAGGAGCAGCCAGGAAACTACTGGCCCGTCAGCTGCACTTCAGTCCCTGGAAAGGTGATGGAATGCCTCATTCTGGAGGCTATTTCTATCCTCATAGATGGCAAGAATGTGATCAGGAGTAGGCAGCATGGCTTCCCTAAAGGCAAATCATGCTTGACTAACCTGATTGCCTTCTGTGATGGCAACTGTCTGGATGCATGAGAGGAAAGAAGTGGATATTGACTACCTTGACTTCAGCACGGCTTCTTACACTGTCTCTCACAACATTCTCATAGGCAAACTCAAGCAGTGTGGACTAGATGAGTGGACAGTGAGGTGGATTGAGAACTGGCTGAATGACAGATCCCAGAGGGTTGTCATCAGTGGCACAGGGTCTAGTTGAAGGCTTGTCACTAGCGCTGTCCCCCAGGGTTCAATACTGTACCCAGTATTGTTTAACTTATTTGTCACTGATTTGAATAAAGGTGGAGATTCTTCATCAGCAAATTCACTGGTGACACCAAGCTGGGAGGAGTGGCTGATACCCCTGAGTGCTGTGCAGCCCTTCGGAAGGACCATGACAAGTTGGAGAGATGGGCAGAGAAAAATTATCCAAAATTCAACAGACATGAGCATTAGGAAGAGCATTGTCAGCAAGTCAAGGGAGGTGATCCTGCCCTTCTGCTCAGCCCTGTGAGGCACAACTGGAGTTCTGAGCTCCTCACTGCAGAAGAGGGACATGGAGCTCCTGGATTAGGTCCAGTGGAGAGCAATGAAAATGATTAAGGGACAGAAGAATCTCATACAAGGAAAGGTTGAGGAGACAGGGCCTGTTTAGCCTTGAGAAAAGATGTCTGAGAGGGGACCTCATCAAGCACAATGTATGTAAGTACCTGAAGGGGGAATATCTCCAGATATTCCCCATATATCTCTCTTTTACTCCATGCACATTTTGGAGGTTTCACAAAATCACCAGACAACCTAATTAAACACTTACATATTAACATCTGCTTTGGAAAACAGCCTGGAACGCTGTATCAGTCAGCCTGATGAACCTGCCTGGTCTGTGTTTAAAATTAGTCATTTGGTAAAACCAGTCCTTCTAAACTGAGCACACTGTGTTACTCTCACAGACAACAGAAAGAGGTAAATACACAACAGCTTCTGAAGAAGGTTTTGAGCAGCTAATTTATGTGTCTGGACTAGACAGGCAGGGTTAGCGTTTAGAGGCCACCTCCTTCCATACAGAAATAATCACAAGCAAAATCAAAAACCACAACAAACATTGAGTCACTCTGTGTCTGGCTATCACCAGAGCTACTAATTTCCCAGCCAGTAAAAATGCCATTTTTCTCAATAAAGTAGTTATTTAGGAAGCCAGAACAAAACTCTCTTCTTTTATTTCTGTTTCCCTGAATATTTTATGCTGTCATACAAACCACCATTTTTATTTCAGTTTCCCTCAAAAATATGTGCTAAAGTACATCTCTTCAGTTCTAAACCAAGCTCCAGGTGTGAGGATGTTTTTCTGCTTTAGTTTTTTTTGCAATTTGCCAGACATGTAAGAAATATTATGGCTTAAACAATAGAATTAATACAGCATTGCAAAATTTAGAAATAATCTTTCTTGATCAGTAAACTCAATAACATAGATTTAGTATATCTCAGACATTATTCATTTAAAGTAATTTGTAGTGTCACTTCTCTAACAATTAAAAAATTACATTTAAATCCTATTAAAAATTGGATTTTATTAATTTCAATGTACATTTTAATCTATTTTTATAGCTCTAATTAAATACAATGCATCAAGATACTGCTTTTATTTACCCATTTTAGTAGTTTTAATGTTAGTTCTCTTTATACCATTAGTACACTTCTGAAATTTGTAATTAATAGAAACAAACATTTTTATTTTGAACAGTATCTTTTGAAATATTCATTATAGATCTGCTGGCTAATTCAAACTCTTTTTTATATTGATATAATCTAAAAAGTTTTGTTCCTTATAATTAAAGTATCTATTTATGATTAATAATTAAGACCAAATTTACTTTTCTTTTTAATTGATATTAATTATTTTCATTTATTATAATATTTAAAATATTTATTTTGCCTAGTATCTCTTGCATTTAATAAATGATTTTCAAGTTATTGAAATTTCCAAGATTTTGGAAGGCAGCTTAGTGACTGCCTCTGCCAGTTCCTTCAGGATGCTGGGCTGCCTCATTGGGTCCCAAAGTCAGGTGGCTCAGATCATCACAAATCTGATTTTTTTCCTATAATGTGTGGGAGTTTATTCTCCTAGTTCCTGCCTTGAGATTCAGGGCCTTGAAAGATATGGGAAGGCCAATTGTTAGTGAACACTGGGGGAAAAGGTTGTCAGCCTTCTCCATGTCAGTTGTCCTCAGTTTTCCTGTCTCATTTACCAGTGGAGTAGAATTTTTTTTTGTTCTCCTTTTGTGACTAAAGAAGCCCTTGTTACTATTCATCACAGAGCACAACAAATTTATCTCCACCTGTGCCTTAGCTTTTCTGATCCCATCTCTATACTCCTGAGTAGTATCCCTATATTCTTCCCAAGACGTGTACCTCCTTCCATTGTGTACGCATTTCCCTCGTATTTCAGTTTGAGCAGGAGGACCTTACTCAGGCATGCTGATGTCCTGCCTTCCTTGCAGGATTTCTTGGAAAAGGAAGTGAGAACACTTGTGCTCTAAGAAAAATACCTTTAAATAGCTGATAACTGTACTCTGCTTCTTCATTCCAGAGGGCAGTTTCCTGAGGGCTCCCAGCTACTAGTCCCTTAGAGAACCGAGAGTTTGTTCTTGGGAGTTTTGAGGTCTTGACTTTACCTCTTGTCTAGCCTATATCCCTTCAGGTCATGATTTTCACCAGGGCATGATTACTGCAACTCAGGCTACCATGAGTATGGACTTCTCCTTTAAGTTCCCCTGAGTTGGTGAGCAACAGGTCCAGAAAAACATCTCCTCTCATTGGGCTTTTCCGGATTAGGTTATCCTCAATGCACTCCAAGAGACTCCTGGTGCTTGCAGCTTGCTGTGACACTTTTCCAGCCGGTGTCAGGTACTAGACCTAGTACGAAATCATGATGTTAAATTCTGTAGCAAGTCACATTAGAGTTAAAGAAAATTTCCTCATTGTTCCCATCTAAACTCAAAGAGATGAGCACCTCTTAACCATATATTCCCAGCTATTCCAGTTTAATATCTGATATTCAAAGTGCAGCAACACTAATATTTAAACAAGATGGAAAATATCAGGAAAGGAGAGATACACTTAAGTGTTGTTTAATTGCCCCCGTAAGAACAGTAAAAAATAATTACTAATATAGTCAACAACCCTTCCAGAACAGAGGAAATATATTGTCTTTCTGTGACCTTGGCAATATTCACCATGAGTCCACAAAGTCTTAATATGTCTGTGAAAACATCAGCACCAGTGTGAATTAGGTTATTAGTCTCCTTAATTTGTATCATTAGCTACTGTTTACAAAGCCTGTGTCTTTTAAGATGGTTGATTAAGAAATATTTTTAACATTTTGCAGTTGAATCACAGCAAACCCAACTGCTGTTGTCTTATCCCACATTTTTTAATGAAAAGTGATGCAATTCATCACTTCAGTGATTTACACCTGAATCAGAGTACTGAATTACTCTACCTGAATGATATGCCTCATCTTCAGCATTGTTTTCTACAAATCCATTAACATCACTGTGTCTGAAAGCACCCGTAAAACACATCTACATCCTTGTGCATCTGTGCACAGGTCATAACTCCAGAAACATGGACATCAGCTCTTTCCAATGGTCCCATCCATGTGTGAGCCCTTTCCTTTGGATTTAGAATAATGTCAACCAGAGATGCCAAATTCTGAGATGTTTGACTCACTGAAATATAAACATCTCTTCTGGAAAAAAACTAACAGTAAAAAGTCATACTCATTAGCTTATTAAAGTTACTCAAGATGTTGTCTGGGAATGTTCTTGTTCCTAAAGGAAATACTATGTTTGCATGTATATCCCTTGTCAAAGATGTCATAGTCTCTAGAGAGAGAAGCTTGTCTCTGAATGAGTAATAATGACTCAAACATAAACTTCTTCTGGGCCTTTAAGCATTTTTAAGTAATTAAATATAAGGATTCCAATGTAAAATTTACTACTTAGAAAGTCAGTTTAAAAAGAAGTTTCTGACGAAGCCATGTGAATTTATAGTGTTGGGTTTGGGGTTTTACCCTTTTAAATTCTTCTTCTTCTAGCTTCTGGAGGAAAAGTATTGCCTTCTAGTAAGTCTTGCAGAGGTTAATATATTCAGCTTGAATAAAGCAAAAAAGCCATAGTAACATTTGACACATAAAAAGGATAGAAGAGCACATTAAAGGAATTCAAAGAACTGGCTGAAAGGCTGAACGGCAACAGTTGCATAATATTACCAAAGTAATGAGAAGTGTGCTACATATTAATAAATATGTGACCTTTTTATCTTGATTATTTAAAAATCGTGTTATTTTAAAAATGAATAAACAAATGTCTTGTTTATCCTTACGTAAAGCCAGAGTTTTACTTGATGATGTACAACTATGTCTGTATTGGTAAAGTTGAATGCAGCTGTACAGGTCATTGTAGCATTTATCACATCAATCTGTTCCTCTCATTTTTTAGAAAATTGCACATCAAGACAATAATCTT
Source organism: Vireo altiloquus (assembly GCA_013396875.1). Classification (NCBI taxonomy): domain Eukaryota; kingdom Metazoa; phylum Chordata; class Aves; order Passeriformes; family Vireonidae; genus Vireo; species Vireo altiloquus. Next base: position 237,376 of record VZRF01005200.1, on the reverse strand, counting down.
TTAAGCTAAAGCCTTAGCTGAAACAAGGGTATGCAAGTATATTCGTTTATACATAATGAAATTTTAAATTCCTGAAAGACAAATATGATTAAAATTAAAGAAGAAATAAAAGAGAAAAGAAAAGCCCTACAAGTAAGATTGCATTTAAGTTTGTTATATACTTTAATGAGACACAATTTCTTATTTAAAGTTGTAAAGATTTGATTAATTTTTAATTATCCCTATCATTAATAACCATAACTGTAACTTCAGAGGATTTGTATTAAAAAAAACAGAGGCAGCAGCTGAAATTATGAAATAAAGAAAAGTGGTCTGCAACCTCTCCATTTAATTTTTGTACTATTATTAATTATTTATCAGATGTTAAAACCTCTGGGTCAATTCAATATGAGCAATTTATGTTATAAAATAAGTGCTGACGGTCAGTTAACCTAATATAACCTAAATGACTCAGCTTATTAAGAGATAATTTTTCACCTTTCCAGCAAGAGCTGAATTGTCCCAGGAAGCCACAGCTCAAACCCTGGAGTCCCTCTGTGTGTCACAGAGATGAAAGGCCAGGCTGCCTGGGAGCCCCATGAGACTGCACAGAGCAGTTTCTGTGCGCCAGCTGTGCCAGGCACAGGGCAGAGGATACTGCCCAGGTTCTCTCTCCCTGCCAGGGAGTCAGCGTCCAGAGCTACAGGAAGATCAAGGCTGCTTGGGCAGGGAGAGCTAACTGCTAAGGTCATTCAGAGCTGTTGACTGATGTGTTACATGGAGAGCTTCACTATCAAATCTGGCAAATTCTGCTTATTGAGGAAATTGTAGTTACTCTACTCAAAACCATTAAGAACCTGCCGTCAGCTTCCTTGTCTCCAGCTTCTCATTTGCCAAATTGAGAGACAAAACTATCTCCCCCTAGTTGCAATAACTGCCCTGTAAAGCATCAATGTTATTGGTTTTTATAAAGGATATCATTTATACTGCCACAATGGCAAATACAGCAATTAAAAGTGTGGTATATCATTAAACTTTCCAGTCTTAAATAGCTATTAGAATTAAACAAATGGATCTCTCCTCCCCCACAGATCTATGGGCTTGGTTACTTGAACAGGAGAAGAGGAAAATGGCCTCATACTGATCATTTGTCTGATGAGTTTTTTTTCTGGAAAACTAGCAATCAGATACCTCAACTCAAAGTAAAACCATTATTGAAGGATGTAGATGTCAGGAAATATCATGATGTGGTAAAGCAAAAGGCATATGGGATGTGTAACAGCTAAGGATAAACAGTCCATGCGTAAGTCATGCCAATAATCCGTTTTCTTACCCCTCTATTTATTATTATTTCTATAGCTGCAGCTACTGTTTGCATTCCAGTTGCCTCTACTGACTCCAGCTAAAATTGAGCCTCCATTGTAATAGACACTGCAGATCCAGCAACTCTCATCTTATCCTGCAACATTTTCAACTGTATAGAGAAGATAAGCAAAGAGTGTGATAAAGGACTTATTAGCGTTCCTGGTCCATAAATGAGCAGGCAAGGTGGCTCTGCAAAAACAAGTGACTTGCTGAACTACACAAAGGAAGTGTGCGGTGGAGGCAGCAAGTCGCCACAGCCATCTCCTATTGCACTTCTGCGGTCTGAAACCCATCATCATTTTGCCTGGAATGGGCATTTTTACCATCTACTCTCAAGAGCAAAAGCTCACTCACAGAAGAACTAAGTATCACACAGAGAGCTGATAAGGTGTAATCTTGCCACTGGTCTGGGGTCTGTGGCTCAGACCCAGGAAGCCGAGGCTGACCCAGAGAGTGTGCCTCGCGAGAGACAAACTCTCAGGGGGTTTACAGTGTCCCCTCAGCCGGAGGGGTGCCTCTGCAGGGGAGCCTGGCTCCCGGGCTGCTGTGGTTCTGTGTGGCAGTGATTCCAGCCCTTGCCCTGCGCAGACACCCCAGGTTGGGCCGGGAAGAGAGAGGGACGAGGGGTCTGTTTGGTGGTTCCACGAGAGCAGCTTTATTGTCCAGCCCCTCGCAAAGGCATACCAGGGACAGAGCACCCTAGAGGTCTAGGGGCAGACACAGGGGTTCTCATAGGGACTCGGAGGTGGGTGTGAGAGGGTATAAACCAATGGGTTAAAGAGAATCTACATAGGATCTCCCAGAGGATTGTGAGCCTAGTTTCTCTCTCCATCACCAAAAGTTACTGTCTTTTCCAGGGGATCCTGTAAGGGAGTTGTGCATTCTCCTTATCTCAGTAGGCTTCCCTCCAGGGCAGTGCCGGGGTGGACAGCACAGTGTAAAGTCTGAGAAGGATGTAAAAAAAAAAAAAAATTTTAAAAAATACAATTAAAAAGCCTTCAGGCTTTAGAATTATGTTCCTGGTAGTTTAATAGGCTCCATAGGTTACTGACAATAGTGAAGGACTAGAAAAGAAAATATGAAAAATCTACAGTAATCTGAGGTAGGAAGTTTTAAAAAATCAGACCAGTTTGTAGGACATTTCTTTGTTGATTTACTCTATATTAATAGGGCCTTTTTATTATCAAACCTCTTAATTTCACTGCTAACAAAACTAACAAAAACTAACAAGATGCACAAGGACTAACTTGACTGAGCTGTTATCAGAAAGGACACCTTTCCTGACTGAAATAATCACCTAGCTAATCTACCATTATAAATCATAGCGTATTCCTATTTCTTGATCTTAGTTAGAGGTCATCTTCAAGTAGCTGTGGCACTACATCATATGGTGGGCTCTTTAGTTTCTTTTGAGTAAGTAGGCATATCTTAACATTTATATTTTGTTTCTGTCTTGAGCTTGGTTCCTTTATTTGAGTCCATTCTCTTCAGTATGAATTAAAAGGATAGACGGTGCATCATTCTTACACTGATTCATTCACAACTACTTTATTAAGAAAGCATTGTGTACTCTGAAGGTTAATTGGTTGGTAGCTTAATCTAAGGAGAGGCTGTTGAAGGCAATAAGCATTTTTTTAAACATGGCATTATACAGAAAACTCATTCATTTATGTGCTTCTCTTTCTCTTTTTCATTTAAGAATGCTATTTTATTTTGCTTTTATTTGCATGAGCTGCTGTAAGAATGTTGCTATTAACTTATTAAACTGGAAATAGGTTGGACTACATGCTAATGCTGCCTGTTTTCTTCCCACTGAATTCTCTGTAAGCAATTTAGAATTCTGTTTCTAATAAGATTAGAAATGAAATAATGAAAACCGGTAGGATTCTTCTGCTAGCAAGTCTCCTTGGTGATTAATGAGCTAAATAATAAAGTTTCTCTCTATGGTCAAATTCTGTCTCCAGCTTCACCAGTGAGAAGCCAGAAGTAGCTCCCTTGATGCCAATCATAGACTCATAGAATGGTTTGGAGCTATTCTAGGTTCACTATGGTAGATTTAGTTACTGTGGTATAAATGATCAGAGAATTTGATTTCACATGTGTCAATAGTTTAAGACTTGTTTGTGGTTTGTGGGTCCTTCTCCAGAAAATTTTGTACTTGTATAGCCTTTAAAATCACACAGCCAAGGACCTTCCTAGCAGGAGCAAGGAAACCTCACTTTAACCATACAGCACCCAAAGAAAAGAGCAAGCCAAGAGACACTGACTGTGAAGCAGGCTTACACATGTGAGAAATGATGAGTGATAATGGTTTCAATCTACCATCCTCACTCTGGCTGCAGGGCTGCTTTCTGACTGATATATGTGCACGCTCTGCCATGGTTTCCAACATAAAATGTTACAGTTTATACAGGGGCTGGAATGTACCAAGCAAGGTGGAAAGAAATGGAAATTGCAAACCAGTCCTCTGTTAGACTCAATAAAACAGAAATTTTTTTGTCACTGGATGCAAAAAACAGATCTATAGTAGTTATGGATGGCATTTGTTTCAGCATAGCAGCTCTTTCCTACACAGATCAAGCAATTAAGTGTAGGTAATCAGGTGTCACCTGCCTGAAGATCTGTTGTACAACTGTCTATCAGGAAAGTTTGCCTAAGGTTCACCTTGTTCCACCAAAAGAGCTGAAGGAGGAATGCACATCCATTCCATTTGCCTGTTCCGCAAGGCTTTGCAGTGTAGAGAGTGGGTGCTAAGACAGATAAGCAGTTTCTAGTGCCTGAGAAAGAAGGGTGAAATCAAGTAAACAGATTAAAATGCTATAGACCTCAAAGACCCCAAAAAAGCACCCTGTGCAATTCTTCTATAGTGAGTATACATTCAACAATATTTGGACATCATTTTCTTTTAGAGGTAGATAGAAGCAAAAAAACTGGTCAAACTCAACAGTCTTTTTAATCTTCTTCAGTCTTTCCCTTGCAATTTTGCTTCAGAAATATGTTTGGGGTTTTTTTTCTTTCATTTTTAGGGACAGAAAGAGCAAAGGCTACCTCTCCTCTCTAAATCTGGCACAGTTTTGGACAATCAACCATGTAAGATCAACTAGTAAAAGTCTCTCTACCAGGTGATGGATTTTCTTTTTTTCTACACCTATCTTTTGTTGCAATGTGTGGAAACAGAGGATTGACAACATGCTTTTCTTCTCTTAAGCATACACTCTCAGTCAAGGACTTCATTAGCACATTTTTGCCAATAAAATAGGCTGTAATTAGCTTTTAATAATTGGAGTGTTTTTGCTATATCAGCATGCAATTTAGACACTTGAGGTATTTTAAAAGCTCTATTCAGGAGCCCAGTACCACCTATTACATTTGGGACAAATAAAGCTTTTAGAATAATGTTTGGAAAAGCAGCACCCTGTAAATATAAGGTGGTGTTGCACCATATGGAGACTGGCTTTATGACATATGGTTTGAATTAACAAGTTTAAAACTGTTAGGATCAGTTTTTCTTTCACTGAAGGAAAAAAAAAAACAAAACCACAAGATACATACAGTTAAATAAGCTTCAGTAGCAGATACAGACCCAGCTTGTGCCAACATGTGCTAATTCAGTTAAAATACTACTCAGGCTATATGAGTTGGGTTTGGTTTTTTGTCGGTTTTGGGTTTTTTCTAGCTTTTTTTTTTTTAAGCAAACTGTACGTCCAGCTGTAAATGTGTTTTATTACTGTTAATACAAGGACCATCGTCACCACCACCATCATTATGATTGTGGTCCTCATTAAAAAAAATTATTGGCCCTGGTTTTATATTAAAGTTATTTGAAAAGATAGGGCTGAACAACAGATGAAAACAGAGGATGGAAGTGGGTCTTCTGATCTCACCTAATTGAATCTTTGTTGGCTGAATTGATGTGAAAAAAGTTCGAAGATCTGGGATCCATATTATAAAAACATTGTTTCATTTAATCAAAACACTCTTTGAAGTGCCATGCTTGCAGACCACCTGTAGCTTTGAAATCTGAAGTAGTGGGAAAGCTTCCCTGATGGTCCACAGATATGATATATCTGAAAAAAATAAAAACAGAAAAGGGAGAGGTCCTTGTAAATCTATTTTATATCCAGGTTTCTTTTAAGCTCTTCTTAACCCTTGTCTATTCTAGGTCACCTGGCGCAGCAAGCAAAGCACTCAGCATAAGAAAATGCATATCCTTTTCCGTCTTTTTTCACAATTTTAATTATTGCTGCATTTACAGACAATTCCAAAGATAAAATCCCCATGAGGTTGTCCTTGGTCTCAAAAGTGTAGCAATACTTTGAGTAAGAAATTCCTTTCTCAAGACTCATCTTGCATCTAAGAAAGTTCAGCTCTGTACTGAAACAAGAAACAACCTCAGCATATAATAAAATCTTGGCACAGGATAAGGAAAAAAAAAATCGAAATGAAATATTCGAGGCCAGAACCTCTTCCATGCATACAGGTTATTGGCACAATGGAGCTGAAACATAGCACTCAAGGATGTTATCATCTCCTTAGCTTCAAAAATGTAACATTTCAGAACTTCCTGTTCTGTAGGTCAAAGTGGATAAGCATTCTTCAATACTATTTTCCTAGGAGTTCCTATCTGAAAAACAAATATAGTAGGGACATGTCTGGCATGCTTTACTTTTCAGCAGTCATCAAGCATTGTGTCTTCCCTTTGGAATCATAGCCATATAGTTTCTTTTAGAGAAATTCAGAAGTTACTAAGGACTGGCAAAAACTATCCCAGGAGCACAGAACTACTCGTGTTCACAGAGAACTTGGGTCAGTTTTTCTTCTCAATGGTTCAAACCTCAGGAAAAAGAGCAAACACACTGAAAGTTACGTGACAAAAGATTAAGTTTTCTCATCTGTAGATTACACCTAATTTTACTGGTATTGTAGCTGTGGGAACACAGTCCTGTAAAATTACCTGGAAATTGATAATCTGTTTCTAGATTTTTTCAAATAAGTCTTAATAACATCCAGATTCCCTACCCTTTATAATCAATTTCTTAATTTCACACTTCTGTTTACAAAATCTCACGATCCAGTTAGAAGAAAAAGAGAGATTTTCTCAGCTACACACTGCCAGTTAAATGAATCCACATTTAGTTCAGAAAATCCTATCCTAGTGCATCCTAATACTGTACTGCAGCTCCTAGGTCCTTAGAAGAAAAGGGATAAAAGACCAGTATGTCGGTCTACATGAGGTACCCACAGCACATGAATTTCTTGGCTGTTCAGAGCAAACAAAGATCTGTGCTCCTCCTTACTGTGTAGATTATATATTTATTGCGGTGTAAATGGTCAAGTCTCATTGTATAAAACAGAAATATCTCTCTCTGGACCTTCTGAAAACAGAATGCCAATGGCAGAACTCTTATTTTAGACTAATATGATCAAATAATAATTCTTTTCTTAATAAAAGAGAAACTTTACTACTCTTTGGGTGTTGCTTTAGTGAAAATACATGGCAGAATTCTGTGGGAATGCAAAATGTTGAGAAACATCAGGGAACAATCCATACGTATGCCAACTGTAATGGGAACAGCATGTGGTCCACCGATTGTCTATCACAACACAGATAGCAATTTTCAAATAAGCCATTGACACCTTATCTCATTCTATGAAATCCAGCATTATATCACAGAAGAGACTAAGGTGTATGAAGCAGAATGTGTGCATGTGCTGCCATGTAATTACAAAAATATTGTATGTAGGCAAAATCAAAAATATTACTTATTATTTCACAAGATCATTGGGATCCTTGTCTTTCATATTCTCTTCCAATGTCCAATAAAGCCCAGTAGTTAAAGTAAAGCAAGCATAATAGCTCTACATGGGAACACATATTGGATACCTGCAACATGGTGACCCATGATGGGCATTCGCAAACAGGGATTTGTATTCTCCATCTTTGTTATCATATGTGGAAAAATTGAGGTTATATATACAAATATAGTAGCTTGTATACACACATATATATGTGTGTATATGTGTGTGTGTGTGTGTGTGTCCAACATGCCCACAGTCAATATGCGCATTTCAGAGCTGTCGAGCAATGCTAAAAAGTTCACATGCAATAGACTTACTAAACACATAGAGATAACGTGAATCTTTCTGTATGAATGTGTAGATAGACACATAAATGGATAATTTTGGCAAATTAAGATTTCTTCCCTTGCCGAAAACATCTGCCAGCAAGTGTGCAGTGTGACAGACATTTGTCCTTCTTTACATCAGTATCTGATAGTTAGGCAGAAAAGAGGCAACCTCATATTAGCATATCTATTTCTCTCTCTTTCCTCTACAGGTGCTAAATAATTAGTAGTGGTTGAATTATTCATTGCAAATAATATTCATTGTGAATTCAGCCGTTTTATTTTTTTATTTTGATTACAAATCATTCAAGAGGCAATACTGAAATCTGCAAATATATTCGTTACTCATAAGTATTCAACAAATGGCTGGACAAAGGTCTTTTGACCTAGAGAAACACTGGTTCATAAATCAATTTCTTCAGAAAATCGTAATGTATGACTTGCTGCCATAAGTAGATGCTGTAGTTTCTCTGTTCTTGTTGGTAGACTTTATTTTTTTTTTTTTAAAGAAGCTAGTAAAAAGTGCTAAGTAGCAAATAATCCACACCTGGAGTAAGTTTTCTGGCTCATAACCATTTATGAGACTTTCGAGATAAGCACATAGAAATTACAGAGAAGGAAGAAACTTATGAATACGCTAGTGAGTCTATTCTTTTCCCACTGCCAGTATATAACTGTTTAAGTTTAACCAAATGTATTTGCAGAATAGGAATTACGTTGTGACAGTCTCTGTATTTGTAACAAACGAGTCCCAATCTAGAAAGCAGCTGTATCACAAGCAGCAAATATAATCTAATAGAATAGCATAGGCAAAGCTTCATTTTAGGCCTGATCACAACTAGCTGGGGTAAGGATGGCTGCTTACAAATTGACATTATCTTCAGCATTCTGGATTGGAGTTCTATATTCAGTGCCAAGGCTGAGAATTAAGAGTTTCTTCAAAAGCAGTATAAGTTTCCCACAAGGGTATGTGAATACAGATATACACACAACACCTATCGTTTTAACCTAGTCAGAAATCTCAGAAACTTTAAGGTGAGAGAACCTTTAGCAAAATAAAAGAAATGAAAATGTGCTTATAAGACAACTTTAGAACAGAGATTACTGTCAGGCCTCTTACAAGTGAGGTATCCTTAAAATCTTCACTAAAAATAAATTTTTCTCTGATCCAGAGTTCCTAAGCAGATAGAAATCAAGGGCTGTGTACCAAAGAAGGCCATTTACAATGTCTTCTAATCAAAAAAAAAAAAAAAAAAAAACTTGATCTTAAAATATCTGCCAGTCACTCAGGACTATATTCATCCAGCACAGGAGGACAAATTATGACAAAATCTATTGCACTCCAGCTCTCTGTCCTTACGCATTTTTTTTTTAAGACTTCACACTCTCTCTTACATATGAAAAGAAGAAAATTCTGCTGATTTTTTTTATCACCACAGATGAGGAGAAATTCTGCTCAGTTATGGACATCCTGCAGGTTAACCCCTGCCGAGTCTATTTGCTGAGTCTTGAAAAGGTTATTGGAGCAGAAATATCATCTACCCTTCCATACAGAGTGACTACATGGCTTGAAAAATTAACATTTCAAGACTATACAATATTGAGTTCAATGTGCAACCTTCCAACTATGTAAATTCCCTGCATTTTATGAAATTAATATAATCAGGTGGTCTAATGTCAGCCAGCTTCCAAAGATAATTGCTTTTCTGGAAGAAAAAAAAAATTTGCAATACTCAGCACTATGTTATTTATCATTTTCATCTAGAGCAGTTTTATTTTGAGGCACTCTCTACTTTAATCTCTATTAGAAACATTGTTAAATTACTTTTTCTTTAAACATTAACTTTTGGTGAGGGCTTTGGTCTTTCTGCTTATGAAGAGTAACACGGCAATAGAAACACTGCAGATGCTTTGGGTTCACAGACATTATTATATACCATATTGAGATATATATTATTACCCAAAAGAACAGCATGGAATTATCCTCACACCTATTTCCAGCTGCAATGGATATTGATACAAAAATCCCCATGAATGATTAAATGGATTCCAATAAACAAAAGGGTCTGAACATCAAAGTACAAATGTAACACTTCAGACAACATCCTTATGGCAAAATCAGGTTCAACAAGACAAGGCCTGATGGTCCACATAATTTCACTGACTAAGACACCACCAAGAATTTAAGTGGTAAGAAGACAACACTTCAAAATTCTCTCTATGAAATTCCTTTAGACAGGAGAGGAACTTCTCTTACTATGCATGGGAAAAAAATAAAAAGAGACCAGTGTTTGCTTGTGGCCCTTGTTTCTCTTGGCCAGCATAAATCCTGCACTTTCACTTAAGCTAGTAGCTAGTTCTTGCTATGGGGCTGAAGATGGCTTCTTCCTGGATGTGTGTACAAAAGAGCTTGCATAATTGCTTGGTTTTTAAAGGAATCAGGTGAATAGTCAGGCTGCAGTATTGCCTTCTATTTAGCTTGACCTCACTTAGGCCAAGACTGTCTTTTCTGCTCCTCTAATTAACTTCTCTCTGGGTCAGGCATTTCCTCTATTTCCTCCATGGCAATAATGAAAATGGGTGGATCAGCCAGTCTTCCTTTGGACTCAGTTTCCTACAGTTTCAGGGAATGAGAATCTAAATGAAGGGAGGCTGTGAAGATTGGGGCTGCCATTTTCAGCAGCAACTGCACTAGCTAAAACAGAATGTGAGACTTCATCCCTGGGTTTTGGGCACTTATAGATGTCAGAGTAGACTGAAAGACATATCAAGAATTTATTCAGTCTTGAGAGTAGTTTCAAAGGCCTCAGGTTGTATAACTTCTAGCTCACTCCTAGTGACAGTATATAATTGTATACAGGGTGACTGTTTTGGATAGAAATTAAGGAAGCAGACATAGGCAGCTGCAGGTTGAGGTTTTCAGACAAGAATTGACAGAAGCAGGTTGAGGCCAGAAGCCCATGCCAGCAGCAGCATGACGCTGGTTAATTAATTTCTCACTTTGGGACACTTCCATAGGCTTCATCCTGACACACTGCGTGTTGCAGGCCTACAGGGTTGAACCTCAAGAGCCTGTGTCTCTGGTTCAAGACACCTTCGTGGTGTTTCTCCTAAAGTAAGGAGCAGCAATGTCATTTCCAGCTGTGCTTAAGCTGTGTTAAGTTTAAGGACTACCCAGCTTGTAATTGGAGCTCATTCCTATGTATTCAATGTCGTTTTTTCTTTCTAGTTCTTTGATCTCACCAGGTCCCATCGAATGTTCAACCTCAGATGGCACATTATGCACCAGTCTCAGAACCCTGGAAAAATTTTTCTTTTAAAACCTCCAAAAATTTCTGCCATAAAAATTGATGTACTTTTGGCTAGTTAATTACAGCGAAACTGGAGACAAGGCTTATGTTTATTGCACTGAGACAGGTTTTTGAATCAATTTCTGTTGAGTTGAGGCCAGAATTCTTTTTTTTAATCTATCCCTTGTGATTGCTTTACACAGTGAAGCTGTATGTAGCCTTGTTTTTATTTGCATGAGCTCAGCAATATTCTATTTTTCTGACTGCACAGTATACTGTTGCATTCAGTCTTGTCCCATATAGGGGGACTTTCCCATGTTCCAGCCCTGAGCCAGTAGTCTATTCTCTACACAGAAGAGCTTTTAGTTGTTTGACAAGAAAGTGAAAGAGAGTGTGACTGTAATTTGCTTTCTGTTAAATAGATGTTTGTATAATTTAGTCAGTTAATAACTTCATGGCTGAATTATTAGTCAATTGTCTTCCACGCTTTTCTTTAATTTTTATTTGGATACCCCTTACATACTTTCTACCTACATGTGAAATTACAGGGAAATATCTACCTAGTTATTCTATAAATGGCCAACCCAGGCCAATAATATTTTATCATGACCAAAAATCTTCTGAAAATAGATCTACCTATTTATTTTAGACATCTTAAAGGGCCAATTATCCTACTTGGACTCAATTCATTGAGTTCATTAAATGTACGTGTAAATGCTGAGAGTGACTCATCTCTGAAGCTTCCCAAATATCTAAAGTGCCCAATCATTTATATATCTGAGAAACAATGGAAAAAAGATAAAAGGAGTGGGAACTATTTGATATTTTATTTGGGGAAACACAAATATTATAGGTTTTCTATGACAGGAAATAAATATTTTAAGTGTCTACAAAATATATACTAAAACAATCTCAGCTTGAATTTCTTTCCTACTCACCTGAATCATTTGAAACAACTCCAGGATCTTAGCTGCTGATGCTGAAAACACAAACATAGTAGATTTTTAAATATACATTGTGGTCTACTTACTGACTTTTATTTGTCATTTCAAGCCCTGTAAAATAAACATGAAAATTATTCTTTAGTAGAAAGCAATGACCAAGTATTTTTTATTTCACACAGAACTACTGGAGACTCCACATATAGACTTCAGCAGTGCACAGTGATACAATGAGCTTACCAGAATCTTACACACAGGATATGTGTGCTTTATTACACATGGAAAATAGAGATGTGAAAGCCATGGCAGTAATTCGTCGTGTATTATTTCTTAGTCTGCCTTGTCATATGTACAGGTAAACTTAGTAAGTAAAAAAGTGAAAATGCTAGCAAAACCAGCTGCCAGTACCCAGATCCTGAAAATGCCACTAACACACTTATTGCAATTTTTTATTTCAAAAGGTTAAAAGAAATTCATTATATGAAAAAAAAGAGGAATATGAAATAAAAATAGCAATTAAAAAAAGGGCTGATTCCTTCAGATAGATAGGAGCTGAAAAAATCTCTTACCATGAGAAGTCAAGAAGCTCAATCTACTAAATTTGTCAAAAAGGCAGATAAGAAGGAATTGAACACTGTTTATGGAAAGACATAAACAATATAGGGGCTGGCAAAGGGCTTTTCAGTCTAACTAATAGAGATATTAAAAAATATATTAGCAAGACTATGATATTAGCTTCAGCCTTGAAATAACACTCAGTATCCTGCTGGAGAAGGTAAATATCGGAATGGCTAAGTAGGTGTAAGTAGAGTAATCATTGCCTGGTGTCTTTCAAATTAAATCTTAATGCTGGTGTTGGATACTGTTTCCACAAGAAAAGCTGCCAGAGCTTTGTGATTACATGGCTGTGTTTTTACCTTTCTAACCTTTGGCACCTGTCAACAGACACCTGTGATACTCTTTCTTCATTCCCTTTTTTTACAGAAGATTGGGGAGATTTGCATTGTCATGAGGACATATTCGACTTCATCTTATGACATAAGCTACAATTAAATCTTCTGCTGGTAGGCACAAATAGTTATCCCCAAATGCTTGGAAGGATTTGTCAATTGACCAGATATATTCCTATCCTTATGTTTGCTAGGATTGCTATACTTGGTGTGAGGAAAGTATTTCTCTACAACTGTGTATTAGCTGAGTTTATTTCTCTCTGCAGCACAGGATATGGAATTTTCAGGGAACTGCCTTCAAATTGTTAGGGGGGTTGGGATTTTAAATATACATCTGCATGTAAGCTAGTAGTTTTCTTCATACTTACACCAATCCAGACAGTTCAGGAAGGCAAGGATGTACATGAGCTGACAAATGCTGGTAGATACCTCCTTCAGAAAGAACTAGATAGATCCCTGGACACCTTCAACTTGATCCACTTTGCTGTAGAAAGTTTTTGCTTAGCTCACATGGAGATAACATTTAGTTGTGAAGAGACTGGTTTGTGCCCACTTTTGGTAGGAATGCACAAGCATAATGCATTTTATCATCTGACATCACAGGGCTCTGGATGTCGAGAGTATCGTCTTCTCTTCTGGAGACACAATTTCTATGAAACTCAAGCTGTTGGCCTCGGTGAAGGAACAGCTACAATTCTGTGAAACTTAATGGTGTGTAATATATTAAGAGAGAAGACTGAATGATCTCTTCCAGCTTTAGGTGTTAATATGGTTGTTCAACCCTGAAATGCAGGTTGGTGATTGTCTCTTTTTGTCAGAAGATATTGCTACCTTGTAAAGAAAGTGGAATTAAAATTAACAAAATGTTTCTTTATACATTTTTTTTGTTAGAGATGCTGGCATTATGGTGCTGTCCAGAACATAGCTAGAAATGCCCTTTTCCTCTTTAGATACAAAAAGCTCCTATTCAATATAGGTGTCTCTAGAGGATTTATCAGCTCTGAAGCTTAGATTCAGTTTTTTCTTTGAGCAAGTTGTCCTAAAACGTGCTTGTTGAAAATGTGCCCCAAGAAATTAATTGTCAGAGACAACCCCAGGGAGAACAAATGTTTCCAAAAGTACTTAATGATACTTACCATCTATATAAATTTTTGTGTTTTCTAGCACAGCCCAAACACTCACAATTAACATTAATTATATGACCACTTGTAAAGTGACACCATTTCAGGATGCAAAAGCTCATACAAATATATTCCATTAAACCCTGAAGAATGAGTTTTTGCAAATCCATAGTGGAAGTGGGTTTTTTGATTCCCCAGATAACACAGACATGATCTCAAGATCAGTACATGGGTCAGCTCTCGAGTGTTTCTGTAGAGGCTCTTAGCTTGGTTGGCGCCATATTTTCTCACTCATAAGAACAGTCTGACCAAAAGCTCCTGAGCTTTTGTGCAGTCATCATGCCAGAATTGCACTCTTGAGTGTTTCCTGCTAAATACTGTGCCCTTTTCACCTGACCTACCTGATGACTAGGTATAAAATTTGTTCAAAAAGACCTATTTCATCAGTGATGAATAACATGATAAACATGAAATAATGACAGAATATCTTTAAAAGGAAGAAAAATAGTATAGCACTAAAAAAGAGAGATGTAGTAGTGAGACAGGAGAAAGGAAGGAAAGAAAAGGAAAGGGAGAACATGATGCTGTATCTTTGGATGACTAATCGAGTGAAATTTTATTTGATATAAAACCAGGGTGAGGTCATCTTTAGGTACAAGATATGCAACATAGAGCCAAGCAAGGACGGCTGACACTTTCAGCCACTAATTTCAAATAAATGTAAAATTTGACCAAAGCACAGTTAAGAGTCTTCTTTTTTTTTTTTCCTCTACGGTATTTGCTTTGCTAAATATCCTCAGTTACAGAAGATAGGAAGCAAAGAAATCATTGATGTCAAATGACTTTTTAGTGCTAGAAATGGAATGAAGTCTGAAGCACGAATAAGAGGTTTGCTGTGACTTCAATCCCAAAATTTCAGATGTTAGTCAGGCCTCTTGATCTCAAGGAACTGAGGAGGGAATTTAAATATTAAAGTTTTATTACAGAGTTCTTGCAATACTATCTTTGTTCTGGCTGAAACAAAGCTTATAAAAAAGATTCAATTGAACATTGTTTAAAAAATTTAATCTGAGAGATCTTTTGAGGTTTGGATTTGGTTTGAGGTAAAAGTTAGTTTGAATAATAACAGAAAATCATTTCAGGTAGATCTATGCTTTCCCTACTGTCTCTCTGTCAATGTTCTTCTGTATTATTTTTTTAAATAAGTCTGTTCTTCATGGTCACAAAGCAAAAGCTATATAGTATCAAGGAAAAGGGTAACACTATCTCTATAGAGAGACCTATCAAATACACATGTTGAACAACCAAGAAAATTATCTGTGTCATTTGTGGTTGTCATAGGACTGCTCGTCACAAAAGCAGGTAGACCAGTTTCAAAGAGAAGCGCAGTTTCAGAGTTACACTGCCCCTTTTATTTCTGTAGGGGGTTCATTCAAAAAGACATACTCTGCGGGACCAAGTAGAAAGAGCTTCGATTAGGGCTGTACAGTATGTGACTAAAGGATTTGTTAACCTTAGCGCTTCAAAGCACTCTTGAAAATAAGATTCAAATGGGCTCTTTCTTTTGTGGTTCTGTAGCGATAAACGAGTTCTCCATGCACCAATGCCCATGATTACTACTCCTCCAACATTGTGACTCTGGATGAACGTTAGATCAGTCTAAGTAATGTCCAGAACATTTCATCCATACTAAATAATGAGTGTCATGGCAGGCCTCTCCATTTTGCTTAGGAAAGAGCTGAAAGTGTAGTCATAGCTTTTCTGGGGTTATATCATCAATCTTCAGGTGCCCCACAGAACTTGCAGACTTTTTCCAGTAAAGAAAGAAATGGAAGGGGAAATCCAATGGGTAATTGAGTTTCTTTGTTGATATTTTTTCTCCCTCTGTGTTTTCCTTTGCTTCTTTTTTCCCTTTTTTGCTTTAATATAAAGTTAGAGAGTTATTTCCTTTAAGGTTCACTCAGCAACTACATTTTAAAACCTATATGCTTGAATCTGTGCAAGAAACTTTCTTCCTAATGGTCAGTTTATGAATTAGTGGAATAATTAATGACATGCCCTGTGGATCATCTCTCACATGATTCATCCCAATATAGCAAATAGAACTATTCAAATACTTAAAGTTATTCACAGGTGTAACTGACTAACAGACTCTTTACTATTCACAGGAAAGTGAAATTTCCATTTTGTTCTTGGAGCCCACTGACTACATCATATTTAGGGTACCTCTGTCTCTGACAACAGTGCATCATTAGCAATGTTAACTGTAGTTATTCCTGTCTCTATCTCACTATAAAAAAGGCCTCCTAAATTTTATTCTTCCTCAAGAGTGAACACCTTCCAGAAAGCATACCATAATATTTCTCTCCTTCAAGATTTGCATGGGTCAGCACTTTCTCATCTGTAACTGATATCTGTTAGTCTTTGTGACATATTGCCTGATTCAGGGCTTTGTATCCTGATGACTTGTTTTCCTCTTCAGGAGCTGATTAAGTCTAATAACACAGAGCCTAAAAAAGTAGAGCTTTGCCTTCTACTACTTGCTAATGATACTTCTTTATCTATATCCCTTCAATAGCTTAGTTTAGTCTGGCTGGCTGGCTGGCTGGCTGGCTGTCTACCTATCCTATTCTACTCTCTTCTACAGACAAAGCTTTGTTCATGACTTTTAAGCCCTAGCACAGCTCTCCCAGTAATCTTCCTAGGAAAAGACTCTTTAACTTTGTAATAAACATATTGGCAACATCTAGGAAACATTTGCATTATTTTATATAAATATTAAATATATCTTGCATGAATCTGAATAACATTAATTTATTTCACTTTATGTAAATTACGTCAGTCTTCCTACATTTGCAGTAATATTCAGAGGAAGCTGTAAAAAGAAAATTACAAGGAGTCAAAATAACAATGGTTGAGCAATCAACAAGGCTCTATCTAGACCAAAAATTTTTTTTTTTCTGAAAGCTACAGCCTATAAGAAAGGGATTGGATTTTCTACTGAAGTAATTTAGGTGAATTAGGCTTGAGCACACTGGAATTTACCTAGCTTTAATCAATACATATGAGAAAAAGAGTAGAAAAAAACAGGGAAGTCGATAGATGTGATCAGAGCACAGTTCTCCCTGTCAGGATGGACAAATCAGGAAGAGATTTTGGAAATTTTTACAAAGGTATTACTATGCCTCATAGTTCTGGGTCATTTGTGATTTTATCCTTATCAGTTTGGAAACCTGAAACAAATACATTGTGTTGGGTTTTGCTTGTGGGTGGGTGGGTCTGTTTAAGACACTACTTCACCACTGCTGCAAATCTATACTGTCCCAGAGGAAGCTGTGACAGGTACCAAAACTGAGGGTGTCCTACTATAACTAATGGTGTTGCTGAACAGAAGCCTGGAAATGAAAACAGAGATCCTAGGAGACGAACTGGATCTACCAGTTTACATTATAAGTCACATCGTTTTGGGGGATAGAACCAGAGCCTTCTGGTAGCCATCTTGTGCATTAAACCATTCCATTCAGCAAACTGGAAAACTGTTGGTACTCCCTGTTTCCCTCAGACCTTCACTTTGATTCTTATATAGTACTATATGGGAATATAGTAGATAAGCTTCCGTACTCTCTAAGAGTGCACTGGTTTTCCCCTCACACTAAATCAGTTATGCCAACTGAAGAATAGCAGAAACTCTCTAACTCCTAAGCAGGCAGAAAAATCCATGTTTTGATTCAGCTTTGCTTTCAGTGATCTTTGCTCCCACCTGGTGTCTCTAATTGACAACTTCTTTGCAGAAGATGGAGACAGAAATATGATTCTAGGTTTTAGCTTTAAATTATATTTTTAAGGCCTTATGAGGAGTGATTTACTCTGAAGGGAACTCTGATAAATCCTTTCAGCAGAAATGAGGGAAAGCATTACAATAGAAATAGCCCCAGTTAGGCCCAGGCAGAAGAGCAATGCAGACAGGAGGATCACTCACAGGGGACTGGCATGCAGCCACTGACAGGGCAGAGCAAGGCAGGCTTGCTCCGTCCTCCACGCACAATCTGTATTTAAAATGTAGGTAAGTTTTGCTCCTCAGAAATCCCTGGCAGAACAACTTTGCTGTCAGAGTTGTAAAGCTCTAGGGCCAAGCAGGGGGAGCAGGTCTAAGTCAAGCTAGATGAACCCTACTTATAGATCATCATTTTCTTGACTTTGGAACAAAGTTGGCTGAAGGAACCCACAGACTGGTGCTACACTGGTCTTCATTCCCTCCAGGATTCTGAAAACTTTGTTTCATGGGAAAATATTGTGTTGATACCAGTTTGTATTTGGTTCTTATGTAAGTTATGATGTCAGTGAGATGTTTTCTGAATAAAGAGGAAAACATATTGGTAAAATTCTAAAAGAGGAGATCTGTGTGTATGTGAGAGCAGGTCACCCAGATCACTTGTATGAGCAGAGAGCATGGGGCAGCCATCCGGGTCACACACATGGTGAATAAAGAGCAAAAAAACAGGGAGACACATTGGGGTGCTCACGGGGATTTGGAGGAAGGATGCAAAATGTACAGAAATAGGCTCTTTTTGTTCCAAAGTTCGAAGGTAGCATGAATATCTATTTTTTATATCCACCCACTGCATCCTCTGTGAGTTCAGCAAGAAAACGGAGTTTGAGCCTTAAAACAGGAGCAGCTAATCATATGTCTGTTCTCTAGTGTTTCACCCAAGGCTAAAAACATTGCATTACACCTGTTTTACTCTCCCTTCAGTGCAACATTGCAGAGCAAAAGAATTAAAAATTTGTCTGTTCCTATCAGGAATCTTTGGATAAAAATTACCTTGTAAGTCTCCATTCCAAGCATGAATACATAATCCTTTTAAAACACAAGATTCTGATCTCAAAGCACCATTTTTGAAGCAGCCTCCTCCTTTCCTAATAGGTTTGGTTTAGTTTGCTCTCTTCCACTGGATTCTTTTAAATTTGATCATTAAAGAGCTGAGAACTCATTTTGACTATAAAAGCATTAAAAACCATATATACTTTGCATAAAATAGGGATTGATGAAGCTTATTCACAAAGTTTTCCCTCTTTGCTCTGCCTTGCTCCCATTGATATCAAATCTGCAGCATGCTATGTCTGGTTTTTATGAAACATTTTGGGGATACTTCAAAAGTAAACTCTTAATAAAAATTCAAATTATTATTATTGTAAAAACATGTTTGCCCACTGTGCCATGTAGCATTCTCAGGAGCTGCATTCTTTCACACTGGGATTTGAAAAACAGCACAGAATTTAGCTTGAATTAAATGACATTATGTATTTAGTCATTTATCAAAGCCACTTGATAGAAATTGGGGAAAACATTAGTTAATCTAATTCATGTGGGAGTTCCTGGTTATCCAGCCACACTCCCATTTCTTAGTTCCCCTCTCCTCTCAAATGGATGAATGCTTCAGCTTCCTGTTGAGCTTGAAGCCAGACCATTCTAATGCTACAATATATGAACTAGACAACAGAAAATGCTTAAGGTTAGTGCGGGATATTTTAGGCACTGCAAGGAGCACCCAGGAAAAGTAAATAGTAACCACAGCATGAGATGTTTGTCTCAATGGGTCTGAATTTAGCTCCCTCTGAGTCAGTGAATTAGCAAGGCTTTGGCCCATTAATTCAGCTGTTAAGTGTTTTTTGTTGAGTTTTTGAAGAATATTTTTTACCTTCAAAGCAGCAAAAACACTTCTACAGGTTGCTGAGGGAGTTTGGGGCCAAAATTTCAGGAATATGTGGTGCGTAGGAAAGATGGTAATTTGTCAGCTTTCAAAAGAGAAGCAGTCATTGATAAACAGCCAAATGGCAGTGTAGGCTATCCATTACTAGGATAACCTGAAATACACCACAGCTGCTTAGCCTAGATCCCACAGGGGTCCACAGGACTTCTTTTTACTCTGACAAGGTGACAAATTAGAACAACAGCTCATCCTTGCAAAAAGTCTGTTTTATAGTGGCATGCCCTTCTAGTGACACACATGCTTTGCTCCATTTTCCTTCTGTAGGGTCTGTGTGAGACAGAATTTATCTGTCTATTCAGAGAATCCCACTTCAAGTAGCTATCTTCTTTTTTCTGTGTCAACTTTGTATTATTCCATCTTCACCAGGGCTGAGGAAATTCCTCATACCTGAAAATAGATTCATAATATTTTTCACTTCACTAGACACATGAAACAACATACAAGGATTTATCATAGCAATGACACATCTTATTAGAGACATTGACTCTTGAACCAGCTCTCTTCCCATTTGTGATCACATACCATCACACTGCAACTGCATCAGTTCTGATATTAAGCAAGTACTTAGAGTTTTCAGAGTGTTTTTAGTGACACTTGCCATCTGGAACAAGGTCAAGAGACAACATCATACAGTTCTTTGGCACATTACAATAACTGAAAAGTGATTTGTAGACCAGAACTGGTCCATGTGCCATGGTTTTGAGAGTGCTCAGTTTTCAGAGTTTTGATTTAAAAAAATAAATATATAGAACAAACCAAAAACAAACAAAAACAAAAACACACCAGACAAATTACAATCATTATTAAGTTAAACAAAAAACAGAAAACAGAAAACTCCGAAGAATTAAAAAAAATAGTCAGGGTACTAGAAGCGTTCTCATGGGGTTGGAAGATTTGGTAGAAAGAGGGGCACTGCACACTTCTTTACAGGCAAGCAGAAGCCAAGTAAGACAGTGTTGGCCTCCAAAATTACTCTAGCAAGGAATCACTAGCAATTTCACTGTATATGCAGTTTTTCGGCTGCTTACCCCCCTATGACAGAAAGATGATTCTCCCCTTAAAAGCAGTCACATTCCTCAGTAGAAAGAACAGAGTCTGCTACCTGGAGATGTCATTACTTTGGGATTATTTGTTAGGATCACTAAGAGATGATAGTTTTAAAGTGAAGAGGGCCAGCAAAGAAAGAATATGACTTGTGTACCTGTTGTTTCATGCACTCATGTGTGTTTAGGGATAAAGTCAGGTATAAAAACTACCAACTGAACATGTTCTGCTTTCTCTGTCTTCTTTCCCTAGAGGACCCACCAAAGACACAGAAACCTGATGTAAGGAATATAAGAACACCCATACCGGGTCAGAGCCAAGAATCAACAAATCCAATACCATGTTCCCCAGAAGTGGACAATATTATTCCAGAAGGAGGACAAATTTGTATTTCAGTTCCTGGGGTTTCAGTGTAGAGTTACAGCTGGACTTTGGGCTCATTGTCAGCATATGAAGGTGCAGTTCAACGTGACAAATGTGCAGCAGCTCCTACAAAGAACTGTGGACAAGTATTTTTGGAAATGCAAGGGGAGACCAGTGAGTTCACTGAGCAAGTGGAGCAGAAGAGCATCACCATGCATATGGATTGTTTAAATGATGCCTGGAGCATGCTTTCAGAGGCCTAGCACTCCAGTGGAGCACCAACAGGAGGCCAGATTCCAGCATCTTCCGGGAATGCTTCTTTGCCAGAGTGCCTTACTCTGGAAATAACAGGAAAGGACTTCCTTGGATGGAAAGAGGTGGCACATTTGTGTAGTTGGCAATGAAATTTGACTGAGGACATCTACATGATGTTTCCAGTCTCTGATGGAGCAGGTCACTATGCCCTTGCTGAACCCTTGCAAAGAAAAGGATCAGACAGTATCAGGTGCTGAGGGAAGAGTTATGGAATGTCAGGCACAGATTTACTGCCTCCTCCCCAGCTACAGTTTGAGTGAGTACTCGTGGGTTCCTCACAAAAGAGGTCCAAATATTCTTCTAGACTGAAGCACTCAACTGCTTACCCATTTCCTAAGCTAAAAGTAATATTTTTATATCTTCTAATATTCAATGGATTTTGATTTTTGTCCATAAATTAAGGAACTTAGGTCTAGGGAATGGAAGAAGTAGAAGGTTTTCAAAAGCAGAAATTTTACTCTGTTCTTATAAAAGCTAGAGTTAAATGGTGGTTAACAGGACAAGGGGAGAAAGTTCAAATATTTTGGAACAGTCAAATACAGTTATATAGCACTTTTTTCATAAAGATTTCAAAGCTCTGTTCAAAGGAAGCAGCTATTATTGTTCCCATTGTACACATAGGCAAAATTAAGCCCAGAAATACAGATTCTGACCAGAAGTCAGGTAGCTATTGCATAATAGAACTGGACATTTATTTCAAAACTCAGCAAGTGAGACTTTTTAGCTTAATAATAAAGCTGCTAAATAGAAATCCCATTATTTCAAAACTTATGACGATAGTGGGTAAGCCAGGAATGCTTCCCAGATCTGTCTGGGTCTACTTCAATGCAAAAGTCACACAGACTCAATCATTGCTTCATGCTTTCCTGGTTTTCATGCAAAGTAAATCCAGACATGCAACATAGGAAGAAGCCACTGTGATCTTTAGCAGATCCCACCCTGGACATGAGACCAAGGCTGAGGAGGTTTTACTGGTTTTCAGTATAAGCAGAGCTACAAGTAGTAAATCTAGTTTCAAATTCTCAGCAGGAAATATTCATGGCCAGAAAATAGGACGGGAGGGAAAATATCAAAATGGGTTGCAAATATTTAATTGTGTTATATTTAAAGGGAATAGTTCTTTGAAAAGTGATAGTTTAGAATAAAATCTTTAGCCTTCTCTATTTAAAATATTCAATTTATGATCTTCCAAAAAAAAAAATCCAAAATTGTAAAAAAACCCATCTTGAAGTAAAGCATTTCTTTGTTTAAATTTTTGCTTTGCTTTTGTTTTAACTACAAAACTGTTTTTAAAGATCTGCTTGAGCTTTTCCCCAGTGCTCGGGTTTGATCACTGAATCAAAAAAACTCCACCTCATTGTTTGTCTAGTTATGTTAATGAGTCCCAGCCCAATGAGTTAACCTTCAAATCACACAACCTCTTCATTAGTCTGTCAGAATGCTACAAAACAGTTAATTCTTTTGCCTCTGAAAGTTTCTCTTAGCAGATCTTGAAAGACTTTTTATCTCAGATACGAACAAAATTTTAATTATTTTCTCAAGGAGTTGCCTGTGTCATACACGTAAGGGGCAATATCAGCAGGAAATCAATTTGACAGACACTAATGCTGCATGTTCACCCGTTCACCAAATTACACCAGCCATGTTATCACGACGGGCATGAAAGGTTCTGGCCCTGTGGTAAACCAAGGACACCTAATGTGGCCTAATTAGGACAGCAGTACACAGAAGTAATACAGTCTTAAATGAGGGTTAGAGTGTCTTTCAGCAAGTCAGTTAAGAATTTTCCTTTGCCAATGGACTTTCACACACTTTTCTATGTATTTATGTCTGTTTCTATGCGTTTCTAATATTTTTAAGAGCTAAGGCATAAACATATCTGGTTATCTGAAAAAATGTCATGGATAAAATTCCTGTTGTTGTTTTGTGGTTTTGTCTTTTTTATCTAGCTGCTTGCAGGTGGCATTTTTAAGTACTACATTTAAATATCATGTTTAACTCATGCCAAAAAATTTCTTGAGACTTGGCAATACTATTTGTTTTTGTTGTGTAACATGAAGGAAAATGTAAAAGTTTTTGTTTTGTCACCCCTCACCTTTGAAGTGTTCTTCTGGAAGTAATCTATAAAAAATTCCATCAATGAGGACCACAGTGCACAGTAGTTGGTATTGGTAATAAAGATTACAGCTTTAAAAAACAACAGGTAAAAGATACACTATTACTGTAGGAACTTCAGGAGCAAGGAAGTAGAAATAAGCTTTCAGAATAGAAAGTATTTCGGTGTGGGGTTTTTTATTCCTGCTGAACAGTAACTGTGCACTTCCCTTTTCATCCTCTCGCTCTCTTTATTTTTTAATACTGCTTTATAGACACGACTTTAAAAAGTTTTCTCAACTTTTGATTACTTTAGTCTAATGTGCAGATGATGGGCATCCCGAGCATTTCTGCCATACTGAAGCTCTTTCTGAATTCCGTCCACACACATCCTTGCAAAGATAAAACAGAAATTCTATAGAAGTATGAAGAAAGGGACAAAACTAAACCTTTAGTTTCATATGGGGTATTATATCTTGTTGTTTTTGCTACAAAGCTGTAATTGGCCTAGTGAGATCTGATAAATGTCTTATTATAAACTTGAATATCAACTGATGGTGAAAAAAAATATCATGGAACTTGTGACTGAGAGAAAAGTAAAAGGGTATAAATGACTGGCAGTTCCCATTTCTTTACAAGTGTTACATTTCAGTCCCCTGCCACTACCACATGTTTCCTGTTCACAGATAATTTGTACAACATATTTTATCATTCAGTTTTAGACATAGTTGAAAGGCTTTTGCCTAAGGCTTGGAACACTTTGAAAATTGTATACCATTTGCAAGGCTTTCTTCTGCTTCACTGTGCAATTAGGTGACTGCCTTTCTGCAGACACTGGATTTATCATATGTGGAATTGGGTTTTTTTTCACCAAGGTGAACTGGGAACAAAAATGCAAGAAGGTTTTCAGTAACCCACAGACAAGGGATTAGTGTGCTGGCACAAAGCTTGTAGGCTGCCTGTCAGTCCCAAACTGGACGCCATTCCCTCACAGAAGGAGTATTGTAAGTCACAAAGTTTCATACAAAAATACTCTCAGTCTCCCTGCTCTTACATACCATGTAATTCAATTCTTCATGTATCATGTGATTCAAACTTTTAAGGTGAAACAAAGGCATCTGAGCAAAATAATATTTTTATCTCTAATTTTTGGATACTACTATTCATGACAATATTGGGTTTTGATTCCTTTGCCCCCCCTCCTCCTCCTCGGTTCTACCCCCCTCCCTTTCCCCAGCTCTGTCTTGACTAAACTTTGCTCTCGCTTAAAGTATGAAGACACTGATGTGCTAAGAGCTTCCCCTGCTGGAAGTTCCTAGCAAGAGGTGTTGTAGTCAAGCAGGGATGGATCTGGGACTAGCTCCCAGTTCAGCTAATTTATGTGCTCAGTTCCTGTCGAGCAGAGAGTACATAATGTGACTTGAGATGCTGATTAAATTTCATGTGTATTTCTATGTTCTAAATAAACCAAATTATAAAGTCAGATTTCAGCAATGGTAGTTTATAACCCTCATTACAGCAGTTTGATTTTTCCAGTGAATTCTGCGAGGAAAAGGGAGACAAATTCAGCCCTTTTGTATAATGTATTTATGTGCTTTTACAAGGTCATCTTCCAGTAGGAGATCTGGAGGATTTCTTAAGAAGTAAGCCTTATCTATGAAAATCATGTCATTGTTTAATGGGAATAGAATTGTGAATTCCTTCCTTGCTTTTGGTTGCAGACATCCAGCTTGTGGAAACCATGAGTGTGAAAGTGCGTAAGTGAACGGCAAGGAGCACCAGTATCCTGCAGCATAATCCCATCAGAAGAAAGGTACATTTCTTCAGACTATATGTCTGTCTCAGGCAGTAATTGAAATTGCCTTTTCTGAAAGCTCTGAAAGAGGTACATTTTTTAAATCAAAACTAAGAGAATTTCAATGTCATTTTTTACATATATACCTTGGAAATACCTGGCTCCCAATTCCCCTGTTTTTTTTGAGAGTGAGGCAAAATATTATTACTTAAATAGTGTGAGCACAGTGATATGCTTCTGCTAGACTGTGCTGGAAACACAGCCACTGTGTGTTTGCATGGTGAAACCAAGTGGGCAGGATGGTCTTGGCCACTCTGTAAGGTCTCCCTGTCTCTGCACAGGCCAGTGATGCCATTTTGGAGTAAACTGCTTCGTTGGTCACTCCCAGCTCTGTCAATTTTGTCTGGTTAGATTGTAGAAGTTTTCTGGGGGACAGTTTGACTCCTTCTCTCTGTGGTTTTTAAACTCCTCAGTGTTCTGAAACAGGTGGCACAATGGATGCTGTTGCATTGCCCCTGTGACGGAATAAATCAACCCACAAGGTTGCAGCGAGGTTGCAGCAGTCTCAGAGGTGACTTAGAACTCTTCACAGTGCCAAAGCATCTCTTTGTACAGTACAAGAGAAACTTTGCTCTCCAGCTGCAGCCTCATCAGGCCTGAGTCACAGCAGAGCTGTCTTAGCGTGTGTGAACCAGCAAATATTTGGAGAGCTCCTGAACTCCCAGCATCTGTACACATGCAGATACACAAGTAGATGGAAAGCTTCCAAAGGAAGTTCCCTTTCAATCCCCATAAAATTCTCTAGACCCTGCTAGCAATTTCAGCTAGGTGCCAGAGGAGCCAAGGATTTCCTTCTAATTCTCTACCTGGTTGATTTGAATCTGCTGCCTGGTAGAAGGCTCAGAGGTTACCAAAAAAACCCAAAAATAAAAGCACTGGGTCATGGGATTTCCCAGTCTAAAGGTAAAGACTGATTCCCTTCTTTCTGTGCTATCCATTGTGCTTTGTCCCAAGTGGGAAACATGGTTTGCCAACACACAGACAGCATACACTGTAAACAATGACAAGAATAAAGCTAAATATTATGCATATTCATTGCATGCAATCCTAAACACAAACATCCCTACTGAGTAAAACAGAAAAGAAGATGGGGTTTTTTTCAGCTAAGGATCTGCTGGGTCTTATTAACCCTTTCTTTTCTCATGCAATTTTCAATAACATGCAACAACGGCATTTCACTTCATATGTTGTAAGTCTTTAAGTGCAGCTTTTTCTTTACTATGACTTAGCTTCATGGTAATTTAATTGACTAGTTTCTCAGAGGAGCTCACTCATTTCAAGTTTCCAGAAGGCAATGGTACAATTGCTCACTATTTGCACTTTAGCTTTTTTATAACTTCCAATTTTCTAATCAATTCATCTGATATGGGTTTCCTTTTCTTTTGTTTATGGATAGGGTAAGGATATATTCATGTTCTACTTTACTATGCCAAGAATTCTGCTTTTTCATGTGAATCCTGAAAAAACAGTGCAGAGAAAAAACTACATGCTCTTCATGTAAAGCACTTCTTACTTTTTCCAAGTACTTAATGTAACATAGGACACATTTCCAAACGATTATGCTCTCATTTACATGCCTATTTGCGAAATATGGTTGAGACAGAAATTGTTTTCTTGTAAAAATCAGCTGTCCATCCTGAAGAGTACACCAAAAAAGTCTTTGAAGATTCCAACCTAATAGGGCTAATTTCGAGACGGCTAATAAACCCATAAACATAATCCTTAAGAAGTCAGCTCAACCTGACCCACAAATTTCTTGAAACAGTTTCTTCCAGGTTGCAGGGCACCAAACTAAGCCATGATACTTTATTCCATAGCCAGAAAAAAATTTACTTCTTTCTGAAGCAATGGCTTGGTCTGTGACTTACGATGAAGGGGACTCTGAGTTAAATTGCCTGATAATCAAAAGCAATTCTACAGTATGCTTTTTTCTTTTTTTCTTTCTTTTTTTTCTTTATTATGCCCTGTTTTCTTCTCATTTGAAAAAAAATGACAGTTTTCAATTTTACAGAAGTATTGTTCTTGATCATTTTCTTGATATGAAGCCTCTGTATTCAACAGTGTGAATAGTACTAATATTCAGCAGCTGGCATCTGTTTTTCCTGCTCTTTTCTTCTTTTCTGGATACTAAGTAGCACAGAGTATATGAGGAAATCCTCGTCAACTTACTTCTTAAAGTTAGTGGGCATATATACTCAGAATTCTGGTTATTTAAAATATTAAGTCTCTGAAAAAAACAATTTATATCCAAATTCTGCATGCACCACAGAGCACTCATGTTTTGCCATTGTGTGCTTGCATGATTATTTGCATTTGCTTGAAACATTCACATATTAGTCATTTAATGAATTTCTATCTTGCTGATGTATGAATATTTACAGATAAAAACTATCATTTCAGCTATTGTTTATTATCATTAATGCATAGCTATTAACAATATATTATCAGAAGTATACTCTTCACAATAGATATGGCACACGAACAGATTGTAAAATAAGCAATGAGAGTCTAGAGCCAAGGAAAAACCCAAATACTTCGTTTAGAGCAGGACTACAAATACCCAGACAGACACATTATTTCTTAATATGTGCATGGGTGATCTTCTAAGTCTGGGGCCTGCCTGCAGGTTAGAGAATAGCCTGGAACATATAAAAGAGAAATGAAGGCCAAACCAGAAATTATATAAATAAGTGCTTTGGCAGAAGCAGAAAATGTTATTTGAACATGAATTCTACCTACCACAAATAATTAGCTGCAGCAAACAGAACATTTTACAATGGATAAGGATCAAGCATCATAGGCCTGTCTGTGAGCTATGAGCTTACATGTGATAGGTCTACTGCACCTTGGACCTTGTATTTTATATAGGTTTTGTAGAGGCATATATAAAACCAGCAAAATGTAACCCATCATTAACTGGGGACTTTTCTTTTGTGTGCCTTTTCTGCCACTATTATTTTGGATCCTGGCCTGTACTGGCCACAGTGAGAGGCATTAAGGGATTACACGTTGCTTAAATTCCAGTTTTCATTTACAGAAACAGCAGAGCTGGCGTGGGAACAGCCACGGTCCAGAATGCAGCATTGCTTCAGCTCCACAGGCAGAAACTCTGAGGCAGCCAAACACCCTATGGCCATGAGTTGGACTGCAGGGAAAAGTTCTTTCTAACCAGACCTGCTGCTCTGCAACCTCCCAAGCTCAGAGCTGCTCTCCTCAAACTTGTCTGGGATGGGCTTCACCCTAATGAAAAATATCTAATGAAAAATCAACTAAATAGCCAGAGTTACGGTTTTCCATTAGACTCAATTGTTTCTTTTTAGCGAACCCCACTGGAGTATGTTAAAGTGCTTCTGTGTGGGCTGAAATTTTCCATTGCTGAGATCAAAACAGGGTTTACGGTATTTTCCTATCCACATCTTTCAATATTTGAATGAGGTGCTTTTAATTCACAATAATTCTTTAGCTAATTACTCCAGGAGAAACTCTGGTTTAAAGCTGTCAGGAGCAGTGCCTACACTGTCTCCCACTGACAAAAGCAAGACCTGAGTGAGGTAAGAAATGGCTGCAGCTGCAGCCACCAGGCTAAGCCTCAGCTGCTCCTGGGCTAACGTACCTGAGGAAATTCAGATTAATCCATGTCAATCAGAAAATGACATCAGCCTCCCTTTCTGTGGCTTTAATTGAGTCAGGTAGGCAGACTTTGGCACTTAAAACATCTTTCTAGCATATGTGTTTTGTGCCATCTTTGAACATGAGGAAATCCAGTTTTCCCTCATATAAAACATTTTTTCAGTCTTCAAAATAATCCTATACCTTAAATGTTTCAGATTTGACATGGAAATTTGGCATGAAAATAGCCTTTTTGGAGAAGCAGGACATAATCTTATTCTGGACAAATTGATTTTGTGTGAGCAAGTTGGAGACTGAGAACATGCAGCTGATTTTTTTTCTGACTGAGTTGATGTATAAAGCACTAAACAATGTGCAAGCATAGAGCTGATTTGAGGAAAATGAAAAAGATCCTTAAGTGTTGCAGAAGTTTGGCATTTATTAAGTGCAATGTTTGCTCTTTTGTATGTAGCCTGTGAAAATATTTTCTATTCAGACTGAGAAGTGATTTGTATTTAGAGTGCACATCTTTCTATAGCTTCAATTTTCACTCTGTCTAAAAATGAATTTTACAGTTGTATACAGGACTTTTCAGAATAGTTGAAGCTAACACGACACTTACTTGCTTTGGAGGCATGCCCTGCAAACCTGCAGGGTTTTTAGTAAGGCAGTACTTTAAAGCTGGTGGAATGAAAAACATGTGTTTCCTGAAAAACTATTAAAATACATAATCTAGGATGAAGCCACTTATGCTGCTTAATTGACATAAGGAATTGACATAAGTAATGTACCAGGAGCTGGTGTGTCCAACACAACCTGGTTGTGCCCTGACAGACATCCCTAAAGCTTAGACTAGATGCTGTCTAAGACCAGTCAGGCTGATGAAATGGGTTTTCCTATAGATTTGTGTGTTTTGCTTCTTTAAGGCTCTGCCTTGAATAACCCAGTTTTCCCTCACAGTCTCTCCAACACCAGACAAGACACAGCAAAGCTGTTAGACAGTATATCATTGCCGATCAGCTGCAAGCTGCTGCTGCCAAATGGGATGCATGAACTGAACTCTACCTGTCTTACTCTTACAGGAGTTTAAAAAAGCTCTTTTACTGAACTGCCAATATTTCTGAAAATATAAATAATTTAAATGGCTGTGAGACATCATCATCTTTTTAATCTGTTTGATTAAAAAACCTTGTTGATCTAAACAGGTCCAAAAAGAGGCAAGAGGATGGTAGGCAGACAAAAGAGGAAGTAGAGCTTCATAAAATGTGGGGGAAAATGGAAAATATTTTATGGATACTTATACACAAAAAAGCAGTAGCCCAGGCTACTTGTCAACTCCTGAGTGGAATCTGAATTATTTCTTAAAGATCTGCAATTGTTTTGGAATTCGAATAACAGAGAGACCACCTTTTCTACATAAATCAATATCAAATACCCTGCAGATTAGGCTAGTATACTGGATCCTCTGGTTCCTAAAAGAAGGAAGTGGAAGTCAGTTTGATTCCACTTCCCTGGACTGGAAATGATCCATACCTAAACATGGTCGACACAAGACAAATTATTCTTAGGTAGAGACCAGGGTAAGATTGAAGAAGTCTTCATTCTTGGCTTTCATTTGCTGTCAGAATCCTGGGTTTTTTCTACTGAGGTCTGGAAATATGCCAAATATATGGAAGACAGGTCACAGCTTTGTGTTAGAGAGCAACAAGCCACCTGTAAGCTGTCCATCACTCCACATGGCTCACAGCTGCTGCCTCTCTGCTACAAATCAGTGGCTGGGACCAGACCTACCATCAGCTATGCTGCTTCGTTGCTAATACATTCCTCAGCACATTTTGGGCACATGTCCATAGTAGTCTGCCAGGTACTGTTTAAGGAACAGGCTGGAGCAAGGACAGTCTCTGGGTGGCAGTAGGGGCAAGGCAGGGAGAAGAGAATTCAGCCATACTGATATGAGGGTACCATCTACTCGATCTCAGAAAACAGCCCCTGGTCGTTTATTAGTAAGTACAGACTTTGATCCTAGAGCCATGCCTGGTACTAGCTCAGGTACTGAAAGCACCACGTTAGGGTGGTCCTTATGCTTGGGCCAGGTATGAATATCTCCATCTTCCAAAACAGCCATTCCCACGCTGTTTGACCGGCCCACTGCCATCAGCTGGAGCAGGGCCCTGATGGTGCCTGTTTGTGCAGCCACACCACCCATGCTAACAAGCAGAAAGGGAAATGGGGTAGGACCAGCTTTGAACAGTGTCTCTGATTCCCTCAAGACAATGTCCATCTGCCTGGATCTACTACAGTTGCTGTGGTTTTGTTCCAGCAAATGGGTACAAGGACCAAAGAGTGAAGATGAATGTAAGACTTTCCTGAATGAAATTAAGACTATATATGCCGTCTTAGTTTTAGCATTCAGAAAGTTCAAAACTTTTTTAACTATGAAGCCTGTAATTTTAAAGTGGATTTCTAATACTATACCTCTATGTGTATATCTCTTGGGCTGCTAAAAGTTTTTTCTCTGAAGATATTTTTAACATGACACAGATTTCCTACTGTATGTGCTGGTTGTCAACAAGAAAACCAGAAAGAGATAACAGAAAAAATAAAAAAGACAAATTGCTTCATTTTCAGTAAAAATGCTTATATTTGCTTCATTCTTTTGCTAATTTAGTGTGAGATTTTATTTTTCCCAAAAGAAGGAGCACCCATCTCCTTTCTACCCTTTTTATTAGTCTTGTCATTGCTTTTGCACTCTTTTATTCTAGGGGAAAAGATCAGCATGGGGAACTTTGAAATGGAAAGAATAACATTTTGGGGGTTGGTGAGTTGTTTTTTGTTGGGTTTTTTTCGTATTTCCCATGTAAACTAAATTACTTTTTCAACCAGCCAAAATATGCACTCAGAAACATGCTGATGCTTTTCAAATTGTAGTAGATAGAGGCACTTAATCACCAGTTTAAGTAGAAAATGTGCACCGAGGGAATTTTTCATGGGGTGATTTAGCTGTATGCAAATCTGATGTGTACTGTAGTACTGAGGCGCTCAGGAGCTGAACACTGTAGAGCTTGTCAAGGGATTAGGTAACAATGAAGATTTAAGAGCCAGGACAAAGCTAGATGTACGTTGGGAATAATATCCTGGTCAATATATTCTCTGGTGTAGACAGCTAGATAAACATGTAGATAAAACTTACAACAGCAGTGTTCAAGCAAAATGCACCACAGGCAAAGAATTGAAGAAAAACTCCCACAAGACACTGACAGCTTTTTCCCTTTTTCTTTCCCTTTACCGACTCTTATTGTGTTGGAAGCATTGTGGCAAAGCCTCAGGACTGAGCCCATTGTGAACCCAACCCTTCGGAGGAAGCAATTTGAAATATTTCTCAGTCACTAACGTGAATCGCTCATTCACTGATGTGGTGGGTGACTGCAGGTGAGTGCTAGTTAGTAGATAATTTATATGTGTGGACTAAAAGCGGTACTGCTGTAAAGAATATTCATAAGGATTTTTATAAACAAACCAAAGGTGTAAATAAATTGGAGCTTCATGTGTTCCTAGAGTCAGTGTTCTGCATCATTAAAAGGTCTACATTAAGACACAGTCTGTCATCCTCCAAGTGTATGCATCAATTTCTCTCATGCTCATAATGGCTCAGTTGCTATCTGTAAAGTAGCTATAGTAAAACTGCAACAAGCTTCCAGGACATGAGGGAAAAATTCATGTTCTTACCCTTGGACTTTGCTGCCTGGGGATGGGTGGCTTTTGGGGCAGGAAGGTTGAACCACCCTATACAGATAAGAATTCAGTATGGGCACAGGTCAGCCAACACGGGAATCAAAACAGAGCAAAAGTGACTTACAGAAACACAACACTGCCGAAGTTTGGTTCAGTGGAAAGAGACCTGTAAATACACTTTAAAAAATATTTCAGCTGGTCTCACAGTTACTTCCATACAAAGCTGAAATGAAACAGTAAGAAATTTACATAGGACAGAAAAGTCATTCTGCTACTGTCTGTATTGAACAGTGAGAAATGTTGATCCTAAAATGCACATGAAAACAAACCAAAGTAGTGATCCTCCTTCAGTTTTGTATGACATGTTGAGCTCTCTGTGCATCATTGGGTGTGGAAACTGAATGCCCAAGTCAATGGCTCAAATACAATAATTTTAGTCCTCTGCCTCAGTTTGTCATCTTAAAATGAATGAGATTAGATAATATTTTTTTCCTTTCCTTTATCCTTCACATATGTCTTTTGTGGATTGTAAGTCTCTGGCAGTGTCTTTACTATATACACTCTCCTAATAAGATGTCTGTGTAATACAGAAATAATGGCAATTAATATCAGAATTGCAGTTCATTATATTTACTGAGTTCTGGCCCATTAGTTGATAGAAAAGAGCTTCTTTAAAATGTAAAGTCAAAGTTACTCTTAACTGTGTTTTTTGATTGTTTCATTTGGGCCATTTCTGAAATGCAGACCGAGGGAAGACTTGGATTTTTCTGACTGTTGCTCTGAACTGAAAGTGGCCATGACTGTGATGGAACAGATTGGGGTAAGTGTAACTGAGAGTGGGGATACTGTGATACAGGCACAGTGTAGTATTTCAATGAGGCTGTGTCTTTTGGTAGTAGGAATGCTCAGTTTTCTGCCAGATACAAGGCCTGGCAATGAGGCTTATCCTTTCCCAAAAGCATTTTGTAAATTTTAGTTTTAGGTAGGCCTTGAAATTCTTAAGACTTGAGTTGGCTGGAACAAAATCTGTCTCCACAAAATGAACTACGTGACCCTTCATGATGACAGAACTTTTAACGCAGGTGGCCAAAATGCAGGAAGGCCAACTTTGTCCCAGCCGAGGTGCTGCTGAGGAGGGTGGACTGCCAGGATAGAAAAGCAGAAGGCACAGTCGTGTTGGTGCCATGAAGTACAGGAGCACAAAAAACAGTACAGCACAGTGTGCAGAGAGCCGCAAGCCAAATTTTGTGCTTGAGGAAGGATTTATCCCTGAGCAGTGTGACATGGTTACACCTCTCACCTGAGTGTTACAACTCACGGGCATTAAAGACCCAGGGATGTTGATCAGCTGAGGAGTGTTTCTCATGACTGGAGGACACATGATTACTTTTTATGCGCAAGATATTCTAATTATCCTGAAGGCATCCATTTCAGGTTACAGAATTATTATTGAAAGCCATTTAATTTACAGTGGCAGTCACTTGAGTGGACAGAGTAGCACAACAAAATTACCTAGCACAGATCCAGATCCTCCATCATTTGCATACACACCTATAAAATATTTTTTATTTTCTGCTCGTACAGAATGGCAGTAAAATACTAATATGTATTGAATACAGTGTGTTGATAGTATCAGACTATTAAGATTATGGAAAAAATATATAATTTTTAATTATATCTGCATAAATTTCCTGGATAAAATGAATAGCAAATATTCTCATGCATGTGTATGATACAGTATTGTTATACATATCAAACTTCTATGGGCAATAGCCAAAGTATCCACAATTATTGTAGTAAAGAGCAGAAACACAAACAAAAGTAGAGTCCAAGATGTTTTGGAAAGGATCTAAATTCATATGCTTCAGGGCATTAAATTGTCTTTGGATTAAGAAGAAATTTTCCCTGTGGACAAGTCATCTCTGTGACAACCTACTGGAGAGTTTCTGGCACGCCTATGTGAAGCTAGCCAATTTTACAAAAGCTTTACTGAAGAAGGTGGTCAACTTATCTGATCCAGCATGTCCTCTGTGTAGTCACATGAAAAATGGGAGTCTTTTGTATTATGCCTACCATGAGCAGTTTTGTCTGTTATAACTCTGTTCTCGATATTTTTCCAAATGTAGATCACCTGTCCCACTCTGTTTCACAGAAGCACAGTCAGTAAGGCTGTGGTGAGGGTGAGACTTGTCAGTGATGGCTGGTTGCTGGACAGTCCCAAGTCATCTGGTCTTAAACTCACAAGAACCTTGATTATGGCCCATTCCTGGAGCCTACAGAAGGATATGGGCTCTGTCTCCCACCATAATATCCAGCCAGCTGGAAGTACCTCTGAGTACAGCGCCATTTCCACAGCAGGATCAGCTTTTGGAGCACTGACAGAAGTCTTCATTGCTATTAGTTCAAATAAGTTTGGAGACTGCTGGATTGTAAGGCAACTCACAGTTTAGCTGTTGCCTCAGGACTTTTCAGGAAAAAAAATTTAAAAGAAAAAAGGAGAGCAAAATAAAAGCATATGAGTTTATGCTAAAATGGTCCTCTGACTTGAGGCATTTCAGTTTTAACTCAGAGAGGAGATTGTGGGAATTCAGAATTTTCACAAAGCAAATCCAAAGCCAAGTGTCTTAAATTGACCACCCAAAGTCAGAAAGCTCCTTCTGACACTTTTTTGCTTTTATTTTGTGTATGAATTATCAAACTGCTATGAATTACTCATTCATCTTCAGGCTTCTAAACTGAATCTGAAATCCTGTACATTCTGTATAATACAGAAAATTAAGATTATGCAGATGGAAAATACTTCTCTGCAGCAGTTTTCTCCTAAGATGTCTTAAAAATACTGAGCACCGAGCCCCTGTGCAGAATGCAGCTGGGTGCCATTCAAGTAGTTCTTTCAGGGATGGTACAAGAAGATATGCATGGAGATAGGAGTATCTGAGGCTTCCAGCAAGAGGCAGTAATTCCAGGAAGCAATGCTCACAGGAAGGTGTGGTGCTCCTTTCAGCAGTGACATTAATGCTTGCTAATTTCCTTGAATGCTACTGCCTAAGCATTTTATGATTGCTTTCCCCATCCCTGAGAACTTCTGTGGAGACTGGTATTTGTGCTAGGATTACTAATAGAGTTTTACAACATTCCGCTAAGATCTTGACAGGCCTTCCTCCAAAATACTTGTAGATATTCTGTCGATGACCAACATTTGCTGAATCTGTTATTAAGTAATAGCCATTAATTCAATAATCCAGCAGAAATTAGGACTCCAAGACACTTTCAGTATTGGATTTTATAGATTTCTCTGAAATTTCATCGCATGACAGTTTTCAATCTCAGCAAGCTCCTCCAGGTCAACAAGTAAAAGGCAGTAACAAAGCAAAGCAAAACATTTAACAAATTCAATGAGCATCTATTATCAGCCTGATTACACGCTGCACCACACAGAGTCCTAATGATTTCAGTGAGGCTCCATGCAGCAGAAGGAGTCTCCCATGCAGATTAGTTTACAAAATCAGGGTCTCCATATGGAACATCTCCTCCATTCCCCCCTTCCTGTTCTGAATAGACCAGTATAAAACAAAGGGCTGCTTTTTTGCATACTTGCAAGGTTATAATTGTTTGATAGGCTTGTACAATGATTCAAATGATAACAGATAAGAAATTTAGAATCTCAGTGCTATTTAAAGCCTATGTTGGCTTTTCTCACTTCTATCACTCACTGCAATCTTCTCTGTCCAGTTACCTTTCCAATAATCATTTTGATGCATTTCATCTACCACAACATTAGGTATGAATGCCTAAAATTATACCATTCAGTTCCCAGGAATAATTTCATGGGAGGACTGTCATGGGTGTGTAATATTAAGGGGAAAAAAACATCAAATGTCAGAAACTTCATATTGATACTTTGATCAGAAGCGACATGAGACTGAAAGTTTTTGAACAACAAACCATTTGAGAGTGTGTAACATGCTTGTGAAAATATTCATAGCATAATTAGATAAATAACAGATCCAGTGTCTATTTTTACTTTCCCTTGATGAGAAGCTTTGCAGGAGAGACTGCTGGTAGTTAATTCTCCCTAACAACAATCTGTGTAATCACAAACCCCAATTAGCTGTGCCTGTTCTATGCTATACAAACTATTTCCTTAGCGCTTCACATCACTACTTTGTAATTAGCTTTCATCTACACGAGCTTTGACTAAAAAAATATAAAAGAGTGTAAGTGATTGTACTGCCACTCAGTATTCTGCGAAATAATCGCTAGCGATTTCAATCAGATTAATTTTATCACCCGTATTAAGGAAAATTACCTCCCTCTTCACTCTCTACAGCTGAGGGCTATTTCATTTCCTGAGATGTTCATAAAAGCATAATATAAAGCAATCTGTAATTGTAAATATCCTTCCCTAATAACTTTGAGATATTTCCTTAATACATCTTTACATTTGGAGTTTCCGTTCCATAAAATACAGTAACAAGTGCTCTATTATGTTTTAAGTGTGTGCTGTTAAGCTGGACAACTTAGCGCTGTCCTTCCTGTTTTTACATTGGGTTATATTTAACTTGCAGATAATGGGAACAAGGTTTAAAAGTGATGGAGCGGAATAATGGCGTTACAGCAATAATATATCTTGCCTTTGTGAGGAATAGAACTTTACGGCCTATTTCAGGTCAGCCAACACCAATTCCATTTTTCACAGCCTGACAACTTTCACCTTCACCCACACTCCAGATGGGTATTAAAAACTACTTTCCAAACAAAACTGAGGTTTGGATATACCCGTGTTTTACACCTGAGGAGAGCCCTTTGATACTTAAAATCTACAAAAATAATATAGAATAAAATAAAATAAAATAAAAACAGGCAGCCTGCAACAGCTGCATGCCACTGGCTTGTGTGGTGAACCTCCCAGCTATTTAAAGAGCAAAGCAAGCTGCTCAGGTCCTATGGGAGGGGTCATAGCAGGGGAATTTCTGCAGCTGCAACACTTGCCTGTTCAGCTTCTGCAGCAAGGACATGGCATTAGTAAAAATTTAGCAGCTGGAAATAGGAGTGTGTGCTGGGGGACCACAGCAGCTCAATATAGCGCTACCAAGAAGATGCATTTAGGTGCCCAGGCCACCAGGACTTTTCACTGAACACAGATCCAGGAGATGTGCACATGTGATGGATTGCATAGGAAGCTCCCTCCCCAAGCTGACTGCACCTTGTGCTGGTCTGTAAGTGTTGGTCCTGAATATATTTACGTATTTCAAAAATAATAATAATAAAGGAAAACATACAAAAGGCACTGGGTGCCTAAAGTGCATTCTCACCCATATATGTGCATGTTGTCTGTATTGCAGTGCTTTCCCCCAACAACATCAGCTTCCCCACAGAGGTACAAGGGGGCCGACACAGAAAGCACAACCAACAGCTTAAGGCTGTTTAAAGAAGCCCCTGTTCTCTTCAGAAAGTAGTCTTCCAGCCCTTCAAAGGTAAAGGCATCTTATCATCTGAGCTGCTCTGTATCCTGCTTTATCTGGTTTATCCCTCAGACTGTTTCACTCATCACTAATTATTGCAGCTTGAGAGCTGCCCGTACATAGGAAGTCTACCTGTCATAGCGGAGAGGATGACAAAGACCAAGACAGGTAAAGGAGCATCCCCACTGGAGAAGGAAATTCTCCCTGCCTGCTGCAGTGAAGTCTGAAATGCTCCCAAATAGTGAAGCTCCAGGGATAAATGAGGGGAGCAAATCATGCAGGATGCCCCAGCACACTGTGCATCACTGCACGTTGTTGTACACGCCTTGGCACTTTGACACTCTGTACTGCATGTGAGATGAATAACCGGGTGTATCTTGAAAGCTTAGGAATGGTGGGGGTGGAGATGTGATGCAGTTTCATCAGTGTCATGGTTTCAGGATATGGCAGACATTACAGATTACATTTCACTGGAATCAAACATATCGTGCTCACCTTTCTTTCTACAAGAGCAAGATAAACTTTCCAACCTTTTGGTCAGGCATGAGAAGAAATTCACTCTCATCTAGCACAACACCTTGACTGTTTGCAAACATGCCTCTTTGTGTACATGGATGGGACACACCAGTTAGACCGCAATGGGTTAATTTCCTTTGCTGCTCCCTTAAGATGCAGGAGAGACATTTATCTCCTCTCTTTACCAGTATCCACATTTCCATGTTGGCAGAAGACACTGAGGACTAGATTATACATTTCACCTTAGCATGAGAGAAATCCTAAAAACTTAGAAGAAAGTGATATTCAATTGGCCTCAATTCCCTGCAGGAATTCCTGTGCCTGAACTTTTCCCAAGGATGTTGTCAAAAAAGAGGCCTGCAGCTGTTATATCCCCACATGGCACAGATATTCCCAACAGAAATGTCATTTTCCACTCCCTTTTTTCTGCTTAAGGAGCGTGCAGGGACAGGGATGCAACAGACAGAAACACTGAATCCCCTGAGGAAAAGGAGACAAAATCATTGCAAGAAGAAAGGCTCAAGTTTATACATCTCCAGAAAAACTCAAACATATGCTTAATTTTAATTTTCTCATGCTTAATTTTCCACTTCTGAGAAGGCCAGCTAATAAACAAAATCACCTATTACAGTTGTATAAATGTTGCATCCCCACTGTTTTATATTGTCAGGAAATAAAGTGAAACTAGTAAAAATTCAGTATCCCTGGCAAATATCTGGAACTCTTTTATGTGGAACAAGGATAGAGCTAGGGCTGAAAGAACATGTGTTTTCAGTCCCACTGAAAATTTCACTGTCTTCATGTTTGCTTTTATCCCAATTTGGAACAGAAAGTTAAACGTCGACTACTGAAACTTCTGAAAATCACAAAGTTCAGAAATGTCAAAACATGCCACTTTAGTATTTCTGATCTAAAGGAAATGCTGACTATAACAAAACTGCAATACAGTATAACATTTTCTGAATGAAACCAAAGCTTTTCATTTTAGCTCTGTTCAGTACCAATGTATGTCTCCCTGACATGATCTTGATACCTCACAAAAGCTGGAGATTAGATGCTTTGCATTATTAATTTTTTGC
Source organism: Vireo altiloquus (assembly GCA_013396875.1). NCBI lineage: Eukaryota > Metazoa > Chordata > Aves > Passeriformes > Vireonidae > Vireo > Vireo altiloquus. The sequence continues at coordinate 197,762 of VZRF01005200.1, read as the reverse complement.
TGCGGACGGATTTTCTGAGTGTGCCACAAGCTACACATCACCCATCATACGAATCCCCAGGTAAGACATCCAGTTGCATCTTGTGAAGTGTCATCCACTGAAGAGGTGTTTCCATATGGATCTTGGTCATCAGGCTGTTAGGCACAACAACACTGCAGAGCAGCTCAGAAAAATTTTGAATAGAGCTGATACCAAATATTTAGCTTAGTTGAACAAGACAAATGGTTTTGGATTGTGTTGATCCAATCCCAAGCAAGACACACTCCTCCAGACTTCTAAAGGCATTGAGATAATTGTTAAATATTATACTGAATTACATGTATCTGTACAGTGGTCATTCCTAAAGATACTCTGGACTCCATTGGGGTAAAATAATGTGCATTACTGAGTAGTTATACAGATGACTGGCTATTTTATCGTTAAAGATTAAAATACTGGGAGTTTTTTGACTGAGATAAAGTTAGCTAAGATAATGACAAGTTTTCTGACCATTATAAATTTATTTTGCTGTCACATTTAAAACAGTAGATAATTAATGCAGAGCCAGCTGCCACTAATATACTGTACTAAAACTTGTTAATATGAGGCTATAATAAAGCTGTTAATACTGATAAAGCTGGTAATATAATATAGCGTTTTAAACTACGGCAAAATTTTCCTTAGAATTGTTTCCTTGCTATGAAAGAGTTTGTTACATTTTGGGTTTGCTTTCCTAATTAATCTCCAACAGCATACATCATGTTATCTGTCATAAAGTCAGCCCTTGCCTCAAGGGTCCTGCAGTTTAACAGGCAACAACAAGAAAGTCAAGATATGTTAGAAATCTAAACCAAGTAGGATCCATTATTTGCCTTATAACAAAAGCCTGGTACCCCATCAAGCACAGGACTTCATTGTTTGCATGTGCATTGCAGAGAGATGAGGAAAGAGAGTCTTTGTCCTGAAGAACTTGAATTAAAATATAAATCTATAGCAAGTACAGCTTAACAAAATTGTTTTTTCCTATAAGAGTCTCTTCTTTCTCCTTTTCACTTAAACCCAAGAAAACCTGCAGTGGGGATAGGCATTCAAAGGTGCTATCAAAACCTCTTGAAACCTGCAAAAGTTTTGGAGCATGCTTTTCAAAACTGAATTCCTGTTATCCAGATGTCTGAGAAATATCTACTGTAAATGAAAGGAAGGCATTCTCTACTAATTCTCTCACTCTTACAATAAAGCTAACTGAAAATGAGAATAGTTCTGATCACCAGAGTCAGAAATTTGTATTCCAAAAGTTTCATAGCAGAAATTGGTTTGCCTCCATTTTACTAAATTATACTGTTCAGTAGTTAGAAACTCATTTTATAAGCAAATACGTACTTACCTATTTTTTAAGGCTCTGACCCACTGATCATCTTAATGGCTTATAACTAGGAGTGTTCCAACCGGTTGATACCATCTGTCTGAATCTGCTAGACAAAAGGGTAGCGGACTAGATCTGTGGATTTAGCTCATTTAGTTTATATTCAAGAAACTGTGACATAGTCTTTGGTATGGAACACTGTTGAAATATTATGAAAGCCAAATGATTGTTTTTCTTTAACAGAAAAAGTAAAAGGCAGCCACTAATTAAACAGAAATATAAAATAATGACATGGCAGCTGTGGACTGTGTTATTCTTTGGTCCCTAGATACAGATGGGCATAAAAATAACCTATCTTCTTGGAATTCAGAAAGAGACACAGAAAGGGAATAGTAGGTTTCCGAGTGCCCAAAGTTAAAATTGTCTCACTAAAATGAAGGCAAGAAGTAAGAGGAATAGATGGCTGCACTCAGTTGTGTCTGGGGACCAGATCTGTGGGCTTGTGTATCATAGCTGTGGATGGTCCTGTGGTTGGCTCTCATGTGAATTCAGGGAATACGATCACCTCCAATGAGTGGAAAAGACTGTGGGTGATAGATGGAGAAATCCTCTCTGCTGCAGGAGGTGTCAGACGAGTGCTCTGCACACGGATGTTGACTGCCTTCAGGCACAAGCGAAAGGCAAGTTTGTGTCAGTGACCAATACAGTTTCTGACATGCAATGCCCATCACGTTGAATATTAAGGGTAAGAGAGATCAATGCTTCATTTTATCAAACTCAAGGTTTATATTCTACAAGCCTGTTTAGAACATGGGTTTCTCTGTAACAGTTAAACACTGTCTAGAACCTTTATAACATAAAGGGTCTAATTTGCTAATGATCTGTGTCCACGTACAAATCAACTTAATAGCACTATTTCTGGAAATATCACAAGCAGAGAGGTAAGTTTCACATTCGTCAAAGCTGTTCAAAACCATTAAACCATTTGGAGTCTTTTTTCTTTTTTCTTTTTGAGAAGCATTAAAAAGATTTAGCAGTTTAAGGAGAGATCAAAGCTATTTTCAGGCAATTATTTGAAATTGTTAAAATTTGCTTTTGCTTTTTCTAAAATGCACATTGTGATGCCATTAGGGCAGCTCTGACAGGAGTGTAGACAATGAATATTTTTTCTTTCTCCCATTTCTTTTTTTAATATTGTTTGGAGTTGCTTTAAGGACTCTACTCTGGCCATTTGGATTTACAGCTGTCTTGTTCCCTTGAGAATTATTAGTAGCAATTTGCAAAGAATCAGAAATTCATTTGTCTTTTGACACTGATGACTATACTTACAGTCCAAAATCTTTCCAACTGAAGAGTTGTCTTTAAAAAGACTTGGTGTTAGCAAGATTATTTTTCTCCTCAGTAGGAGGAATGTTCACAAAATTTAGGTCAGGGTGAAACTAAAAATTTATTTTTACTTTTTTTTCACCAAAATTAATTAAATGTATACTCAGCTTGCTGCATAATATAGTTTGCCTAGGTTTTATAGAGCTTATCAATCCCTGTGGCAGTTCTGAGCACCTTTGCTCAAAACTTATACAATAATATTTTTCCCCAAATCTAATTTGTCCTGAATCAGGGAACATGGTTAAAATACAATGAACAAAGTTTCCACTAATTACATCAAAATTAAAATTTCCTTTTACTCCAATCTAATTAAAATTAATTGAAAGCACATGCTTTAAACCAGCTTGCCATACTGTCAATGTGATCAGTTTGTCTTATTGTAGATAAAGCCATACCTGCTTGCTAAAAGTACACACGTTCTGTCTTCTTCTCTTGCCTTTGAATATTAATAAACTACCCAGAAGGCAGGTGAGAACAGTTTCCTCAGTGCTTTGTCTTTTGGTGAAAAATACTTTCAGGAAATAAAAAAGTAGTCATAGTATTCAGAGACCTCAGCCAGGTCATGAAATGAAGCTGAAACGGTCTTTCAAGGGTCTCTTCCTTCAGTGTCTTGAGAGATACATGATAAGTGTGATTTAAGAAAATGAGTTTGTAGGGAAAGAAATGGGGAAGACAGACAGAAGAATGAGGAATGCACAGTGGAAATGTTTAGCTTGCACAGATAAACAACCAACACCTAATGGTTTCATGAATCACAAGGCAAAACTCCTTTCCTCATCTGGCACCAGGACTGCCAGGTAATACCACAGGATTCTGATTGTACATAATGTATGCCTGCTTATTGAATGGAATGAGAGAGCTAAAAATTATAATCTGATAAATATTTCTACAGCATTCAAAAAGGTAAGGAACTGCCTTCTTTTCCTGCACCTCCAGTCTTTTCCCTTTCCTTCTTTCAGTTGACAAACACAGCTTCCTAGGTGAGATAGAGACACAAGCCTGCACATACACACGAAAATACACACATTCATCCATGCATGCACACAAGTTTTAACTTGATATTTGTTTTAAAGGCTGATATGCAAAGTCTGGTGGACTAATAACATGCATCTCCAAGACAAACACACACTTACAGCGTGTTTTGGAGGCACCACTTTGACTCAGAAACAATCCTACCTTTCCCATCTTCAAATAAACATAGTAATTAGAAAAAAAAGGTGGTTTAAAAATCAAAGGACAGAATTTCCTGACACTGCAAGATACAGAAGGTATGTAGGTAAAACAAAAATATCAGCTTCTCTTATTTCCCTTTCTTTCTGTTTTGTTTCCTTTTGTAAAAATGGATTCCTTTATTAAGAATTACTCACTTTGCACTTCTTGCAACCAGCAACGTGTAGAATCAGTCCACTAATGCTCTCCATCTCTACTTTCTCTTTCATCTAAAGCTATCAGAGGATGGCTACTACAATATATAATCTCCACCATGTTAGTTTGAGTATGAGCCACTGTTTTTTACAAGTAAAATCACCATGCAGCTTTTTGGCAGAAGTGCAAATATAATGAAACCTCTTGCTTTGCCCTTCTCCCTTTCCAAGGTCCTAAGTATGTTTGGTCCAACCTCTATGCCTTGCACAAATGTTGGCGAGGTATGTGGTAGATAGTATCAGAGAACTAAATATGCTTTAAAAATACCTTTCTTTGGGGGCAAAGTGACATGTGTCTCAGCCAAGTCAGTCCCCAGCTGAGTTTCACCATGTATATTTGTGCCAGGACAGAAGCAGGGCAGAAACATTTGCCAACAGAGCAAAAGGGCAGTACTGTGCCTTTGCATATCTACCTATAACCTCAAAATAGAACAACTTACACATAGGGTTCTGCCTCTTCTTGGGTCAGGGTCAAAAATCAAATCTTTAGTTACCCACTCAAGGTCACAGAGAAAGTCAGCAGAGGCAGGGTATGGTCCCAAAATTTATTTACTGAGTCTGCATCATCCCAATAGAGAAACACTATTTAAAATAGCTCTTAAAAAGTTTTTAGAAACTAGCTTCTCAGGATATATAATTGCACATTAGTGTGGCATTTTAATCACTTCTGAAAGTACTGTCTGGAATCGTAAAGTTATTTGAACACAAAGCAATCTCCAGCACACGTAGTTTAAAAGGGGCTAATGTTAGAAGTCTGTGTTCCTCATGAGTACATTAGCCAGGCCTTTTCCCCCCTCCCCTAAACTGCATGCCAAAAGATGTATGATCCACTTTCTGAGCCAGGTCACCTTTAAGAGCACAGTGACATGCCACAGAATTATTCGCCTGTCCTCACCAGAGATGTCTGCAAGTGCAAAGCCTGTGACAAAGGACTGAAATGACAGCACTTTGACTCACTTCTACATTGTGTTTGTTTAGGAAGGTCCTAGAAATTGTATTTCACCAACCACATTCGCTATCAACACACAATTATCTGGCTTAATCATGTGGAACAGTGGCAAATTCACCTGGGGCTTAGGAACTAATGACATTCTCGTCTGAGCTGCTTTAGTGAAATGGCCTAGCACCTGAAGCAGGAACAGCAAGATTGCTCAAGAAAATTTGGTTTTCTTTTTTCATTTCACAGCATAGGGGCTCTGCTCAAATCAACAAACGCTCCTGATTAAATAGCTGTGGTAGTTGACTTATTTGCACTTGTGTGTATGGCTCTGAATGTACATTGAGAATCCCTAACCTTTACAGGAAAAGAATTGTCTGTGACTTGTTTTTAATATGTTGTATTTTGACATAGAAAATAGTCAAATAATTTTGCATTTTATAATTTTGGTATGATGAGATCTGTAAGTGTGGGTAGCTCCAAATATTCCAAAACCAGCACGGGGCAACAGCAAAAATACTCTACCTTTTCTCGCACTGAATGTATTTGTATCTATTTTTGTCTGCAGCCTGGGCAGGGCCATTTAAATTCTGCTTGCTCAACAGAAACTCAGACTCTTATGTTGGTCTCCCCCCGAAGTACACAGGAGGTGAGATGAGTTGTGTTGCTGCTGACTATGCCACTTAATCTCAAAAGTTTAGAGCTGGGAAAAGATGAAAAATTGAGTGTTCGGGCTCCTGATCCTTCAAAAAAGAGATAGGAAGGCTTTGGGACCACCCAAATCCTTCTATTTTGGTCAAAGGAAAGAATCTAGCCCTATTTTCATGAACAAAGCCTTTTAAAAAACATTCAGAAAGATATAGTAGCTGATATTTTCATACGCAACTTTCATATTCACTTTGGCATTTTACATTCAAGGACTCCAGATCAAAATACCCACAGTCTTGCAAAGACAACTCCAAAACAACGCAGCCCAATGTCAGGCTCAGTGTGATCACTTTTCCTGTTATGAAAATTAATTAGCATTAACTACGATATGGATATCAGCTCAGACTGATACACAGATGAAATTGAATTTATACAGATAAGCTGCAAAGCCACCCACTCAAAGTTGATTCTGCTTTTGACTACTACTAATACTCTATCCTACAAATGCAGCATCAGCACAAAGTTGGATTTGTAGCAGAAGACACCCCCCTGCTTCTGTACCACAGTTACTTCCACATCAGCAAGAGAAGCACCCAGATTAGGGGTGGATAAAGCAGTTTTTGCTAAGCCAGCCTATGCAGCCCACATTTTGGAATCCCAATGCCCTATCACTGATTTCCTGGCTCATTGTAACAAAGCACTGGCAGCAAAAGCTTTGGCAATTTCTGGAGGAGTCGATGATTCAGGATCCTCTTAGTAAGTGGCACTATTGCAGATAGTCCTGCTGGGTTATGTGAAAATTCGTGTTTCCCCTTTGTGAGTCAGTGCCTCAGCATAGTCAGGCATAAATCTGGCTAAAGGGTCACTGAAGGATTGGAAAAGCAAGTTCAGTTCTGTAAATACAAGGATAGAAAACATCCACAGTCTCAGAAGCCCACAAGTAAGTTATTCCATACGGTCACAAATGAAGAGATTTTGGTTTGATGTTGATCTCCAGAAGTGATTGCTGACATGCCATGTCATCTAGCTGGAAAGAGCTGAAGCTTTGCAGCAGATGGACTGAAGTGGAAAAGAGTAGAGGGGCAAAGTTATTTAGATTAGCTCTAATGTAACGTTCAAGCTTCTCAGGAGAAGCCTAGAATATCCTTCTGTTTCCTGAACTATCTCAACAAAAAACTATAATAATTTTGGAGGCAATGAGAAAAAACAGTTCTTCATAGCAAGCCTTCTGGGCTGCAAGATTCTGAGGCTTACCTGTTCATTACAGGACAATCACCAGAAAAAACAGTCACCAGTACCACCTTTGAAGCCCTCAGCATATTGCAGTGTCCCTGGAATTTCTCAATAATCCAAAGCCTCAGTTTCTAGCCTATAACTCTACTCCACTACTATGGATCTCATGGGGAGCTTGGGGTTTCTAGGACCCCCAAAAGATATTCCTCCTATCTCCTTAGCAAACACAGGGCTTGGCACTCTCAGCAGCCACATGACAGCCTGCCCTTGGTGTCTACAGCGAGCTTTGTGTGACTGCAGCAACTATTTCCCCTCGATGTCTCACTCTGCCATAACTTTAGCACTCCAGATCATGGTGCTTTTTAAATCTTAGCTCACCAGCAGTATAAATCAGTATAGCTAGACTGAAGTCAACAGTTACAGCAAGAAGTATTGAGAGAGAATCCAGACAGTAAATCCAACTTGCTGAAATGAAGTTCTTTATCAATATATCTGTGTCACTGCATCTGTAAGACCCCTGTGTGCTTTAGGGCCAGGATTTAACACTGGAATATCTAACATCTCAGGGGAAAGATCACAGTTACCAAACTGGCTGTATTTCGGCTACAGATAGGGGGATAAATGCAGTCAGCACGGATTTGTATGGCTTCTGTGACAGGAGTGCATTGCCATCTAGAGCAGTTTAGTCAGTGAGTCCAACAGTTGGAGGACACAATAAATTCATTTTATGCCAGCAAAAGAGTGTCACTGATAATGGAGAAAACTTGCTTCCAAATGGTCTTACCCTACGGTCATTTTGGATATTTTGCTGTTAAGGCTGTAGTAGGGGTTAAATGACAGAGAAGAAGAAAATGTGAGACCGAGTGCATTAATGCAGACATGTACGTGAATCCTATCATTAAAGCATTTCATTCTAGTCCCTATGCAGAAGTTACCATACATACAGTCACTTATCACTAATACTAGGTTTCACCAGGCATATCTAAATCAGGAAATAATATGGTAATTTTCACAGTCACCAAGTGGAAAATATTTATGGTGCAGTAGTTTAATATATCTGTATTTTATATTTCTAAGATTGTACCTGATGACATAATAAGAGTTCTAGTTTGAAAAACAGCTGGATGATTTCAGAAAGAAAAAAGTCTTCACTGGTAGAAAGCTTACTCTTTTATAAAAGATCTTTTCCACGTTCATCAGGACTGCCAGCCTGGGGCAAACTTAATTAAAGTCAATGGAGAAAAAAATTGAATACTTAAAAGTGCTATTTGGGGCTCATAGAGCTTGAATGACTCAAAATATGAAATATTCAATTACTAATAATTGTGCAGTTTTGTTTGGCGAGCGTTTTGTCACTCACTCCACACTTCACATCCTTCTCCTTTCTTTCTCTTCTAGACAGAAGGGTTAAAAGAGAAGAAAATTAGCAGCTCAAGTTCCAGTTCCCAGAGTGAAGAGGTACCCAGATTTCACTAGCTCTTTGCTCTTCATCATCCTTGTCTCTCCCTTTGATTCAGACCTTGTGCTTGCTGCTTTCTTGCTGGCTCCTTTCCTCTCTCCCTGAAACATGTTCTCTCTCCTCTCAGTCTTTTTTTCACTTTTTCTGGGTGTGATCATGATTCATGAAGTGATGATCTGACTTTGAACATGTCCTTACATTTAGCAGCTCCCTAGCTTAGGTGCCTGGGAGAGTTTGAATTTCTTATTGACTTGAACACACTATTTAATAAACTCAAGTTTTTTAAATAGATATTTGAAGGAAATAGTACCAGGAGATATTTTTCAACAGAAGCTAAACAGGGCTTATAAAGGGAAATCTGTTGGGCAAAGGCAATGAAACTTGAAATGGTTTTGTTTACTGTACTTCAGTATTAGAGGAGGTGAGCTCAAATTTAAATATATCCCCTGCCCAAAGGGGCATCTGATTCCAAATATTTAATTTTATATATTGGGAGACAGAGTTCATTGGGATTGATGCTTCAGTAAAAGACAAAATGCTGCAAGAGGTCAAGCACTTTCCTCAACTTTGAAATTAAAACCAAATCAAACCAATATTTGGATGTATGTATTAAAATAGGACATGAAAGAACTGAAGTCAGGCTTGCAGACCAACATTAAATGTTTCCTAATTTCAAATATTCTCCAAGAACTATGAAAAAAAGACAGTTTGGGCTCAGTCATGAGATATTCAACAATTCCAGAATTACAGGAAGAAACAAGAGGACAGTTCATTAAATGACTGATGAGGACAGGCTATTGGAGTGAAATTTTTAAAAATATTTTACTGTCTTACAATAAAAGAAAATCCTAACCTGGAGAAATGGCAAATTAATTAACATATTCTCCAGTACTTAGTGACACCTCAGGAGAAGGAAACTCTTAAAATGTGAAACCCTTGACATTGCCAGAACAGAAAAATAAAGTACATGTCTCTCAGTGGGTACCAGGGACCTATATTATGTCCTACTGTTGGTTACAGAATTTTCAATATTTTCTTATCCTTTTTCACTCATATGAACTGCAGCTTATAGCAGTGGTAATCATTTCCTGTGTTTGAAAAAGAGATGAAAGCATTCATGGATGAAAGCAAGTTGGATTTAATCTCCTTCTCTCTCACCCAGTGCACTGTACTGATCATTTTCCAAAAAAACAAGACTTAAGCTCATTTTTGTCATGACAAAACTAGTTTCATAATAATCAGATGGCAATTCCTAGTGTACACAATTCTAATATAATTACCAGGAGGAAATGTAGAGGGAGTTGCAGGTTTGAGATAAAGAAAAGCCTGTGAATTTTGTATTAATGTCTCAGACTCTCTTATTTGTGCAAGTAATCAATCTTTCGGGGAGTAGAATAGTAATTCTTTGTGAAAAAATGACAAGAGTCTGAGGAAGAAAGAAGATAATCTGAGTTTCATTCTGTACACAGCAGGTCAGCTGTGATTGACAAAGCTCATCACAAAACTATAGCTCCCGGAATAATCCCAATAGCAGAGTTTCATTTGCAGCCGAAGCAGTGTTAATGACATGTTTAACAGCTGCTTGTTGAAGTTTGGAATCTGCATTAACCTGCAGAGCAGTGAACAGAGAAATGAGGGGAAGTATTGAAATCAAGCCCTCATTATGCCGACAGCCCAGGGTAAGGGGTGGTGAGGGGTTCGTGGAGCAGGAGGGTGGAGAGGCAGGTTCTGAGGGCGCGGTTGCAGATGGGGATAGTGGAGGAGACGACAGCATCCCATCAGTGAAGACAAAAGGCGGCACAAGGGAACTGACGGGCTTGACTCCAGACACCGAGAAAGGGGGAGATTAGACAACTGGAATGAACAAAAAGGGAGAGGTGGAAAACGAAGGACTGGCAGCATGGCTTGTGAAGAGGAGAACCGAAGGCACCATCCCTTGCAGGTTATCGTACTCCTCAGCCAGCTCTTTCTCCAGTCTTTAGCTGTTCTCTTTTAACCAAAGGCCTTTGTCTACCCTATGAGGGGGAACAATTTCACAGCGTCCAGTCTCCTGCTGATATTCCTTTTAAGACCAAATGCTATTTCCTAATGAAGAAACAAAACCAAGGCACTAAATGCCTTTCCATGCCACACTGATATCCATCAATTAGAAATTTAGAAATCCTGGTCTGACTCCAATCCTCCTACACCGATGTACATGTTAAGAGCCTGAGTGTGCCTGAGCTGCCCATAGACTGTACTGTTCTGCACCAGCTCCCTTTCATACTTCTAATACTAACATCAGTGTCACAAAAGCAAAGAGTAAGTGTCTCATCCATATGTGCATGCTTCAATATGTTGGCAGTGCCAGCAGGCATCTTTTGATGGACAATTAATACAGACATGAATACAGTACCTTCATCGGTTAAACAAAATGGCTCACTGTTATTCCTAGTACTGGATCAGTTATGGGTTTCCATTAAAAGTCATTTGAAGCCATCCCTCACACCAATTATACTGACTTTTCTTGTCTGAGGGGCTTCTTAGTGTTTTTCACTGGACCGGGTTCCTCTCTATTGCTTCCTGATATGGATGGGACACATTTAATCCTTTTGAAAATCATTTTATTTAGCCCATAAATTGTGGGTGGAAGGCACTGTACTTTGACCTAAGTCCCAGATTGTCCTAGGCTTCTGAGCATGTAAATTCAAGCACACTACAGAGCTTCTCAAGGACCTGGCTTAATGCCTTTCCAAAGACAGGCACTTGAAAACATAGGCACATTTGTGGTTAGGTCTAGCTAGGCTGGACGCAGTAGATCCCTCACAGCACCTCTGATCTGCTACTCTAGGGGCCCTTACCACTAACCTGAGCAACCAAGTCTGGGAAGCTGGAAGAGATTTTTTTGTTTAAGAATATTTGTTATTCAAAGACAAGACATCCCAAGGATAAGCACTGGCCATGAAAACCAAAACCAAATTTTGGAGGTCAGTAAGTCTGTCACAGGTTTAGAGGTCGCACTAGTGCCTACAATTTTCTTATCATGCCTGCATCTCCAGTGTTTTATTTGCTCCCACTTTTTTATTTTTATTTCAAATGTCTTTGTCTCTAGCGAGGGTCAAAATCTCTGCTCTGGAACAACATTGTCTGGGAAGCAAGCCAAAACACAGTTGATGCTCTCTGAAAACAACAGGAGAAAGCAGAACGACATTGAACTGGCATGGTCCAGAGGCTAGAGCAGGAGTCAGGGACCTGTGTTATATAAATACCTTCACAGTGATTTACCATAGGACCAATGGCAATATTTCTTGACATTCTTAGTCAGAAGAGGTTTTGTTTACAGAAAAATCAAAATTAGGCTAAATATTGACTGTTCCTGTGGTCATTTTCTCTTGCCTGCTTGGTTTCACGTGGTGAGCATATTTGAGACCATTTTGGTGGGGAATCTTTCCACAAGCATTTTTGCAGAAAGCCTTCTAAATCTTAAAGCACATAGCAACTCAAAAGCTGCATTAGGGCAAAACTGGAGAAAGATAGATAGATAGATAGATAGATAAGGTAGAAATAAAATACATCATCTCTGTCAGTTAAAATCTTCCACAACCTCAGAAAATATATGCAGTTTGTCATTCCAGCCTCTTGCCCAGAATAATCTTCATACCCTTTGAAAAATTTTGCTGACTCCCTTAGCTGTCCCGTGGACTCAGGAATTAAAAATCAGACAAACTTTGGTAACATTTTCTTATGTTTAAACAACTATTTTCTGACACTGAATACTGTCAGATGCTGCTGGTGGCTTTTTCCTTATGCATACCTGCTAGCTATTGCATTATCAGAAGACTTAGGTAGTATTGTTAATTTGTCCCCTAAAACATATGCAATGGATTTACACAGATCCTGATGGTTTTGACAATAAAATCTACTCCTGGGACAGTCTTCTTAATCCGTGTTCCCAAACAAACCTGAGGGCAAAGACTGAATGATAGTAAGCTGTTGAACATGAAAATACATAACAAAAGGAAATTAGATATATCTATGGAATAATTTGGCAGTGTGTTTAAACACTTTTGTTGTGATTTTCAGAGCTACTTTTTAAATGAAATGACTCTGTTAGATAGATAATTTTCTCAGAAAGGGCTTAGGAAGCCTTATCATTTTCAGCTCAGCCTTTAATTTTGCAGTGGCCAAGAAGTTTATTACAGAGAATATAAGGTCAGAAGAAGGGTTAGGCTTTGAATATAAATACACAAAATTCACAGGCACTAGAACTAGCCACTATTCAGTTGCTACTTCATTGTCTTTCACAATATTAGAGCTCTATAACTTCTGTTGAATTTTAGCATAATTTATGAATTTTAATATTTTCTATATGATAATAATAATCATTGGAGGCATTCCTAGCATTGCATACTGCTTGCCCTCTCCATATCTGATTTTGTCAAGTGCTTTATCTTCTCCTATTTGGCTCCTCTTGCAATAAATATATTCTAGTATATATTTGATATATACTGGAATATATTCTAGTATATATTCACTTCTAACAGTAAAAGCTCAATTTCACCTGCCTGTGCAGAGGTTGGAAGGCAGGGGTTTGCTGAAACTCAGAGATGGAGTATGTAGGAGCCCCAAACTATGAGAGTTTCCTTGGAAATAAATATTTCCCACTGTAAGCAGTAGAACTTTGTTTGAGGATTCCCTTTGGGAAACAATACTGCTGTTGCCATCTGCAATGACCATGACTTTATACCGGGTCTACTTATTAATATTCTCCTTTAATATTATCCAGATTTGTGAGTGCTTTAGAGAGACAGTAGAGTGTTTTAGCATCACAGTAACTGAAGCACAGAGAGTTGAATGGACTTACCTGAAATCCCTCATCAGACCAGAGGAATACTCTTTCCCATTCCTCCTGTCACACAGCTTCCCTGTGCACAGTATTTTGCAACCTGACAGTTGAACTAGCAAGTCTTTCAGCTTTGTTGAGGTAAATTGTCAGCAGTATTCCAGGAAATTGGGATAAACATGTAGAAATTATGATGAAGATACTGAAATGTCCACCAAGCCAGCAGCTGGACTTAGATATATAGAATAAATACATATTTTTGTTGATTTTACTGACCAACGAGCACCCTTACCAAAAACCTCTTTGACATTAAAGATGTTAATCTGTGACTGTGTTTATGATTCATCACGAAGAAGTGTCTCCACAGGCAGTGGGATCAACATTTTGCACAAGAAGGAATTGTCAAAACAGGGATTTCCCTGTAGGAAAATGGGAGTATGAACAAATAGAGAATACACTAATTTTCATTCTGTTTCAGCGTAAAAATATTACAATCATCCTGTGGCTTTTCTAACACTGTTTAATTTCAGACCAAGGAAAAATAGAATAGAATAGAATGGAATAGAATAGAATAGAATAGAATAGAATATTTAAAAAAAAAAAAAAAACAAAAAAAAAAAAGAGGAAAAAAGAGAAAAGAGACTCAGCCTTTGCCTAAATACATGTACATTACACACACACACTAATTTGGTGTAAGGAAGCGAGAAGATTTTGACACCTTTTATTGGGAGCATATGCTATATTTGCCGTTAGCATTTCAGGACCTTTTTTTATAGCCAGATAAGAATGGGGTGGCAGAAACATAAATGGGAATCCAACTCCATACCTGTCTGAACAAATTTCTTGCACTAATGGGTTGAATTACAGGAGATGATCTTGTTACCATATGGGCGTTTTGCTCCTCTTAACCATATGGCTTTACTGCTAAGCAAAATATTTCTAGATTTCTATTTTTTTCATCCTCAAGCTGGGACAAATGTCAGCTTTTTGAAATTTTTCCCACATTGAGAATCAGAGATAAAATTGTATTAAAGCAGTTAAAATATTTCCTTTACGTCTCAGATTTTCACAAAAGTTTACAGTAAATTACTCTAGCTTACTAAGCAATTACTAGAATATTTTCTGCTGGAAACAGTGATATTTTTAATACAGCTAAGTTCAGAACAGACTGATAATTCACCAGGTTTTTGAAAAGTTTGAATGAATCAGTATATTTAACAAATAAGTGCCATTTCAGTTGCAAACTTTTTTGAGTCGTGTCAAATAAATATAATGCATGCTTTATGATTAGAAGGGAAGCCAATAAGCTTTTTCTTAGTGCAGGAAATGACAGGGAAATGTGAAAGTGGGAGAGAAGAGGTAGACAGAGGTAGGTTTTGTATAAGATCAGAGGTTTTAAATCAGGCGTGGAACAGAACAAAGAAAGAATGAAATAAAATGGGCAAATAAATCAGAAATTTCAAAGCAATAAACAAAAGAAAAGGAGCTTTGGTAAGGACTGTGACTTCACCTGTGGCTAAGAGACAAAATATAAAGTCCATACTTTGTCACTAAGCTAGCTATGACTTAGGAAAATTGCTGCCCTTATTTTGGATTTGAGTCATAAAACCACATGGTCATAAGAGAGCATCGAAATGGGCCTGTGATTTCAAACCCATTGCCACATATAACTGACTGCATACCTTGTGTGTCTCTCGATTTAGTTTAAACCAAAAGGGTCAGCTTCACAGATCCTTAGTCTACCCCATGACTTGAACCAAACTGGTGAGAAAAGCGAGGGACAGCAGACTCATGAGCTGGGAATAAAATGCTAATGCACCAAATCCTTGACTAACTTTGTAGAGAATAATAGAAGCAGTCAGAGCACCTCCCCTTTGAAATTAATTCCCAAATGGAGGGAGAAATGGTGGAGAGCTAGACGGATGAGTGACAGCCTTCTTTTAGCATTTTCCCACAAATGTCCCTCTCTCATTAGTGTAAGAAGATATAAGTGATCCTTCATCTTTCCCTTGATCATACACACAAAAAAGATCAAGACCACTGATTAACTAAAGACGATGGGGAAAAAATGCTGAAATTCTGTCCACCACATTGCAAGGCAGAGATACTGGTTCTCTGCCACAATTTGGGGCAGAATTCAGCGAGAATTCCTGCTCTCCAGTGGCCATGGCTAGGAAGAATGTTCTCCAGCTACATGACCCAACATTGTAAAGAATTTTCCTGGTTTTCTATTCCGAGACATTGTTATTCCATGTTAAGAAAGAAGACACTTGGGATCCTCACCTTGCCAGAGATAAAGGGGCAGAGAGGGCCTGCTATGTTTTTTAAAAATCTTCCCATTCCTGATAAGCCCTTAGACAGCTCATAAAGAGTGATCTTATTCTGCTTAACACTCCAACATGGCTCTAAAAGCAGATGCATTCTCTGTATTAGTGGGAGCAAAGATATGGGCAATTATTGCTTATTTCATAATCATTTTAGGTTTTAAGAAATCAATTAATGCAAAGGTAATGCTTGTTTTCCCTGATGTTTTTAAAGGTCATCCACCCTTTTCTTTCAAAGATCAAAAGCATGAATTAATACCATAGTAAGTGTTCAAGCCTACAAAGTGTCTCTCTTCTGTGACATGGCTTAGGTGTTTGTTCCTTTCCTTGCTTTGATCTTTTCCCAGTAGCATGTAGGCACTGTAACCTTTATGTCTGAATTGAACTTGCAGACTCCTAATGACTGAGCAGGTTCAAAACTGAACAGAAGTAGTCTTCTCCATTCATTGCTAGCAGGAATAGAGGAGTCTTTCCGACTTTACTTTGTCAGCATGAAAGAAGTTGCCTATGAATATTTACCTCCAAATTACAGAGAATTATCCACAGCTTCTGCTAAAGCTAAATTTTACCCAGTTTCATGATGATGTTGCTCTTACAGAAAGCACAGTCTTTTTCAGTATCTGTCAGGAGAGAGAAATATTAGAAGAATCCTTCAATGGCAACAGGAATTTACCCCCTTTATCTGCCTAACATGGCAATATGCTCATGAAGCCTCTTTTTAAAAAAGACCTTTGTCCCCCAAAACCACAACCTAAGAATTTAGAGAAGAAATTAAAAAATGCTTCTGGAGGGTAGGAGCTGATGCAATTTGGCCATTACCACCTCTGCTGGATTTTGGAGCTTTATAATCTCTAGCTTGGCTCTTGTGTCAGAGTCAGCTGCATTGGTGACGATCACTAAATGCACAGCTGGTCACCTTCTACACCAATAGGCTCACAATGACCATTTGCTCACTGCATTTCCAAACCAGAATTCATAGCAAACAGAATAAACCAAAACATTAATATTGGATGGTTTTTGTAAGCAGTTGTATTTTCCTGCAGGGGTGGACTAAGAGGTTTCATTCTTGCCTGGGATGAAAAATTACTGAATGATGACAACTCGAGTGTAAGTCTGGTCAAGTCATACTTTTAGTACGCGCTAAAGCCTGTTACAAACCCACCAACACTTTCTCCTTGAATTTAGAAATATGGATTTACTTAAGGTTCTGTGCAAAGACAGTGACTCAGTTCCTAAATTTTTGTTTATTATGTGGGTAGAAGGTTAGGTACTACACAACTTCCTTAATATTACAAATTTAGTTATTTAGGAGCAAAATAATGAAGCCCTAAAAAACAGATCTTTGGGAGACTAGAGTGAGCAGTAAATCACTCTGTTAAATTTAGCTTTCTTTTTCACAATTCTACCCATTATTAAAATCTCTTTTCAAGTCTGTGAATCGATCTGCAGCAGAACTCTGTGGGTATCCAATACACTCTCTCCAGGGGAATTTAGAGATTGCAGCACGTTCTGAAAGAGCAATGAACTTATTGCCCCTTTCCATGATGTCAACAGAAACTCCTGTCCTAGACAGATAGCAGCCATATCTCAGTAAGAAGGGAAATTGAGAACAGCTGTTTTTTTCTGGGATGGTTAATTTGGGTTTCTTATTCAATCTCCTTTTTGGTGGAAAAGAACTGTGCTTCTAGCCAAATTTTACAGACAAAAATTTAAAAAAGCATTTTATTTGCTGCATGTATGTTTGTGTATTTGAAATCCACTTCCCATTACATTTGTACATGTAATGTCAGACAAAAAGGACACTTAGACTTGCAAGTATTGGTTTTTCTTGGCATGTGATCACATGAATATGCAGAAAGTGGTTTTAACATACTTCTTTTACTTCTTTGTATCAATCTGTTACTTTTTTTTGCATTTGTGCTATTCATTTACCTCCAATTTAAGAAATAGTAATTTTTTAAAAAATAGTACTTAGCAAAGGACACCAGCATATGCAGAATTAGCCCAGAAACAATCCTACCAAAAGTGCCTGATAACCACAAATTGTTTTTCTGACTCTGAAGTATTATGAAAAGAATAACAATTCTCTTCTTGCTCAAGCAGCCAGCATGCTGCACTAAAGCTGAAATCTTACTTGAGGTCTGGTTATCAGAAAGGAGAAAACTTTGATTCTCAAAGTCAGGAGTAGATGAGTGCACATCATAGCGATGTTATGACCATTTAATCATTTTTCCATAAGAAAATATTAAAATGCCTTAGTTATGCTAGATTAAATGCTCATTCAATAATTGCAATGGACAGTATGCTTTCAGAGTAGGAGAATTAAATTAAAAGAAAGACAACTACAGAAAATGTACTAGTGGTAGAATTAGACAATGTTTCATCAGTCCCTGATGTCTCTACAGTAATGAACCTGTCAAAAGATAATAATATTTTAGTGAAAGGTGTGATTGGATAAGTCACGTTATTTATTAACTGTTACCCTAAAATATCACTTTTGTCTTATTATTAAAGAATGGTTAGAGGGCAGCAGGGATGCCTGACATAAAGCATTAAAACATGGATTATGGCTATAACAGGCCATGAAATGTATATGCTATGCTGTAAACTCTGTAGCACAACTGGCTAATACCTGATGACTCAGAGCATTCAAGGAACCATAAAACAGCAGACTTTGTGCAAGGTCTTCGGATTGATCCGCTAATTCACTAGTGTATCTAGCCAGCTTCCTGGAGATACCTTTGTCAAAACATCTTAACCATCCAGTGGCTACAACTTTAGATTCTAAATTTGATTTTCAAAGCATTGCAATGAACCACTTTCTTCTTCTGTTTTTTAGTTGGTTTGGGTTTTCTTATTATGGTGGTAATGGTAGTAAGCAGGAGAGAGTTATGGAAAAAGGAATTATACAGCAGCAGCAAACTCAGCAGAAAATCGTCAGTCAAAGATCACAATGAGCTCTCTGGTATTCCCACAGCATGTGCATTTTACTGCAAGCCCAGACTAGGTCATCTAGTTGTATGGTGAAGAAGGGATCTCTATAAGTCTGCTACACAAGATAATGAAGAGGGGAAAATTACACAGTGGTGTTTATAGTTGGGAGCAAAAGAGCTATTACGAGAAGGGAAGGATGTGGCTCCTATAACGAGGAGGCCATATCTAAACCACAGATAGTGTGTACACGGAAAGTTTTACTCAAAACACTCCTTTCTGTGATTTTGTTAAAGCAACAGGAGTGAAAAATCAGGAGTCCAGACTTCTGCAGCAATGCCTGACATTTTTATCCAAAAAAAAAACCAAGGCACAAATAATTTTGTATGTTTTAAAATCCACATTTCCTTGGCTCAGCTCAGGATTAGCAATTACAAGTAGGGTTCTGCCAAATCATATTGCCCTGTAGCAGTTGCTGGTTCCTCAGAATAATCTGTCTTTCCTGTGGCTGCTGGACCACAACACACTGATAAAAGACAAGATGTGGCATTGTATACAGAAGAAGCTCTTAAACAGTAAATGTACAAACTTTAACTAAGTGTATGAGCTTGCCTAAAACTGGGCCTCAACATCATTCTCAAGCAAAATGTAGCTTGCATTTCCAGAAACTGTTTTAAGAGGAGATGAAAAGTTACCAGTTCTATACCAAGAAAAAGCTAGCCTTGTGGAAAGAGGAAAAGCTATTTAAAGTGAACCCATTCATTGATAAAAACGCAATTACTCCTGTTAGATGCAACTTGATCCAAAGTGCTAAGTGGGGGGTTACATCCCTCATGTTCCTTGAAATACAAACCCTTCAATAAATCAGGGGCAGCAGCAAGATTTTGGCTTTTCCTATTACTGCCATAAAAACTTCTGTTGAATACATTAAATTCAGGGAATAATAATAATGCAAAACTGGACAACATCTAAGTGTTGCAGGCAAAATCCTGGAGGTACACCTAAATTTTTATGTTGTGTAAGAAAGGCTACTCATGAACAAACCAAGAGGAATGACACACTGGGGCAGGTACCAGGAGTGTGCACATCACCTCAGCTTCATCAGAATCATTGCATCCTCACCACTCCCTCTTGCCAGCCTGCACACAGGGCCTTCAGGGCTCTTACAGACACACAACACATGTGTGTGCATATACACATCCATGGGGAAAGATAAAATCCCAGAGTGTGTATTTACATATATAATTCTCATGCTTTGAAACTGAGCAAATTCCACCAGATATTTCGAAATGAATTAATGTTATCAAGACCAAAGCAGATGCTGAGTTGATGAGAAAACCCAAATCTTGAAGCTAAAGCTATACCCCTTTTTAGTTAAACATACAAACCCTGTCCTGGTTTCCTTCCTGTGAAAAACCGAATTCCTGGAAGGCCTCCTGAGCTAGTACACAGTTTTGAAACTGTAGTTGAATCAGTACTCTGGTACCAGTTTCCTGACATACTCAGAATGATCATGAAGATCTTTCTCAAGTCAAACCAAGGCTCATTGCTGCCAGAGAAATGATGTCAAATATTTTTTACTGTTTGACTCTTCTAAGGATGATTACTGCCAATTAAATATGCAAATGGAGTATCAGAAACGTGCAGATTATACGTATTTAAGCTCTAATACAGGATTATATGAGAGCACTTGCTATTGCAGTGCTTACCATTGACACAACTTCATTGATATAACTTGCTGTAGCAACCAAGGACAACACACATACCATGATGCCCAGTTTCACAGGAGAGGAGGAGAACGGACACAAGCAAAGCAAATTTGAGATTTAATGCAAAGCTGAATGAATCACTGTCCAGAACAAACACTGACCACAAAACACAAAGACAATCAATATACCCCATAATTTGGTGACCTCTTCAAATGCACTGCAAATCACTCGTGACAGGAATTGGAGGTATCTGAGGTGTTTTGTGCAAGGGCTGTTAAACAGCTTATTTGCACCTTTATGGTTAGCAATTAGATGTTGTAAATATCTAATACCCCCACACATACCTCTATACAATTACAAGAATGTTCTTGTCCCAAGAAAGTCCCGGAGCACACAATACCCTTTGGAAACAGATGTTTCAGTGGAACAGAAGATAGCTCACTGTTCAGGTTTTTAGAAAAGCAATTAAAAAAAAAAAAAAAGGCAGAGGAAAGATTTATTTCCAGCTCACAATAGGTGGACACTATTTGTAAAGTGGCAAAGCAAGAGTTAATCTAATTCCCTAAAGCTCCTTATAAAATGACAGTTGTTAAAAGGGTTGTACCTACACTTATAGCTAACGATGCAAGTTGCAAGGAAGTGGAGAATCAGGCCCACTTGACTCTAATCCTACTGAGTAAAATATATATTTGTACATTAATCAGAGTGTGCACAGAAATACCTATATAACAATACATAAGGAAATGAAGGGATTAAAGCACAGAAAACTCCAGATGCTGGAAAAGATTTTGCGTCCTTATTTTTAGCAGTCGGCATCAGCAAGATTGTCTTTCAAAGGAAGGAGAGAAACTGGCTTCACAAAGACACTTGCATTTCAGGTCAGCGGTACTTAGGGAGTATTTCTGTTCCCAGATGGCTTCCTGAGTATATTTATAAGATGCAGAAAAAAAGGACCTGCAAATATTTCCGCACTTACTGCATTTTAATCTGGACAAGGGATTAAAGGGAGGTGCTTTCCATGGCTTGCATAACAGTCACTAACACACTTCACATGCCCATGCCTGTCTGAACAATTTCCATGCGAAAAGGACAGAAGATACTTGGCCCTTGAAACCACAGAAAACCAAAGGATGCTCATGCACGTCAGTACCAAAGATCAGACACAAGTTATTGCCACTCTCTGTTATTTGCTCCTGAAATTCTTCGCACAAGCAACAACAATGTACAATGATCTGATAAAATATGGCTTTTTTTTTTTTCTTTCAAGGTCAGTTCCAAGAAACCCTTGCTAGAATCAGCTAATTAATTTTTGGCCTCTTTAACTACAGGGTATTTGAAGCCACATGTTATGAATCATTTTCAGTTGAGATATTAAAATCAGATTACAACAGAAAAGCCTTGTAAATATTTGCCTTCAAATGAGGCTAAGAATAAATATATATTCAGTAATTCATCCATATTTAGCAGATATTAAAGAGACAAAGCATAGCTTTAAATTCACTTATCATTTTATACAAAGAGGGGAAATATGAAACTTGGCTTGATTAGCTTGTTTCTTCCTATGCTTTGTAATACCTTATTAAAATTTGAACTTTGAAATTGATATTATCAGTCAAATAATGTCAGCAGAAATATTTAATCTGTGGTTAGAGCTTTATTAATAGAACTTTTATTTGAAGTGTTTTATGTCCAAAGAGGAAAAAAATAATAAAAAAGAAAACCTGAAATGGACTTGGAAGGTTGATTTGACTTCGCTGATCTCATTTTGAAACTCTACATAACGTGCTGCTAAAGAAAAACCTCTAAATCTAGCTTCCCACACACACACACACTTCAGACTTCCAAGACTACAGAGCCCTCATGGGGTAACCTGTTCCTTTTTGACTGGCAGGTATTCAGGTCTTCATGCAGCACAGGGTTCAACTGGCCTTCCACATCAGGCAAACAAAGACTCTTGTGCTTACTGGAAAAGTCTCATAAAAGACATTTTCTCTCTTCCTCCCTCCTGATAATATTTTAATCATTAAAGAATGTCCACACAGTATAGAAGGGAAATAGGGAAATGATCGCTTCTTGTCTGGTTTTGACAAATGAGTAGTATTAACTTATAAAATAAATTTGTAGACCTCTGATAGACCAAACCCCAAAATTAAATATAATTATTCTGACAAAAATGAGAATGACATTGCAGAGCTTCCAAGGGTGACATTAGAAATAAAAATCACTTCAGAATTTTGCTTATAGAGGAGCCACATTTACGGAAATCTGAGTGACTGTCATTCATAGTATTCCATTTTGTGCTATAGCAATGACATTGGAAATAGATTTCAGTTTCCCTGTAAAGTATCTTTTCATCTCCACTGACACATGCACCAAATACTGCAGAACGCAACCTATAAAGAAATATATATGAGAAATAGAATCATGAAGTCTTGCTGTGTGTTCTTGTTTTTCCTGTAAATATTCTAGTTTTCAGCCCTGTCAGTTATGAATTTGCAAGGATGGCATTTATCTTGAAAATAGAGGAAAGGGAGAGGAGAGAGAGGAGAGGAAGAGACGGAGTTAGAAGGGAAGAGGAAGGAAAGATGAAGGCGATGGGGAAGGAGAAGAAGGGAAAAGGGAAAGGGAAAGGGAAAGGGAAAGGGAAAGGNGGAAGGAAGGAAGGAAGGACAGAAAACAAGAAAGAAAAGTGAGAGGGGAAATAAATAAAGGTAAATGGAAAAAATTAAGAAACAGAAAAATAAATGTGTCTAACTGGACAAATTCTAATAAGACTCCCAGAATTTCGGTGAGTATGGTAAGAAATAAAATGCTGATTTCACAGGAAATCAGATTTTATAAGTGTTCAATAATCCTAAATTTATAATTTGAAAAATGCAATGCCTCTAATTATTATTTCCTTATGTAAGGACAAAATAGAAGAATTCTGCATGTAGTCAAAAAGATCCCCACTAATGTACCAGACTTCCTTTTTGTCAAACATACATAGGTCCAGATAATTGATTCATACAAAAAGTACAGGTCACAGCTCTTAGGAACAAAGAGGGAAAAGATAATGCTCACCACTTCATCACAGTTTTATCAAGAGGAGTACAAAGCCTAAAACCTCGAGGTACTTGCAAAGAGCTGATCATCCTTCAGCAAAACTAAAAACAAAACAAAAATCCTTTCAGGTCTCTACCTCCCTGTTGATTTGCGAATGCCTGCCTTTGATAATGCTCCATTATACTGGTAGACATTATGGTGTTATCCACTGTGAGCAGTTCATGAAGACAGACGCTAAAAAGAGGACTTTGAATTCTCTACTTGACATTTTCTTTCATAATGAAACTTATGAAATGTGTTAGAAATCACTCTAGAGTAGCAGGGTGAAACATGTTTCACTCCTGAAAACTTGACTAAAATCACACAAACACAGCTGAACTTTCTGTACACAGCAAAGGGTGCTAAAGAAATTGCTTCTCCTGGACTACGAAAGTAACAATGACAAGGGGGAAGAAGAGTGGTTATTACAAGCATGAAGTATTAAAAGAAGTTATATAATCACCAAAGGTTGTGACAGGGACTCTGCTGCTGGTGCTGTTTTACCAGTTGGCAGAAAATCTCCATGTCTGGTGCTCTTCTTGGCACTGCTTCTTTCACCCCTCAGCCCCATCCACAGGTGCTGGGTGCCATCCAAGGCAGGAGGATCACATGCCATCTGTGGCAGCCCTCAGGAGACCTCAAGAGATAACTGTAGAAATTCACTTGGATTTTTATTTCAAGCAGCATTAACCCTTAGTCCCTTTCCTAACCTTCCCACTCAGTGAAAAAATGTTTATTCAGGTAGGGATGAAAAAAAGCAATGATACAGTTCCTGCCAACCAAACACTGATCATAGGTAGAAGCTTTGGGTCCAACTGTGCCTTGTTTTACATAGACAACTTCTCATGCCAAACAAGACAGAAATAGAAAATGCGGGAGAGAAGTTTTCTGCTTCGTGTCCCTTCAGCCCCAGTCTGTTTTCCTTTTGGTTTGGGGATTTTTTTTCCTTTTCGTAGCAATTTTGTTTGGTGCATATAGATGCTGCTGTTTGTAGCTTTTATCCTGCAGAGTTTTCTTTGTTGGGACAATGTTAGCACTCACACTTTCTTAGTAGACATTAGCCATGTTACTTTTATAACTGAAATAAGCTATCAGATTTGAGATTGTTCACTAACAAAAGGGTTGATAGCTGAGATCAACTCACACAAGATCAACTTACACGAGATCAACTTTCTTTTAAAAGTGTCCATTACTAATGAATATAGTCTAAATATTTAGATATTATTTTGTTTAATCCAATTCCAAACGTCAAAAAGATACAAAAAAAGACAATTTATTTAGTCTCATTTATCTTATCTAAATATGCACAACTACATTTTATTGTAGGAGAATTTGAAAACAACAGTGACATGAAATAGGAGATTGTCAGAGAGAACCATAGAATTTGTGTCACTGGTGTGCAGAAGATGTTCTTCTCCAAAGAGTAATGGGAGATTTTCAGAGTCCTGCATCAAATTGGCAGTAATATTAAATGGCAAGTGTTGCATGATTATATCAGCACTTCTCGTATTTTCTCTCCAGCACCCCAGTATACTGAATTAATTCAACATTTCCCTTGGGTTGGAGGCAGAAAATAGCATGAAAAGATGCAAAATAACATGCCACCGTTTTTAATAGGGGGACTTATTTGTGATGTTTTCCCTAGGACTACAATCTCCTGAAGAGCCAATGGGCACAGTTAGTTTAACAGGGTTTGTATGAGACAATGGCTCCAGTATGCATCCTTTGGGCAAGTCCAGGGGACACAGCAACCAGTCGGGGATGATCAAGCTGAAGTGTGCATAGACATCCCTGAAATGGTCAGAAAAGCCCACTTTCTCAGGCACACAGGGCTGGCTGAGAATCATTTAGTGCTGCCAGAGGAGCAGTAGCCCCATCATGGACCTGACCTGAGAGTTACCTCCCTTCTCCTTCACTGAGCCCATGGCAGGAGCCAAAGCAGATACACAGAGAACATGGTGGCAGCTAGAGATTTGGAAATGTGTAAGGCACGGCAGGGAAAAATGAATTCTGAAGGAGACGTGGGGCTGGCCAGGAATGGAGGGAGGAAGGCAATGGCTCACCAGGCTGAGCCTTCCGTGCTGCAGAAGAGGAGCAGAAGAGGTTTGTGTGTGTGCTCTTCCAGGAGGTATGCCAAGCATATGATTGCTGCTGACGGGGAAAGAGTCGCAGTGAACAAGCACATTCTTTGTAATGCAAAGGAGATGTTTCATTACAAACCAATTGAGGAGTGTTACTCCAGCTCCACGGGTGCATGAAACGGAGAGGCAGCACCCTGACCCATATGGCGTGACCCAGCTGTCGAGGCACCACGGCTGCACGGGCCAGGAAGCTGCTTTTCTGAAAATATTGCACAGAGTCAGCGTCTAAGGTTTTTATATTCAAACCCTTGAATTTAAGTGTGTGGCCACTCCCAGAAGGAATATATCATACAGTTGCTCAGTGTGCAAGAACAGCTACGGCCTCAGTGTTTAAAAAAATATCTGAAACACGTTTTAGGCAAGAAAGTAGCAAAATCACTCACTCCAGTACATGGCTTAGACAAAAACACAGACTGGCTGGCGTCTTCTTGGCTTATAATACCACCTACATGGCCACAGTGCGAAACTTACCCTGCAATGCTTGCGTGGCAAATGTTGTTAAGAAATATTTAAGTCCCCTGAGGGGACTTTAGTTTTTAACCAGTTTAAAATATTTCTACCTGGCATTTCTATCCAGTTCTGCAGTGTTCCCCTCTAATGAATGAAATCAATGCGCGGGGCCCAACTTTCTTGCTGCTCTCCTACCATATGAAAATGATGCTGGAGTGTGCTCCACGCTGCCTTTTCCCCATCACCCAGTGGGTGAATTTTGTAGCCTGCCTTGTTAGTGGCACAGCAGGCCGCCAAAAGGAAACCGAGTTGTTTGTATGAGATGAGATGTTGGGCTGCCAACTGTTATAAATCTTGTGCTACTTACAGCTTCGGCTTTTCTTCAAGTCTACTCCACCCCCTGCTGTGGTTTCGACTGTTGGAGCAACATTAGGAGGCACAACTGAAAGCAGTAATATTGGCATTTGTGGGGAAAATAAGAGAAAATGCGAAGCACAAATGTTTCAATGCAAGAACTATATGCATAAGACCTGTAGCCGCAGACATTTGGGCTCAGTGACAGTGGAAAGGGGATTTGCCCCTGCAATATTTACCTGTAGCTGTATACATTGCCATCAGCTTGTTTTGTAAGTGTAACTGCTTGTAACCTTGCACATGCTTCCCCACTGTCATATCATATTAAATGAGCTATAATTGTAGTCTATTAGACTGCAATAACCTAAAAGTGATAGTGCATGACAGCACCTGTCAACACGTCATGGAGGATTGTACAGAATGCTGAATTATACCCATTTTATACCACATTAATGAGGCAGCTCATTCTTATCCAGTCATAAATAAACAGGTTTCAATTTCTTTATACACCATGAGAAGCTGGTTGGTTTTTTTCCCTTTTGCACAGAGAACCACAGAAGTCATGATAAGGTGATCTATTGCCTTAAAAGGAATATCAGTGTGGTCATTAATGACAGTGAGGATGTTATTTTTATGATTTTTAATTGTTTTATGACTCCATCTTGGTGTGACTGCTTCTTTCCTTTTTTTTTTTTTTTGAGAAAAAAATATAGAAACACATAACAAAAAAGAAGACCAGTTGTCCCTAATAAACTTTTAATATAAAATAAATTGCTTGTCTGATTGCTTCAGCAACATCCAAAGGACAGAGTGATATGGGCAGAAACCTGATCCCCTCAAGATCAATGGCTGTGCTGGGGCCTGGCTCTTCTTCATGAACTCTTTAAATCAGAGTGGGAATGGGAAGAGAAAAGAGGAAAATGACAGGAGGGAGAAGAAAGACAGAGAACGAGAGGCTTTCAGACAAATCAAAAGGAAAGCAAATGTATCAAAGCACATGTATAGTGCCCATTATTTTCTGTAACCTAACTAGATCAAGGTGTCTTCATTTTGAAGAGCTGCTTAGGCTTCAGAGCCATAAATAACTGTCTGTGCTCTTCTGCTGAGCCCACACGAGGAGAGGCTGATACAGTCCCCTGTGAGAAAAGATCTCACCTGCCTTGACCCAGGCAGACTCCCTGAGCACCAAACACACCTGGTCAGTGATTCTGAGAGGTGGATGTGGGAAGGGTGGCCATGTTAGAAAACTTCTTTCCTATCCTTGCTCAAAGTTACTCAGCTGATGTAAAAAGTGATCCATTCAGGAACTTTTAAGTGTATATGAATGTGCAGAAATAAAGCACACTTAAGAGAGAGAACCAATAAAGAGTAGATGGTGTTTATAAGAGAGAAAATATTTTCAATATCATGAATATTAAGGGATTGTGAGAAACTGGCTACCAAACAAAACGATCACCAAATTTCAATCCTTTGCCAGGCATCTCCCACAGGGTCTGTGTGATGGGTGTCTTTTGGTTCCTGGGAAACAGCCTCTGCTCCTTCTTTGATCTTTGAACTGTTGCAGGAAGAAGAGCAAGCTTGAAAGCGCAGCCCACAGGAGGCACACCAGCCTTTCTTTAGGGAGTGAAAAAGAGAGATCCAGTCTTGGGAGCTGACACCTGGGCAGTCAGCGTGACCAGACAATGATCTCACCCACCCTCAGCTCCACACGGGACCCCCAAACTGCCCTCTGAACCTTGGGTAACCACCCGCTTGCCACAGGAATGATGACTTTGGAACTAAAGGGAAAACCCGTGATGCTTATCTGAATACTTTGACACCACAGGTTGTTTAATTCTTATTTTTTTCTCAGGAATGGTGATGGGTAATTTCGCCAGTAGTGGGTGTTATGGATTGCTTAAGTAAAACTTTCCTCGTTTATCAAGCCTTATTTACATTATTTATGTACTACTTAAAAATAAAAAACTAAATTTTTTCTTCACTTGAATATTTTCTCTGTAATCTTAGCTTCATAATAGAGGAATAGATTTAGAATTATGTTGTTAATGTCCAACAAAAGTGAGTTAAAAATTCTCATTTGACAATCAAGCCATCATTTCCCTCAGAATTTGTTTACAACCTATCTTCCAGCAAATGCACAGTCCTGTGAAAGAAAGGTGGAAGGACAGAGGGAAGCAGTGTTGTTAGGTACTAGGCAAACAGGTCAGGTCAAAATTGTTTCTGAAATTGTTTTGATTTGGCTAATAATTTTGACTGAAAAGGACCATTATTTCAAAAAAAAGATAAATTATTTTCATATTTTCACTATATTTTTCACATCTTTTCAAAAAATAATAACTTTTTTGTTCAAAGGTTATTTCTAAACTTCTCTAAATTTAAAATGCACTTAACAAGCATTTCAATTGCTCCAAATAAATGAATCATTAACTTTGACTTCAACTCCAAATAATTTTCCCTAACTTTTTTTTTAATTTTTCTGAGAAAGCCAATAAAATTTTATGCTTCAGGTCAATCCAAAATGAATGGTTTTTTCCTTCAGTTTGACCAGTGAACTGAAAAATCAATTATTCACACAACTCCTCTTTAAAATGGCTTGGAACCGTCTAATTGTGCATGTAGGCAGTTACTTACTGTGTGAACTTATTACTGCTCTCCTAATTCTTGCTCTTTTCCTGCCTAGCTTTGTTGTGTTTTGTTCTAAGTCAAACCATAGGCTGCTGCAGTCAGACATTTTGCCTTCCTGACATCTGAGATATGTGTGTAAGGCAATTATTCCTATACCAGTGGCATAGCACAGGGCTGTGTCCCTCACGTCTCCATCAATTCTCACTAGCCTCTGGATGCCTTCCTTGTTGCTGCAAGTGACATCCCCAGTACACAGGATTCATGGTCTTCTATTTTCTCCTGAAATTAATAATTCGGTTTTACAAATTAACCATTTAACCTTTCCTATCTGGCCTGTCCACTGCCATTTGAACTGGAAGCCAACTCAAGGAAGGGAACACAACAGAAATTTTTGATGTCCATAGCAGAGGAAGAGCTAAGTGTTTGATTTCCAGACTGGAAAGCAGGTGATAAGCAGCAAATGACTGAGAAGGCTGGAAGAGTATCATTTCTACCTGCTCACCAATGCTGGCAAAGCAAGAATAGATTAAGAATGAGTGGTTCCTGGTGTAGATATAACTACCAGATCATTCAAATATATCATTAACTTTCACTATCTTTCCCAGATTTTTTGTTGTTTGGTTTGTCAGTTGATTTTTTATTTTCCCTCTTTTCAAAAGAAATATATGGTAGTGTTTTCTGTCTCTGCTTAAACTAGTCTGAGTTTATTTCAGTGGACTTAAACCTCATTTACAGTGTGGCAGTAAAGGTTTCCTTGCAACCTAAGAATAACATTTTAACTAAGATGAGAAGCACAGTTAAAATGTTTGATTCCTCCTCAAAACCAAATGGATAATTCACCTTGACCCAGACAAATGGCAGATGTTGCCAAACACTTACTATAGCAAGCAGAGACAGAGGACAAAGCAAGGTTTGCTCGTACACGAGCCCCCAGATGACTATCAATCATTCATAAATTACTCCTGTGTTGTTTTGATTTTGTTTTTTCTTTGATGATTTTTAGTGTCCTTATAAAGCAGCAGTGCATCTCTCTTCACCCCAAACTAACAACCATGCAGTTGTAACAAATCTTCCTTCAAACCTGATGCACAATCTGAAAAATATCTTTCTCTCTGAAAGGAGACTCACTGGAAGCTTATAAAACAAGAAGCTTTCCATTTTTAAAGTGTTTCCCATATATCCCCTGGACATATAAGTCATAGCTCTCTGCGTCTGTGAATGACTGAAACCAACCAAGAATCTCTGCATTAGGCTGCTGTGTGCTGTTTCAGTGCACTGAAAATACAATGGTGGGGATGAGAGAGAGCAATCAGCAGGAAGCTTTCACAGAAATCCCAACGCTAGCCTGTTTTCCCATGGCAAAGAATTACTATTTAGATCTTTGGGATCCTAGCTGAAGGTAAAAGATGCCAAAGATGGCCAAAGAAAAAACAGCCAAACTCCAGAACTGACTAAACTAACCAAGAGTTTAGTTCAAAAGAAGATTTTAAATTTTTGGTGTTAGTCATGGCCTCCTGAACTGGGTGCAGGCCAAAGTCTTGCACAGGGTAAAGAAAAGGAATCAGCACCCCACACCAGGACCACAAGGGACAGCTCTGGGAGTGACAACCTACACCACTAGCAGAAAGCCACACACCATTTCGCATGTAGGGAACATCCTATGGAATAAATTGTACCTACTTAATTAACCGTACTTTGCAGTTCTATATCATTAGCTGCTGAGGGCAACTGGTGCCTTGGCACTGCAGTCAGTGTGGATTGCATACACAGCCTGAACCTGCTAATTGAGTATGAGCAAGTGCACACAGCTCAGCTGGCTGATGGCCCAGGCTGGGCTGCACAGAGAGCAGAGTGTCTCGGGGTCTTCTGCCGGACACCCAGTACAAGTGTGTGTGTTAAAGCAGCACCACCTCTGTAACCTATGCATGAGGAACAACTTGCCAAGCACTTACCCACTACACAATATCAAATTTGACACCTGATTTGCAGGGGCTGTGCTGGGTACAGACGGCGGCTTCCTTCTCCTCGGCTGCGTTTCTAAGTGAATCTTTATCTGACACCCGAGTACCACCCACATCTGCCAGCTGACACGCTGCGCCAGGCTCTGCTCCCTGTTTTGTAAACTCCACAAAGACCCCAGGGACAGCCAAAGTACAACAGCCAGCAGATGTGGGGGCCTTGTTTTGGAGTTTGGTGGTGGTTTTTGCTACCCCTCTATGCCAGTGGAATTTGAAAAGATGAATACAAATGATACAGACTTACGTAAAGCTTGACATAGATTTCTGCAACATCTGAGCTCTCTACAAAAGAAGTTTGCAGTTTAATTAGAATGGCTTACATCTAGCAACTGTATTCAGAATAAACAAAAATTAGAACATAGGGATACTTATTTTTCCTGAAAGTAGCTCAAATAGAGAGAAGGAAGAATTTATTTACATTCACACACTGAGTTTGTTTTAGAAGCACACTGCCAGGGCAGATACTTGTGGTTGGAGGCCAAGAGGAGACTCTGCAGGCTAAGTTAGATGGGATCCTTGTCCAATGAGCTAGTGGGAAAACGAGGGACTGATATCAGGTCTCTGCCCACAACCCTTTTTTTTATGGTGTCCCAAGTCTACTTAAAGTACAGGAAAAGATATGCAAAGTCTGATTATCTTCATAGATGATTTCCTATCTTTTGAACTCCTCTTCTTGCTGAAGGTATCAGGAGTAAATCACATTAGCTTTGATCTGAGCCTTTCCCAACACTCCATAAAACACAGCTTTGCATACCAGGGCATGAACAACAGCCATAAAAGGGGTCCACTTAAGTGTAGGATTTTATGGATCCATCTGCCAAGCATTTCGTCACAAGAAGAAAAATGCATTATGAGTCTAAGCAGATGCAAGGTCTCACCAAATTGTACATTGACAGCAAAACATCAAGCCATACCCATAACTGCCTTTGCTACACTTTGGAGATGAATCTGAAGAAATCACTGATGCACTGGATCTGAGGGAGCACTTTAGGGAATGGAGATGTAAGGAGATGATGCTGAGGACTCTCAAGTCCTTTCTCTGTTTACCCTTGACACGGTCCTCACATGCAGAGTTATCTGAGTTTCTCTGAGGATGCAGAAGAGGGAAAGGTGTACACAATATTTATAATTGGTTGAAGAGATGTCACATTCATCCTGATCCCTGAGAATGGCAGAGCAGAAGAATAGGCATTGCTACTGCATAAAAATGGTAAATGGCATGCAGGAAAAATAAGGGCACTGTTCAAGGATGTGGATAAATAAATACGCCCCCACATTAATAGAATCATGGAGTTATTTTAGCTGGAAGGGAAATCTGGAGGTCATCTGCTCTGATTACCTTCTCAAGACTGGTCTTGCTTTGATATTAGTAAGTCAGACCTACTGTAGCAAGGGGGTTCAACAAGTCATAAAGGACAACATGGTTTTTAGAGCCCTGGCAACATCTTCTGACACCCTCAGTGCCTCTGAACACACAGAAGTTGTCTGAGTACCTGATGAGGAGCCGGGGAGGAACAAAGGGCCCATGCAGTGTTCGAGCTGCTGCATAGACCTTATTGAGCCTTCCCATTCGGACAAAACTCTTTAAGAACTGGGTCCACCTCAGTTTTCCCAGCAAGTGAGGCAATCCAAGCCAGGCCCAATGTTCATGTCACCAGTGTGTTCAGACCATGCATAAGAGGAACTTCCTGGGAGATGGGAAATTCCCCTCTGCCTCTTCACATAGTCTGTATTTGCTGTCACCAAAGATGTACAAAGGTACTCTGGGGTCAAGACGTGTGAAATGTCTCCAGATGAGTGCTCTTCCCACTGTCTCCCATTCATTCTTTTCCTCTCTTCTCTCCTCTCTTTGCTTTTGCTGATGTACAGACTCTCAGTATTGCCTGGGAGAGGTGAACATTTGACTTCTACCTTCCCAGGCCTCCAAACACCTTCCCAGCTGCAAACGCAAGGGCAAAGCATGGGCAAGCACCTGCCAGAAGGGTCCATGTCCTGAGAGAGACATTTTATTTGCAGAGACAAAAGCTCCCCCTGCACACCTAGGTGCCAGAAAAACCCAACCACCAAAATGTTTGTGCAAAGGGAATAAAAGGAGCGGGAACATGATCAGATGGAATCACTAGCTAGCTTTAGCAAACATGGGCTCTAATTAATTTTTTCCTCCCATTGTTTACCCAGCTTTGTATATAACTCAAAGCTGAACTGGGCTTATCAGTAATTACCAACAGTTCTGGAAACTTTACACGTTATTGTGCCGTGTTACTACACAGCGTAGTGATCCATGAAGATGGGTGTCTCTGCATTCATTGCTAAGCAATGCTTTAAAAAAATCAAAATCTCCTCCGACCCACTATTATGGTTGCTGTGATGAGGGGGGAAAAAGGAGGGAAAGCAGAGGGTGGCAGCACGTCTGCTTCAGATTAATTATGAAAGTTTCCGGGACACAGTGGCGTGCTACCTCGGCAGCAGTGTCAGAGGATGCTCTGCCTGCAGCCAGACTTCTTTCCCAGCCCTGGAATTGCATTTTCCCATTCCATAGTGACACCTGCTGGGAGCAACTGAGCGGAGACTCCCCTGCTGCTCTGCTTGGCAAGGGGCTGAGCAGTGCAAAATGAAGGGTCTACGGCAATCAGGCAGATTGATTCCCCTCCTTTCCTTGCAGATTGAGCCAGGCTCTTATCAGAGGGAAAACGGATGTCTGTAGCATGATTAATGCTCAAAAACACCCCAGAAGAGCAACCCCTGAGACAAGACACTGGAGCATCAGCTGTAGACCTGCAGCAGAAAGGAGTGAAGAACATCAGAGGGCTGTTTGCATGCAGAGAGCCAAATTTAGCCCATGTAGCAAGAAGGTGAAAGCAGGGGTGAATTTTTCCCCTTTTCAAGAACCCTAAGGTCATATGAAAGGAAAGGTCATGCTCCACTTGCTGTATGCTGACAGTCTTTCTGTAAATATTGGGCAGTGTAGGAAGAAAAGATCCTGGGCCAGTACCTTTGGCCTGATTCGACATGGTCATTGTGATGGCAGCCCAAACTGTGGCTTCTCTGTGTTTTCTATTCTCCTTTCCTCCTGAGTATTTCAGTGTTCCTGCCCAGCATTTAGATTCCGTCATGCCTGGCATGTGGGCTGCAATGCATGCATGCAATAACCAGGGAAATGGAAAAATCTTGCCCTAACCCTGCACTTTCCTTTCCCCCTCTCGAAGCTGAAGGGAAAAGACAACTCAGGAGGAAAAGTGCCAAAATGTTTTAGAAATAAACGACAGACACCAGAGTCATCACACATTTTCCTAGGCAGGATAGTAATTTCTGTAATGTATTTTTAACCGTGAGGAGTGATGGGAGGGAAGCCACTTAAATCTAATGCAAATGAAGGATTTGTCAGTTACGCAGTTCGTATAATGTCATACATAGAAAATGTTATAAAAGTGGAGGGATTATGGTGAGGAGAGACATTTCTAAAATTGGAGGCCTCCTTTTAGGGCTTTAGCCCCCTCACTCTTTCAGATCGCTGGGAACGATTTTCTCCAAGGAAGGGCAGGAGTCTCTCTCAAAAACTGACAGCTCTCTAAGCTACATGTTACTTAAGAAACTTCACTCTTCCTCACTGCTACCTCTTCCAGTTTCTGCCAACTGCTGCTTCTCCTCATTTCAGTTCTTCAGTGATCCCCAACCACTTTGAGCACAGCGGGGCAGTTTCCAAATTCTTCCAGGCTATTTCCTTCCTCCCTTCAAGGCAACGGCAGCTTCTGTGACCAGAAACCTTATCTAATATGGAGGCTTTCCGCTGTTTTGTTTTTGATTCCAGATTGGATTAAAGGTGCTAGAAACAGGACCATTTGTCCGTCTGATGCACAGTGACAGCATCAGTTATGGGCACATCTGGAATTTCTTCGCAGCAGTGGTTCAATTGCACCAACCTCATTTATAAAGCATTTTGAGATCTTATGAATGAATATAAGTGTTTAAAAAAAAACCCCAATGTATTATAGTTATTAATATGTATTACTCTCATGGATAATTATTTAAGCAAGAAATTACTGAAGCACCCATTTACGGCAAAAAGTAGAGCAGCACCACAGCCACAAGAGCCTGGCAGGCTGGAGGGAACAGTCAGCCCAGCATTTGGGGCTGTCCTGCCCCACTAATGGCCTTGGTTGTTATTAAGTCTCCCGCGAATGCTAAAACGTGCTTAAGTGTATTAGCCTCTACTCGGTGGAGGCTGACAGAGGCGCGACCCTCAGAATAAACAGGGAGGCCGAGATACCTTTAAATGGCTAGACCCTGCGCTAGCAGTAAATGCTGAGCGGCGGGAGCACAACAGCCGGGCTCTCATTAGCTCTAACCAGCCGCTTTCCCGGGCAGCGGCTCCCGGCAGAGCTCCTTTCGAGGGGAGATGAAGCCCCCCGGTGGCCGCCGGCCGCCTTGCAGCCCCCGCTCCCGCACCGCTCCCGCTCCCCGCGCTCCGGCCCCGCACCGCTCCCGCACCGCTCCCGCTCCCCGCGCTCCGGCCCCGCACGGCTCCCGCACGGCTCCCGCACCGCTCTCGCACGGCTCCCGCTCTCCGCGCTCCGGCCCCGCACCGCTCTCGCACCGCTCCCGCTCCCCGCGCTCCGCTCCCGCTCCCGCTCCCCGCGCTCCGGCCCCGCTCTGCCGGGAGCCCCGCGGGTTTGCCCCGGCCCGGCCAGCCAGCCCCCTGGCCCACACATCCAGTCGCCAAAAATCTGGCGCCGTCTTTCCCCATCCCGCCGTTATCAGCGGCCAAGTCAGAGCAAGCCCCTCTCAGCCGAGGGGATTTCCGTCCTGTCCGCAGCGGGCTGCACAGGGACGTGAATGTCACCCATGTTCCCTCTCAGATAAAAAACAAGTACAAATCTCAGCAAACACGAGGCAGATTCTCCCTTTCACAGAGCAAGAAATCGGCGGGTGTCTGAGTCTCATGAGAGGAGAGTTTGTTTTTACCAATCATTTGTCTTAACGCTGGAGTAGTACAGAAGCTGATATAGTAGTGCGAGTGTTCTTTCCAAACTTAACAGCCACACCCTTGGCATCCTTCACTGGCAGGATCCAGGTGTACTGAAAAGCTGGTGTGGGCCAAATATTTTGTGTTACATCACTCTCTCAAAGCCCTATCTTTTTCTGTTACAGAGCAGTTTTTAGACAATTCTTGCATCTACTGCTATTCTTGCAAGTAGGCATACAGGCAACAACTGAATGGGCAGTTTGTTTGTGCTGGAATAAGGATCAGACCAAATAATCCAAGCAAATGGCTGATCAATGAGTTTCAGACACCAAGATGTAGGGCCTTAGCTTCCAGCTGGGACTTCTACTTTGGACTTCTAGTTCACTAGTTTTTTCCCACTCTGAGTGCAGAAGCTCTTGATTAAATTAAAGAGCACATAGCTGATTCATGCGGAATCTTCAATGGATGTGTTCATTTCACTGGAGCAGTGGAGATATGGACACAGATTACCGAGAGCACTCTGAAGAGTATTTCACTGCCATTTAAATATGCATAGAATTTCTTTGGGTTCTTTTCTGCAGAGAAAAAATGTCAGACATGCTTTTTTACAGCAATTCATAATTGGAATATAATTACTTAATATTCCCATACATCTGAATTACAAGTAATGCTTCTTACTGCAAGAAGGTTATCCAAATATTCACTGGGTGAATCACAGGTTAAGAGGGTCTTACGTAATAGAACCAACTGTCACCCTCTGTCTTTGAGTGTGAATGTCATTGCCTTGTGACAGATTTCTGTAGGACTCTTTGTACAATAAAGTACTCCTAGGTTTTCATTACAGCTAGAAAAACTGAGCTGATAGGCAAGTGCCTCCCATGGATTGCATTCTCTGTAGATACAGAGAGTAGCCAGAAAAATCTTCCAAGGAAGTATGAAGCTCTGCACAGCTTTTCTATAGTACTGTATCAATCCAGCTAAAGAGCTATAACCTACACATACCACGTTCTGTCCTGAATCCCACCAGTCCCATTTCCTCAGGCACTAGCACTGAGGAAACCCACAAATTAATGGTGTATTGTGCAACTTCAAAAACTTAACAGGCCTTTGGAGCTACAGTGATAGGACCACAGCACTGGTACACTGTGCCTTGTTCCTGTGAGGAAGGCAGAGAGCATAATCCAGGTTATTGTTCCCCCTCTCTCTTTCGCCCGCACCCCACAGGCATAGTCACGATTAGCTGGGAGAATACAGTACTTAAGCTAACTCTTTCAAAACAGTTGTCCTCATGCACTGCTACATAGACTTGTCTGGGAGACTGCATTCTAAGTTGTTCTACATCTGGACCCGGTGTGGGTCCTGGAGCAGCTCACAAGGCTGTTCAGGCTCATCTCAGCACTAGGCACGTGCAGGACTGTTGTGTGCATGGCACAGCACACCAGTGCTTCGAAGCATTGGTGCTTCAAGGGAAGCTTAACACCTGCCTCCCTAAAGCCTGCTTCTCAGGGAAGTCTGAAAGGGTGCTCTTGTACTGGATTATGTGATGTACATGCCAAAGAACCAAGCTACTTAGCACTAGTCCCAGAACATACAGGAATATGCTGTACATATTGCTTTGACTAGCAACTTGTTATTTAAAGTTCAGGGCAAAGATTTAAACCCTGAAAGGGTTTTTTCATTATTGTATGGGGGAGGAGGGGGGGGAGGACGAATGGGCAGGGCTTAAAAAAACAGGAGTAAAAGAAGGATTACATAAAAAACTTCAGTTTCCTAATCAAGAGTCACTGGAGCTTCTTTGAAAGCACTACCCCGTATTTCCTGAGAGAGGTTAAATGCAAGCTGATCACTCCAGCTCCTGAATTTAATATATCTATCAGAGTTAACAATGACCCAGGCATGGGATCAGTCACTTTATTTTCCATGGAAAATTCTCCTATTCTCCATAAATAGAATAACTGAATTCCCTGCTAAATACATTGTATTTATTGGTTAATTCTTCTTGGGGCTAGCTTTTCTTTACTTTGTTCAATCTTTTGTAAAATTCGAGATTAGTCTTATGATATTAAGAGCAGATTTCAAATCTATTTCAAATCTCATAAAGATATCCTCTCCTGCTACAAAATGTTACCCCAGACTGAAAATGGGAAGACAAAATTAGTCCTTTTCAAGACAGAATCATCAAAGATCAATGGCCATCAAAGAGCTTTACTTGGGAGAAAAATGAAAGAGGCCAAATTTCAAGATAACACAGACAGTCAGTGAGACTGGAGTGCTTGAAGCTGCTGGAATTTTTTAAAGTCATTCACAAATACTATATCTACCCTTGACAGGTCATTTCATTCTATTTAGCACTTTTTATTCTCTGTGGTTTATAAGCTCTTAAGCAAATGTAAGAGGGAGGAAAAGCTAACGTGTCTGATAATACACTATATCAGGCTGACAACCTAACTGAATTTCCCCTGTGGTGCTAGCAAAATGCTGTTCCAAAAAGTAATAATGCATACAAAACAAAAAAAAAGAGAGAGCGAGAAAAGGGGGGGGAAGGATCATAGAGATCATGCCGTCACATTTAATTTCAGAGAACAAAACCTGAAGCTGATTTCTCTTTAGATCAGTTGTATACCAGTTGGAACATGGGTGCCTAGCACTGCGACAGAGTAATATGATCTGAGCTTTAAATAGCTGCCAAATAACCATGTGGTGGCTGGCAGCATTAAACGTGTTGCAACGAGAATGATCTGTTTCAAAGTAAAGCCACATAACAGAGGATTAGTCAATCTGATGTGGTATAGAAGAGGAGGGGGGAACGTTTTTCATTATCCTTCTGGGTTTCTCTCTGGTTTAAATGTGTTTCCAACTCAAAGATGCATTAATTTAAGCTCTTTCTCTTAACTGGTTTAAAACCTGAACCATGTTCAGGTCATTTCAGAAAACATCTCCTAAGGTACCCGGGTACAGGGTGGGGAGTAACAGTGTGACAAATGTGAAGTAACACCACCGAGACTGTTCCCTTATTTTAACCTAGTACAGAGAGGCTGCCTCTCAGTGTGAAAGGCACCTTCACTGAGCAGAGCCCTGCTTTCCACATCCCACCCCCCTGCCCCGTTACCATCCCCCCACCTCCCTAGTTTGTACCAAATGCATCCTTGCCAGATTTTAGGAACAGATAAGGAACAGGTCTACAGCAAGTAATGTAGGGTGATTCGTACTCCAAGCCCTCTCCTTCTCCTCACAGCAAAATATGGAGCCTTGCAGCACTCCATGAGGCCCTTCTGGGCTCTTTGGGGCATTGGGGAAAATCAGGTGCAGTGTGGAGATGTCTAATATAGGAGTTGCTGCCAGCCGTCCATTCCTTCTTACCTTCAAGTCAAATGGCTCTCCTGGCCACTACTACATGTCTCCCGACAGGTAAGGCACATAAGGACTGGAAAGACAGACCAGTATTGGTCTTAAACTGGTAATGTGAGTGAGAGACACAGAGGGAAAATACTCTGTGCTGTAAATACTCGTGATTCTTCATCCTTTCTGTCACTTTGGATTATAGATGATTGGCTTCTGTTTTCAATTTCAGTGTCTCCACTAACTTCAGATGCATTAGTTCAGACTCACTGTAAGTTAACACAGCAGAATTTCACATGAACATACTTTTTCTAGTCCTCACTGCCTGGGAATCACACTGCCGAAAGGACAAATAGGAACAAGAGAGCCAGAGGAGAGCCAGATGCTGCATCAGAAGGTAAATAGCTCATTTAAGATGTTCAATATGACTTCTTAAAAGAAAATAAGCACAACATACTCTGCAGCCAGGATTTTGCAAGAATGGAGACAGCAATAGACACTACTTACTTAATTGTCCTACTAGCAGTTTACTAGCACACTATAGAGTACAGACTCAGCTGCAGCAGGTAGGCACCCTGCAGAGAAATAAAGCAGGCTTTTTTTTTTGCATCTCCTCAAAGGAAAACACTGCTTTACCTCATTAATGTAAATGCCAATACACAGCCACAAATTTCATGAAGGTCAGCTCCAGTGAAACCCACAGCAGCCATCTGAATGAGTAAAAAGGATGAACTGGGCCAAATCCTTTTCTGACCGGTCTTGTCTGCAGCTGCCTTTGCCACATTGCATCGGTGCATCCCCCAGGGACCAACAACAGCTGCACAGAGGGCTGGCAGACGGCATCACAGAGGGACACTCACCTGTCTTTTTCTCCGTCCTTTCTCACCTCCTTCTCCTCATCTTCACACTACCTCCTTTGTGGGCAGTCACAGTCCTTGACACATTTGCACTGGACAAATGGATGATTTACAGATTGAAAGTAATCAGAAAATGCTTTTTATTTACTCTTCTCCTTTTGCCATCACTCTTCCAAACACATGCCTTAAAAAAAAAAATCTCTTTTCTTCCAATATGATCACAGGCTATTAAGCCAGCGAGGAAATTATTAAGGAAAAAAAAACAACCAAACTCCCAAACTCCTATGGATTTGTGAGGAACACAGTTCTTTGACCAATTTCACAGAATATTTTTATTAGAGTATTTAATCCCCTTTACAATATTTTACTCAGCTCTCATGAAAATCCCTGCATCCTTGCCAAGGATTTTCTAGACAAAAGCATATCTGGAAAAATGCCACAGAGCAAGTCTCCTTAGCTGGCCTGTCTTCCCCAAGTTCTTACAAACCCATTTCCCTGCATATAGCTCTTTAATGAAATCAGAAGAACAAGAGTTAAATTGTGCTTTTAGGCAATATCCATCCAGAAATGCCTCTCCACCCCCCCTCATCACCATACCTTGGTCTGCAGCAA
The DNA here is from genome assembly GCA_013396875.1 of Vireo altiloquus. Lineage (NCBI taxonomy): Eukaryota > Metazoa > Chordata > Aves > Passeriformes > Vireonidae > Vireo > Vireo altiloquus. The sequence continues at coordinate 157,104 of VZRF01005200.1, read as the reverse complement.
CTACTTATTACATATCACATGCTTACCTACATATATTTTTTGGAGGGAGCAAACAAACCCCACCATTTTAGAAGGAACCTGATTTTCAGTTCTTCCATTAAGATGGAATCCAATAAAAGCAAATTGATAGACTACAGACTGCTGCCAAAGTACGAGTTTGAGTGAAAAATTAATGAGGACTCAAGCAGTTTCTACTGGTGTTGGAAAGGCTTCCAGACATTTCTAAGGGAATCCTCAGAAACACCTTGGATCTTCAACGCCCATTATACCCACAGTCTGACCCAAAGGTTTGCCTCGGGAAGAGGACGTCTTGCACACAAAAGTCTAAGTAATTTAGCTGCATAATGGAGAGAGTGCTGAAGATGCACATGGGCCGAATTAAGGGCACGACGGGAGCCTTTGGCTCATTCCTTGCAGAGTTTATTAGTTGCTGCTGCACACATGGTTGGGTTGCTGGAAGAGGTCCAGCTCTGAGGCACCTCTCAATTCCTCCAGCTCACAAAAGCTGCAAGAAAGTGGCTCAAGCATATTGCCCCTCTAAGCTCTTGTGGAGAAGAACTCTCCCCTGCAGAGAAGCAGACAGGGTTTGGGAGGGGTACCTAGTCAATAACTCTTGATTATTGAGTTTACCTTCACAATTACCAGTGAGTGTCCTAGACTGTAAAGAGGGCAAATACCAACAGAGTGTATTATTTGAGAAACAGTATGTGATTGTGTAATTAAGGGCAGGAATATAATACCATATGCACAACGAGCAGGGTTAATTTCAGCATTTCCTGACTAACCAACAGCATTATGGTGTAACCCTAATGTTCTCCGGATGGCTATCATTTATGTGGGGTTCATATATATGCTTATGAATATTTGGTTAAAATTCACCCATCATACTCTCTGACACAGTAATTAAAAACACTGTGTTATTTGCCAATAAAAATATTTTTGTGAATTGGTAATTATTCTGAACCTCACAGTCCCAGCTTCCCTACCTCCCACTCTTGCTGTCTTCCTGTTCTATAATGTATAACACTAATCTCGATGAGGGAAAAATAAATAAGTAGCAGGAAAAGCTGGAAAGCTTCCAATCACAAAAGCTCCCAAAATGGAAGTAACATCCAATCTGGCCCACCACATCTTCTATGTGGGCATTCCTTTCCTGCCTTTTAGCAATGCTTTCAGTATTCATAACAGCTGTGGAATTAAGCATTATGAACAAGAACAAACCGACATGCAGCCTTTACTTTTCCCCATCAGCCTCAAACTATTCTGCATTGAGTTACAAAGTGAAAACCAGCACACCCTCAGATGGATTTAATTTCTATTTGGGCCCAATGCCAGACAAAATTTCCCCATTTTTAAAACTCAACCCCATCTTTTCCATACCATGCCTACAGTCTCATCCTCACCCCATCTTCCACACAGATGTGCACACACTCACATACAGAACCAGCCACGCCTACAGTGCAGAACCAAATTAATCTCCCCTACTGCCATAGCTAGGCTCACTGCTTTCCCTAGCAATCCTAGCAGGCAAGTTGGATTTGGTTTATAATGCAGACTTTTAATATGTGGGAAAATGAAGGGTGCATAAGACACATTTTTATGTCCTAGATATTGTCTTGATAATAAACCTTTTTTAATAAAAAATTAATTTTACACAACCATGAAAATATTTGTTAGAGGAGCCAATTGTTCCACTGAAAAATAAAAGGGTTAAAACTTAATTAAAATATTAACGCTATAATTCAAAATACAATTTTGGCATAACTTCAGATAGTGATTGTACTACGGCATTTCGGCTTACAGAATCATGCAACACACATGGATTTCAGAATACAGAAGTATACAGCTTTCAAATGCATACAGCAAAGAGAAATGGGTAATAAAACAGTTAAGCTTTTACACATTCATGGCAATTGTCTTCTCTCTCGTCCTGTTCCTATGGATGCTGCATGAACAACTGCGCTCTATTTTTATAAAGTGCAGACATGTTTGCTGCCATTAAAGCTAAGGCAAGTAGTGGAAAACAGGAGAGGAGGTAGATTGAATTACTGTGTTTGAATGTTTTCCTTCTCCTCTACCTTGTGCCATTCTCTACAAACAGAAGTACAGTGTAAATGCTAAAAGATAAATGTATAAAATGTTGATATGAGCCACTTCATGTTGGGCTTTTACTTGCGGGAAATTTTTACCTTCTTCTGTTAGTTAACCTACAAAAATGCTGCTAATAGCACAATGTGAAGAACCACATGTGTACTTTCTAAAAAACTAAAAACAACTAGGTGGGACTAAAGGTGGTTTCTTCCTGTATTGAGTTTTGTGTCCTTTACCCTTATCAAGCAATAAGAGAACGTCCAGAAGTCTGCCTGCACACTTAGGATTGCCATTATGGTATTCACGTAGAAAATTGTGTTCCAGTTTACACTTGTCACAAAGTTTCACAAGTATTGCTGTATTCCCTTCAGCAGTGTCTGACTAGTCTGAGTGTAAATAAATGGTACGCCCTACCAACAAAAACAGCATTCCTGCTAATAAAGCAAAAAATACTCCTATAGGAGCCAACATAAACGACCAGCCATAACGTACATAAACAGCAAAGTCTGGACAATCCATTTTTTTCATGCTTGTGTAGTTTTCCAGATCAGCCATGGCCTGGACCCAGATGACATACATCACGACTACCAGCGAAAACAGGACACCTGGAAAAGAAACACCAGGTTTTAACAACAGAGTGTGAGACAGATGCTGGGTGCATTTACCATATTACCTAAAAATCCATCAGTGCTTGAAGTCCTGTCTGCATGGTACAGTCAGCCACCACTGGATAATTCTTGCCTTTGGCTTCCTCTAACTAGCACTACCTCTGTCTTGCTCCTGATTTGCACTGAAAGGCACATTCCCATGACAAAGGAGATATCTTGTCTTGGCAGACAGACTTTAAGGACAAAATTCATGCAGGTATTTACTGTTTTGAATTCAGGAGTCAAGGTGGGGGAAGGACAATCTGAGAAAAAAAATATTTTTGCTTCCCAAACTCTGGCATTTTTTTTATCAGTCTTTTGGATGAGATATAGAAAGGAGAGGGAAATCTTTCTATTATCTTCACCTCTTTGCATTTGCTTCTTTATTCTTATGAAAAGGGCTGTGTTTGGAACATATAACTCTAGAGTATTCTACTCAAATATTTTGCAGCAAAATTCAAAGATATTTAATTCAAAATTATCCACATTTAAAAAAGAAGCTCTTGGTATAGTAACAAAACCCAACAATAATTAAATAATAACTATGAAATAGGCTATTAATAATAACCTCAAATTGGATACAAAGGTTTCCTGAAATTAATCCACCACATAATTCACAGCATTTTCCAAACCGTTCCTCTGAAAGGCCTTTGAATTGTTTGTACATGACAGTAATAGGAGCACATGTCCTTACAAACTTTGTTAATCTCCTTGTTACTATACACCAGAAGGAGATATAAGAAGAAAGTGCTTTCCAAAGTATCAGTTGCATTCCTAATATTTCATTTCACTTTAGAGGTATGTGGACACTTGAGAAATGCAAGCCTGCAGCACAGATGCTCCTGAAGATTTGCTGGAGAACCAAGGGCACGAGTCTAAATTTTTTGCATGCTTCAGCCTGTACCCATTTGCTCCCTGAGCTCCAGCTGTCACAGCAGAGTTACCAGAAGCAAGGCCATCTATTCCAACATTAAAATATTTGAGGGACCCCACCCCACCATGTTTTTATCCCAGGATGTTTAGGTGCCTCACTAAAATACAAGTCAGTGTGTAGTCCTGGGAACACTTCGCTGCCAAACTTGAGGCTGCACGCTTCAAGTCAAAGATATTTGTGGTCTCTTCTCCATCCTTTTAAATACTTGCAATGCAACCTTGAACAAATGTGACATTTGTGGCAAAATCCACAAATGTACTTCGTAAGTATCCACGTGCAGGCATTTGCTTCCATATCCACATGTCCTGGTAACCTCGGATGGTTACCTTTCCCCATCTCCAACCTGAGATGCTGCCTCACAACCTCCTTTCACACCCTTTCTCTCCTTTTACCAGGGAGCAGCTGTTGTCTTCAATCCCTCACTTGAGGCAGACAAAACCAGACAGGTTAGATGGAGCAGCTTAACTTGGTGATCTGGTGATCTTCCTGTTACTGCTTTATGGACAAAATGTAATATCTGTACATACATCCTGGACATCTGACAGGTGAGAGCTCATGGCTCGATCCTTATAAACACTATATTTTGAAGACCAACAAAGAAAAGGCTGAAGTAGTTCACCTACGGCATAATCAAAACATAACCGAAATTCCCAAAGGATCTGCAATTTCTAGGAGGCTGAAATAAAAGTAGAAAAACTAAATAAGAAGGAGGAAGACACATTTCATGTGTATGAAATACACTTCCAGGATTACATTTTTTGCTAGGGTTCAAATTCCTAACAAAGTTTGAAAAAACCCAACACTCAACTCTAAGAGGCATAAATTCAATTTTGAAAGTATTTTACCTAAGTAAAACTCAATTTTGATGGAATTTAGTACTGTGCTTGTATTAAACATAAAACCACTGAAACAATCAGAGAGAAGGATTGCCTTAGGGCCAGACATGAAGAATGAGAAATTAAATTGAAGACTCTTCAAATATAATTCAAATTGAGCAGAAGATTCCTAAAACAGAACATCTAATGATAACAGATAATGTAGGCAACACAGGAAAATTAGAACAAAACAGAGCTAGTAACTTTTGATTTAAAAAGTAGAAAGATTCAGGGACAAATTCAGAAATGGAGTTATTAGATATATGGATTTTGTTCAAGGTTTCAAAACTTGAACAAGAAAAATTATAGCCCTAAGATTTAGAAAGATACATTAATAATCTGGCAAAATCCATAAGGACATTGGAATTTACCTCAACTGACTGTGCATATGCATTTGGAAACTAGTCCTCTATTTATTCTCTGCATTGCGGAAAACTTGGTCCAAAACAATAATAATGACAAAAAGTAGTGATGCATATTCCCTTACTATAGCAGCAGGTAAGTACAACCAGACCTTGCACATCTGGAATCCAGGGTAGAAGCAAATTTATGTAAGACAGTTAGAAACATCTGAAATTAAAACAACACTGGACCAAAGGTGCTTTAATCTAGAAATGGGCACGCCTTGCTTTTCGGGCACTCTGAAACAACCCCTGGGTGGTTAAACTAGAATCAACACCATGTACGTGAAATTAAAGAAGCAGTGCTGCCAGTGATAAAACAACTTCAGGGAATCTGTCATTCATCGGTGTGATTTCACAACAAGCTGTTACACCTGTGAGTGGCAAATTGTTGGTAATGGAAATTTGCAGAAGAAATGTATGTCAAGCAGAGATAAATGTCCTTCTTTAAAAGGGAAGAAAAAGAAAGGAAGAGTATGTAAACCCTCTTAGTTAATTAAGGTACTAAAGGAGTATTTAAGCATTCTCATTACCTGCTAATGAAGACTAATTAATAGGTGTATTACTTAGCATGTTCAATAAATATCTTGAACAACAGAATCAAGCTAAGTAAAAACTGACCATGTCCTGTTGCCTCCATGAGTATTTCATTCATTAGCACTCCTTTTGTCTAGTTTTCACAGTTATGATTTCACAGGTGTTAAGTTCTTAGATAGGAGTTTACTGGATGCACATTTTTCCTGAGAAATCTGCTCCTGCAGTCTTGTACTGACTATCTACTGTGAATGTAATGAACTCTCAAGGCCAAGCTCCAAGACAAAATTACTGAGATCGAGAAAAAACTCCACAATTTCTTAAAGAAAATATTTTTAGGAACAGAGTGTGCTATGATATATTCCCACTTTTTTGGCATTTAGACCTTTTTCATAGAAAGCAGGCGTCCTTTTGCCTTTGCCTTTTAGTGAATAAAAAACAGAACAGCAGTTGCATGGATCAGGAATGATGGGGGAAATTATTCCTAGAACACGAAATATGTCTGAGAGAGATTAAGACAAATAAATACTTCCCTCCTACTCCTTCTTCTTTCTTTTTTTCCATTTTGCTTTTTTTTTATAAACACACATGTTTGAAACAGCTCTGTGCAGTGTGATAAGACTCGGACTTCTCTGAGGTCACTCTTTTCTGTCTTTCGCATTCATTCTTTTGAATTTCTTTCAAACAAATACTTGTGCATATTGTAGAGGAGAAAGAATACAGAACCTTTAGAAATGTCTGTGAATTCAAGAAGCAGTTTGCTGGCCTTTAGTACTGATTCTTCCCACGTAGAAATGCCTTTCACTTGTCAATGGTGAATGGCTGTTTGTGGCATGAATCTTTTACTATGCAGACACGAAGACAACAGGTGCTAGGAAGAATGATGTGAGCTTTTTACTTATGCCTGGAAGTTTAGAACTCTTTATCTCACTCGAGGAAAACTTTTATGTGCATGTGTATATTTTTTTATTAAATGCATTTTTCTGTTCTTGTCCTTATTTCAGGTTCTACCACCTACCTTGGCCTCTTGTGACCTTTATTTAAAAATAACAGTTGACATTCTCTGCTGAAGTACATGCAGAGTTTCCCATGTAAGAGTTATGGGAGTAGGTATATGTATCTGAAAACGGATTTTTGTCTCATCTAGGATCTCGAATTAAAGTTTTTTCACTTTTTGGCAGGAAGCAGCAGTCATACTTCTAATCTTGCTTCCTCACCAGGGTGTGCTTCTGTAATCCTCTGTGCACATCCTGGAATACTGCTTATTGGCATCAGCACAAGAGGCCAGTTTTCATCATTACCAGGCAGAAAGAGGCACAAGGTAATTACAGACTTTATTGAAGGCTGCTCTAAGAGATCATTTTATGGCAGCTTTCCCTTCTTTTCCTATGACCTTTGAAACAACTAAAAGGCTTCTTACAGTTTGCAGTACTGTAGCTGCTCTTGGACTGTCCTCTGAAGTTGCAGACAGGGAGGTGAGGCTGCAAAGGCAGCACTCAAGTCACTGGCTGTGGTATTGAACTGGTACTCACTTTCCCCCACAGGTATTGCAGCTGTCATTTCACCTGTGGCCTCAGGTGGTTAATAAGGTTACAAAGTTTTGCTACTGCCAGTTAAGGAATAATGGGTCAGGAAAATGATAGGCAGTGTTAATTGTAGTTATAATGGCCATGGAATGGCAAAGGTTAATATCCTAGGAGGAGCACGGAAGGTAAGTCTCAGAACTTAGGAGAACACACTTCAATCTGTGCAGAGGACTGGTAGGAAAGATCCCAAGAGAGGCTGCCTTGAAGGGCAAAGAGGCCCAGAAGAACTGGGTTCTTCTGATGGTGTTCTTGCTAATGCAGCTCTGTATGAGGTTAATTTTCATTTCTTCCAGAACTGCTTGAACTCTTGTACACTTAAAGGGGCCATTCTTGTCCTTGAAGGAAATTGTCTATGAGGAACACCATCACCACTTTTGAAAATACTATTATGGCCCTTTGTTCAACACTTGTGATATATGTGGTCAGCTATGTCCAGTTTGGGGTCCCCTGGTGAAATAGAGATACTGATAAACTGAGGTGATAACCACAAAAATGTTTAGGAGAATGGAAAACAAGTAGAGGTTGAGTGAGCTGGGGAATTTTAGTCTAGAAAAGAATCCAGTCTTCATTTTTCTAAATAGAGTTATAGAAAAGACCTACAGACTTGCAAGGATGAGATGTAATTGTCACAAACTGCATCAAGGGCAATTTCAGGTGAAAACAAGGAAAAAAGAAAACATTTCTCACAATGAAGTTGGTCAAACTGGGACAAGCAACCAAAGATGCTGTGAATGTCAATTATTGGAGATTTTAAAAGTTTGATTGGATAAGTCTCTGAGCTGCCATTCATAACTTTGAAGACAACCAGACAACCCTGCTCTAAATGAGACATCAGACTTGATTGCCACAAGAGGTCCTTTACAACCTAAATTTATTTCTGTCACTTGGGATCTCTATTTAGGCTTCTTGAATGGGTCTCTGCAAAAGGCAAGTCTATTTACCTTATCACAGAGAAGGTGAGGTGTCCATCTGAGTGTTTCTTACTGTTGACAATAGAAATTTAAGCAGTTGGTTCATACAAAACAGCTTTCAGACGGCTGAACAGTTGTCTTGAATCTCTATCCCAGCAGTATCTTGAGCTGCTTCCTGAACCCTAAGACATCACAGCAGACCATGCTACAAGCTGTACTCTTCAACTGAGGCAGAAATTTTTTGTGCTGCTAATTTTTCAGTTAAGGTCACAGAAGGATAAAGATACTTCCATCCAATGACAGGTATTAAAATTATTACATCTAACTTTTTTTTAAGACATGTGAGTAGGATAATGACTGCTTTCCCTATCTTCTCCCTAACGTCCACAGAACCACCTTCCTTGTCTAACTTCCTTCTCTACAGTATAACACATAATATTATTCTCTACAGTATAACACATACTCTAATTTTGTGATAAGACAGCAACCAGGCTCTTTCAAAGCAATGTATATAATTAATTTTTTTCTTCAAAATAACCTGCCAGTTTCTGTCTTAGAAGAACTCTAACTTTACCAACTCTAAGGCACATTAATCTAAGTCACATTATATCTTTTCATTTTCCCATTAGATCCCTGTTAAAGTAGATGCACGCCCTGGCTACATCCTGATCACGTTTGAGAAGTGGTAAATACGCACCACTTCTCATCACTCTCCCCTTCCATGTCCTGTTTTGATTTGGCAAGCAGTAAATGAACAGGCTCTCTAGTCCTGAAGGAGGGGGGCAGAGTAAGGGGTCAGGGCAGCAGGGACACAGTAGAGCACATCACCCTCTTCTGCATCAGATTCCATCTTACCTGTCTTGAGCAGGCTGAATGGGTCCTATTTTCTCCTGCCACCATCACTTTTTGACAAATTATAGCAGAATTTTGCTAAAGACATTTGCTTTTCAACAACAGTAATGGTAATAGAAAAAATAACAGAGCTCTTCTCTGAAGCTCTGATTGAGAACAGTGCTGAAGTTGAAAGATAGTACATACAGAGAGAGTAAAAACTCAGGATTTCCCTTGAAGAACATTTGCTCTACAGGGACAAAGGGTGAAAGGGACAAAGACATAGACCCAAGGTCACACACTGGGATAATAAAGCTCACTTAACTTCACAAACCGAAAGAAATAGTCTCTCTAGATATCCTTAGTAAAGGAAAGAGAGGTGTAGGGTTCCTCCATAGCACATTCATCTGATCCAATTAGGCCCCTCTTTCAGTATGAAATGAATCCCCAGCTGGGGGAACTTCTTACATACCTACTGGTTTTACTGCCAGTGAATGTTATTGCCTCTTGCAGGCCTCCTAGGGGAGCCAAGGGAGGCTAGCACAGACTTGGGGATCTAACTTTCCCCTACCTAAATGAGGGCAGATGAACTGACCCAGAGTGGAGAACACAGGCATCGCTTTGCACCTCTGCCCATCAGTTCCTGGCATCTTTCAAGTGCCCTTTTTCTCTCAAACAGCATCTGCTACTTTCTAGTGACAGCTGAGGTTTTTCATGCATTACAAATGCAGAAAAAAAGCAAGACTCACATGGGCTCTTGCCCTGCAAATTAGTGACAAAAAGCATTGAAATACCTTAGAATCTCCGTCAGACTATGAATATTTTTTGAATGTCTTTTAAAAGTGTGGAGAAGTAATTCTCAAGGGATAAAGTATAAGTATGCAGGATTTTCTTCAGCTAAAATATTATAAAATACTTCCTACACTTCACTGAGAGTCCTTTGGAGGGGAATAATGATCACTAGCTGCGTATGAAGAGCTGAGAGGTGCAGTGGGTAAGCAAGGTCAAGGGGTCAGTATGAGAAGCAAAAAGAGGGCCCAGGCCTTTCGGTCCTGACACAGGTAGCTCTACCCTCTAACACAATATATTCTCAAAGGTCTGCCTCTCATAAGGCTTTTAACTAAGGAGAGTAGTGATGGAGCACATACTATCATTTACATCCTATATATCTTATATATACAGTGTGTCACCAGTGTGACATCTTCACAGACTTTTCAAAGGTAAGCAAACAGCATGCCAGTGAGCTGTCCATATCAGCTGAATCCTGGGAGGGTGCATCCTCCACCATACGTGTGGGTTATGGGGAAGGAGGGAATTCAGTTACTTGTTATCTTTCATTCACAGAGGTTTAGAGCTCCTACTTACTCATATATGACAACTATTTTGTTCAGTCCTATCACATCCAAAGCATTTCCCTGTATGGGTCATGCAAATGTGTTCTGTCTCCCAACTTTTTTAGTGTCCACTGTAATCATCTTTTGCATCACTGATAAAGGACAAAACCCTCTTCTTAGCTAAAGCCCTGGAGAATCAAGGCAACATCCTTAAATATGCATTATTCTTCTTGTTAAAAAAAAGCTAGATTGAAATTGCAGTGTAATTCCATGATTTGTCCTGGATGTGGGGTTTTTTTAACCTTAACCCCAAAATAGTTTTTATAATAGCTTCATGACTAAATAACTGTGGAAAGAATTGTCTCCAAGGCAGGCATTCCACAAGCCAAAGGACAAAGCATATGCTTTCTCTTTCTTTTAACCATGATTGATATAATTTTTGGTTAAGGAAAATAGAATAACTCATCCTTTCTACTCTTTAATTGACTGAGCAAACAGTATACCCACCAGCAATGATGAAAAAGCCTCCTCCTGCTTTGTATAGAATGTGACTGGCAAAAGGAGCTGCACAGATGATGAGGAAACTAGCCACCACCACAGTGAGCACTCCCAGGAGCATAAGAACTGTCCAGAAACCTCGATAAACTGGAGAAAAGGGTGTAGGAAGAAAAAGGAAAAAGGAAAAAGAATGCAATGTTTTTAAGAACTTATACAAGTTGGCTTACAAAGATTTTTCCTTTCCCCTTCTTTTATCACTTGCCTTATTAACAAATGAAACATTAATTCTGTTTTGCACATACATTATATATATCATGTGGATTAAACTGGGTTTGATTACCTTACCTGATGATCATGGAAAACAGGGTGTAAGTTATTGTGAATGAAATCCATCTGCTGAATATTTAGCAGTACCTTGTAAGATAGAAACTTGACCAAACTGACACACTTTAGAAAATGTTACAGCAAAGCTACAGCAGTGATTCTTTGGCATAAATGATTGGAATGACGGGATGCAATTATTTTACCAAAATTGTGTGGGAGAAGCAGAGAGCTGCAACATCTTGACATTCTTAGTGCCCAGACTATATCACCAATAATAATTTGTAAGTTCTTTACAATTTACAGCTGGGTAATACTCCATATATAGCCATATTCAGCAGAAATAAACTTAAGCTAGCACCAGGGAGAAACTGAAAAAATGTAAACTGTATTTCTGAAAAACAGCTAAGTGTCTTAAACCAGCCTATTTCTGCTCTAAAGCTCTTTGTATTTTATTAAATTTAAAATGTGATGTTTCAGAAGCTCCTGTTAGACAGTGCCAAGCAGTGTTGAATTAATGGATGCAGCTGGTGATAAATGAGCTGAGAGTTTTGTGACATACTCTGGCCAAAAGAGTCTTTCTAACAATTAGTTTTTAGCTGGTTAATTGCACATCCATTTAACAAAGTCATCATTTTACAAATGCTACAAGAGTGACATAAATTTCTCCCATGAATTTAAAAATTGGTACATTAACACAACCCATTAGTAAAATTATGAGTTGTAAAGATCTCCATCGTCAGATCTGAAAATCTTGAAGCACTGACAATTCAGTCAGTGAAAAACATTTCCACCCAACTGAGGGAAAGCATATAAGCCAGCTGGCAAGTCAGGAAAAGTGTATCACAAAAGAAACTGCCACTTATCATCTGACAGCACCTACTTACTGTTATGGAAAAACACAACCAAGCAACTATTATACTGGTTCATATCCTGAAAGATTCAGATTCATATAGCTTGTTAAAGGCAGCTATTCGGTAATAATTCAGGTTTGCTCTCATCTGAAATCTGAAGGCACACTACACATTAGCAGCTTGTGTTTCCCACTAACGTATTCCAAAAGTCTCAAGCTTAACTCAAAGTATACAGCATCAGCCTTGCAAATGTATTAGCTAGATCATGCTCGCCACATTACACTAGCCACACTTTTTAAATAACATCCTTTTTAATCAAACATTCAGAGACATAATTTTCCGCCACACCGATCAGCAGATTTGGGCATAAAAAGGATGAATGTGTCTGAAAGTACCTGGCAGAAGGGTTAAAATTGTGGTTTGGTTCATATCCAAGACTCCACTTCACATAAACAAAAAATTATTGGAATAGTAGGTGAGAAATAAGGCTATGGCTCAGCAAAGCAGTTAAATGTGTGTTTTGCTTTAAGTACTATACCTCTTATGGGATTTAGGCACCTGTTTAAAGTTAAACACATAGTTAAATGATTCACTTAATGCAAATGGACAGTGAATGGAGACCTAGAAAGGTAAATCTCTCAAGTCCTTCAGTCTTGGGTTTCTGAAGCAATTTCATAATATTTTACTCATGGGGCTACTTTGATAAGCTTCATTGCAGTTTCCAAGTCCATGGCACATTACTTCCTCGTTTAAAGCCTAATACCATTAAATCAATCTATAACCACCCAACTCTTTTACATGGGTGGCCCAAGGTACTTCAAAGTCATACTGCATAATAGGACACATTGGCCAAAATGGACCTTGAAAAAGCTTTATTTTTATTATTATGGTCAGTCACCTAAGTCATGGAGCAGTGTTTCTATTTTCTGAATGGATGAGGACACAAGATTCTCCAGCATTACAAAACCAGCATCCATTTTCATTATCTACTCTTCATACAGGAAAGCTTTGAAGTCTGCTTTTAGTGAAATTTCATAAGAAAAGCTTGATTTGATGCTCAAATATTCTTAGAAACAGAGAACAAAAGGAGTACAAATGTAGCTGATGAAAATTTGTTTAAACCTCTCTGTTACTATACAAGAGAAAAGCTGTTCTTCTGCTCCAACACTATTTTATGCATTATATGGGAAATACTGCTTTCACCTAGCTATCACCTGAAAGAAGCTTCCGTTCTATTACTCTACAAATAGTTATTTACTCTAGAGAGTCATAAAGTCCGATAAAGTCTGATTATCCTAATACTTCTTTATTAAGCTAATTCTGTCATTAAACATCAATTAAAAAATACAGTGTAATTGACAGGCACAAAGTCACAAATCTGTGGTTTTTCAAGCAAAATACTACCCCCTCTAATCTGCAATGCAGAAAGTCATTTGGATTATTTGTGGCCCATTGTGGCCTGAGGAAACACCCAATGAGCACTTCTACTTTTGTAAGAGAATTAAAAAGCCATCATTTTCCTGCAAAGACCGTCTTTGCTTAGACCACATTCCCCATCTTCTCTGCCTAGATGGGCAAGATAATTCCTACAAGGCTGATCATTCAAAATTACTACTCAGGCCTACTGCTTTCATTTAGCTTAGCTGTCACCTAGAGATGAACACAAAAGAGCTGGTTGAAATTAAATCTTCCTAAGAATGAAATTACTCTTCAAGTCAAAGGCTTTGCTGCTCTGCGGTTGAGACATACAATGATAGATAAAATGCAAGAGAAGCTGCTGCTCTGAATTATTCCTCTTTATATCCCACGAAAAGGGCTGACACTGTGATCCAAACTCTGTTTCAAGAAATAATGGTTTACCCATTGGTGTACCCAATGGACAAAGTGTATCTATACAAAGTGTTAAAACAGAAGTTAGCACCATTTCAACTCTCACTGAGGTAGTTCATAGGATAGCCCATGTTCTGGTCCAGATGACTAGAAGTACCCTCGTCTCTTCCAGGTACCTCACCTCAGTTACCCACCTCAAATACATGCATCATTCCAAGTCTTTCCTACAACAGAAGAAATAAAGTACAAGCACTATTGCAGAGTGCAAAGTAAACATATCTGCAGTGTTTAAAATCTTAGATACTATTGCTCTGTGTTGCAAGAGTGTTGAACAGAAGGTTTTGTAACTCGTCTTGGTATGCCACACTTTTGTTGAGTACAACATTTGCTTTGAAATGACAGGCAGGCCTAAAAATAAAAAAAGACTTAGCAGAAAACAGGAGTACACACAACTGCACTGCTGGGTCTGTATGAGAACATTATATTCCTCCAAAATTGCATGACCTGTAGTTTTCCCTGATTACTTGCTTTTCTCTCTAAAGATCCTAATTAGGTCCCTCCTAAACTTTTGCATTATTTGAAAACTAGAAGTACCTGGGTTTGTGCAAGGGACTAAATTTTGGAGAAATAGGTGAAAATTACCAAAAGCCTTGTTTTCTATTACAGTAGATCCCAGCATTGACTACAAACTGAAGTTACAGATTCATATTTTAAGATGTTACTGATGGATGATATAAAAGAAAAGCAATAACACATTTGAAAAGTTAAAGAGCTGTGTCACCTACAACACTTGTGTAGCAGTCACGCATACCTCTGGAGCTCCATAATAGTTAGTCATGAACAGCCAGGTTAATGGCCCAAAGTAATACCCTCCTACTATTGGAGATGTTAACACCAGCATCATGAAAGCACACCAAGTATTTTATTGCCCTTGATAACTTAAAGTGTTTTCAAAACACAGCCATCAGTCCATACAAGTACTGTCATCTACCATAAAAACTCCAGCAACTTAATCTTGAATTTAATATCAATATTAATTATTAAGCACTATAAGGATGAAAAACCTTTTGAAACCTGTGTGAGTACAATGCCACATAAACATTTCCAAGGATAGGCAAAATGACTTGGAAAAGTTGCCTCAAGCTATCACAGACAAGTTCACATCCGAAAGGGAAAATTTCCTGTGATCTGACTGTGGACTGTATTTTACAGTATGTCTCTTTTTACCTCTCTGTTTAATGTAGAAGATATTGGAATGCTTTTGAGAAGAGTATGGCCACACACAGTGCCAATACGGTGAAAGGTGAAGTGCCTGATCTTCTCTGCAGATAAACAACAGTAAATGAAAATACCTATGTCAGCAGTAGCACAGGACACACACCTGGAAACACGGTAAACCTTCCAAGACTTTCCTCAGCTTCATTCGGCACCCTTTAGTATCTCTGAGTAATACTTTTTTAAGAAATAACTTTAACAGTAAAACGAATACAATATTCACAGGATATTAAAATGCTTCTTACTTTATTGTGCTTGGAGGCCACTGAGTTGTCCCTTATAAGTGTGCTGTATTACAATCTGTAACAGGCAATTATATGACTGTATAACATAAGAGCATTTTTTCCCCTTAGAAATAGACTACTTCTAACATTTCACTCATACAACTTCTATTTTCAGGTTTCATTGCTGATATTTTCCAGATTACTTTAGTACTTTAGGTTTAATACTTTAGGTTAATTTCAACCAATTAACAAACTTGCCAATAAATTTGATCTCACCATTTTAGATTTAACAGTTGATGAATCAGATTTTTGCTTCAGTCCTATAAACATTGTGTATTTTCCATTAGGCATTATTTTAAATGCTGACAATGTGCCCAGTACAGGACAAAATAAGACACTAATATTCAGGAAAAACAATACTAGCAGCTACAAATCAGAGTATTAAACTAATGTGCCAGTGCTGCCCCATTAAAATGCTTCCAACTTCAGCTTCAAAAGGTGTTGGGAACACTTAGGGAACTATTGTTTATTTCCAAATTAAGTTGAAAAATATCCCCTCAAAAATAAAAATAATGAATTAGTGACTAAGTGTTAGATTTCTCACTTCTTTTTCTAAGGAATAATCTCACTGTGGTCAATGGGACTATTTCCATGAGTGAGAACTTTGCACATTTTGCAAAAACGGTCCTAACATTGTCCTATAGTAAAAGAACTTCAGAACAGTGGGATAGCCCTTGAACATCAGTGTTAAGTAATCTAATGACGTGGTACTATGCATGAATCTAGCTAGCAATGAATTGATATTAAAGTACTATGCTATTATGTTTTCAGAATAGCCTGATGGGGCAACTACTCTGGTTATGATTATGCAAATGTATGTTTATTTTAGAATATATAGGTTGCTGCTGTGGTACTTCTATTGCATGGTCTAATTTATGGGTTTTTTATACTTAGGTTGTAGTTTGTTGCACTTACGTATGTGAATCATCATAAAAATTAATCTGCTAGCAATACAATGAGGTGCTAAGTCAACTTAAGAGCTGCCCATTATAATAGCTGTCACTCTAAACCTCTGCACCATCACACAAAGTCACTAGAGTCAGGCTTCCCCTGAGTTCATTTAGAACCTGTTTCAGGTTAAGATAAATGACATGGCCTATGAATTTAAGTACATTAACTGTAAAGGATGGTTCACACAGCTTTTGAAACCATACCTTACTGTACAGCTAGGGGAAGTCCTCCCCACTCTGCCAAGATATTTAACAAAACCAGTGGATGCACAGAAACATTATAACCATGATAAAAAGATATAGCAAACTGCTATAACCATGATAAAAAGATATAGCAAACTGCAGTTTCGAAGCAGTGCTATCAAACCCTTTGAAGCTGATCATGCAGCTAACAGTAATGATTAAAAGATATCTAATATATCAAAGTATGCATTCAAATCTCCAATATAAGCATTCCGGTAGGCTTTTGTGTCTTTGCATTTCCATCTAAGGCTATAGTTCTTAACACCAAGAGCTCATAGTCTAGGTTTGTTCATCAGAATGAACTGAGCCTTCAGTCTAAAGCTTTGTAAGTCATACTTTAACACTAGACCTCCCCTTCCTCAGTGCTTTAACACAAACGTAAACTCAACATACAAAAAGATGTAAATAAACTGAGAGGATAGGTGAGCCTGTTGTGAATTCTGGCCCAGAAAACCTCTGAGCCAAATTCCTACTAAAGCCAAAGGAGTTAGGTCAACACAGAACTTGGTCCAGACACTGCACTCAAAAAGCATCAGAGATTTCAGGTTCCTCAGGCAACTTATCTTTGCCTGAGCTCTTCTAGCTGGATGGTGACACAGCACTCCAAAATCAAACCACAATTGTGTCCCCACACAAGGGACTGCACAAGGGGCTGCAGTTAAATTCAAATGCCTCTGACAAGGTCCAAAAGTCTCTTAAGCCAAATAGTCTGTAAAAAAGGCACATGCCATTACTTGCTCAGAAATTAATAGTCTTCTAAACAGAAAGTTAGATATTTTTAGAAAATGTGTTGTATACATGTTTGATTTTTCTAATGAAGTTTAAAGCTCTTTATTCAGCCATTTATTTTTCTATGAAAGAGAAAATTAAGATGACAGAAAATTTCTTGTTATCCACCCCTACTGAAAACAGAACTTGATTGACTCATTAAAAATGCAATGATAAACCTGGGGAGGAGATGTGGGCTTTTTATCATCCCCAAAAGAGAATATGTCAAGAAAGCTATGAGCCATGAAAATGGTAATATTTTATCAAGAAACAGTAGTAGAACCAAAAAAGGGGAAAATAACCTCATTTTTTTTGGTAGTGCCCTTTTATTCTATGTTTAGTTGATACAAAGTTTTAGATGCAGACAACTGGATATACAAATCAAAGATGAAATCTTATTCTTCATGAAACCAAAGTGAAGCCATTTGCCACTGGCTTTATAGAGAACCATTTCCTACACTGGAAGTCAAGAAGAAGAGGCCAACCTTCTAGCATTTCTTAATTTAGCGACTGCAGTTGCAGCAAAGTTTTAAAAACTTGTTTGCCAAATGTCATGGGCAGGATTGTCAAGCTAGCCTAAAGGAGAAACAAGTTTTGAACTAACAGAAGAGATGATGACATGACCTTCTTCATAAAAAGTTGTGAAAGACTCTTGAACAATCACACCTATTCTAGTAAATAACTCAGCTTGGATGCTGCAAATGAAATGTAGGCAAAAAAACCCCCAAACCCTCTTCAGTTTTAATGAGTTCAAAAGCAATCCAACTGTATCTATTTATACAGCAGGAATGGCTCTGAATATACTCTACCTGGGCCAGCATCTACAGTACAGCTCTGCCTACTTTTAATCTCCTAATATGAAAGATAGATAGGAAAATTATATTTGAGCAGTGGTTCTTTTGGCAAATATTAACTAAAATTAATTAAACTTTTGATGATATTCCTTCTCCTTTACTTTTTCTTTGTTTGTCCACTTCTGTGTAATCATGCAATATAATTTGAGGAACCTTTGTGAATGTATGATTGAACGGTGGAATACAAACTCTGTCTAGGCTATTAGGAGCTGATGACTCTGTCACTTTCAAACAGAAAGATAAACTGTTCTAGATGTGCCATGAAGTTACAGATTAGATCTCTTAATGGTGAGGTCTGAATTCTTCCTGGACAAACAGCTCATAATTTCTAAAAATTAACAGACCCATTATAATTCCAGTTTATTTTCTTATTCATGTCTGCAGCATAAAAATTGGATTCTAAAGACACTTCAAGGTTAGCAAAAGCATAATTACAGCTTCAGGACAGGAAGGAATCACTTAAGTACCTCAGTCAGCAAGCTCAGAGATGTGTAGCATCCATACATCCCAGGTTGTTTAAAAAGCCATATGAAATAGGTATCAGAAGCTACTTACTTCAAATATGTTTGCGTAAAGATATCAATCTGATTAAATGTAACTGATATTTTTAAGTAGTTTCTGAGTGTTGTAAAAACAGAGCTTTCTAGGCACTATTCAAACATAAAAGTTTTTTTAATGTTTATCTTTCACATATATAAAAATGTATATATCTGTTACAGTACAAGAGTTTCTCAGTGAAGTATATCTGAGTCAGTTAAATAAACTTAAAAAGCATCAAGGCTCTGCTCCTCCTTCCTCATAAAGTAAAACTGCAATGTATTTCCATATGTGGTTATTTATTTAACAAAAAAAAACCCACCCAAAAAACAAAACAAAAAAAACCCCACAAACAAACAAACAAACAAAACAAAACAAAAAAAAACAGATTTATTGAAATACCTGACAAGAAGTACTTGTTTAACGCATTCAGCCCAAGGAAGATACTATGTTGGAGAAAAAAAGCACTAAAAAGGAAATGTCTTCTTTTTTTCAGAAATTACCTCCATTCTGACATCATGTTTAAAGTTAAACATTCATTTAAGTGCTTTGTTAAACAGTGGCTTAAATATGCATGTTGTAAAATTATGAGAAGTATAAAATACCAAAACTCTGTTAATTAAACTGTGTGGAGCGATAAGGCTGTTTTATTTTGAAGCATCCAAAATGTTTACTTAGAACAATAGGCATTGTATTGATTTTCACCAAACAATACTTACTGATTGCAGAGTCATAGGAGGTTGAGTTGTGCTCATCTCGGAGAAGAGGAAATGGGGACAGGTAAGCATGTGTACAATTCTTAGAAGGTGACTGGTTGGCTAAGAATGAAAGAAAGCAAAAGATTAATATTTTACTGCCTCTAACAATTTTGTTTGTGTTGTTCAGATGGGCAAACTGAGCTTCACAGGGCAAGACTTCAGGTTCTTTCCTAGGCAACAGCTTACAGTGAATCTGGTTTGGTAAGAGATACGAGCCTTGTTACCCAAACAAGAATATTCCTTAAAAAGTAATACAGATTTGCACTCTGGGACAGTAAAAAAGCCATGCTGAAGGCACACTGCAATTTATATGTGATGCATATGTATGCTTTTGTTTGCATATGTACCTTTCTCATTTGAGGGTTAATTACAGTCTTCTCATTATTGCATGTCCAAAAAAACCAATCAAACAAACAAAATCCAGGCAATTACTTTTTCTTTTGTGAAAGAACAACGAAAATATCAAGCATCTTCAGAAAGTTTACAATGTTCATAAACATGAGTTTAATCCATGGAATTAATATCCTCCAGAAAAGGGTAATTTCACCCTTTTTATTAAATACATCTAAAAATATCAACTTCTTCCTGGTGAAAGATAAAAGCTGACTAAAACTTAAATTTTAGATTCCTGACCACAGAATTTTCCAGATAAATAACAAGGAAAATAACAATAACAATAACAAGGAAATTAACTACAATGACTATTACATTTTTCACCTAAGACTAAGCAATATATTTAGCAAAAAGATGGCCTATTGAAGTCAAGTTTGTATGATGGCACCAGCTTTTCACAAGGATTATGGAAATCTCGCAATAAGGTGAGGGAGCTCCCTAACTCAGAGGGAGTGTCCAAGACTGAAGAAGAAGTTTTGCTTGACTTCTTAATGGGAGATTTTGTTTGTAAAACACTATCTGATCTTGGAATTCTATATATCTTAGAATCTTGGATGTAGTCAAAGAAAGCAACGGGTAATCTGTGAATGTAATAGAGGAACTGCTCTGGAGATAGTGTATCCCACACCATTTTCACTGTGGAGTTGCCCATTCCCATCGTAACCCACTTGTAGCGGGTTAAGAACTAAATGGAGAAACTCTCCAAGCAAAAATTCATGGACCAGACTAACCACCAAGCTCTTTTTTCCCTACTTACCAGAAATAAATCATCTGTTCAACAGTAAGTGGCAAAAGACTGTGTAACTAAGAATGGACTCAGGTTAACAGGGCATCCATAACAATCGCAGTGTAATCTGATAGCTAAACTTGTATCATACTCTCCTGGGGTTTCCTATAGTACAGATTACAAAAGTGTGTGTCAAGAATTTATTTTAGGGTAGCTGAAGAACCTGATCCCCAAAGAAGCTATATGAAGCCTAATTATTCATAAGACAGAAGTAAAAACAAAAAACACACCAAACCCCAACAATTTTGTGAACAAATTACTGTAGATAATTTAAAAGGAAAAATTTACTTACTATACCAAAAATTCCACATGCTGGCATTATTATCCCCTACATTTCCACTAAACCAGCACCTCCAGAAGAAACCTTCATGATGGAAAGTGGCCTTCTCTCCCTACAGAGGAAGAAAAAAAAAAAGCCATTATTATACATATAATTTTTGAACAGCTGCAAGGATTAAGTTCAATTAGATGTTGAGGTAAAAAACACCACATTCATAATGACACACAACCTGTCTGAATTTAAGTCAGCTATAGCATATATAAACAGTCATTCTTTTGAAAGAATATTATATTGCAAAAGCAGTATCACGAAATAAAAATTCATTTTAGAGCTGATTATAAATGATTAAAAGAGGTTTTGAGGCAGGCTTGTAAGCGTCCAGAAGGTCAAAATGAGTATTTCAAAAGAAGTAAACACAATTCTTATACAGAAATAAATTCTTAGAAAATAAACACATCCAAGAATTGTACATACATAATTTTCATTATAAATAAAAAGTCCATACTAACCCCAGCATCTTCAGGTGCTTCTGAACAAGTTCCTATTTCTGTAGCAAGAAGCCAATAATCAGTTCCAAATGCCACCAAAAAAAGCAAAACCCCCAGAGCTGCAAAGAAGCCTCCAAAAAATATCCCCACACTAAGTTTCATTATCGAAGTTATTTAAAAAAAAACCAAAAACCTTAATTACTTAAAAGGTCAGCAGTAAAATAAAAAAAAAAAAAGTGAAAATAACTAAAAAACTGTTTGGAGAATACAGCTCATATCTGAAGTAGTTTCTCTTCACTTGACTTTCTGCCTGTGCCCTTCTTCTCAATGCCCTGTGAGTCGATTTGTGCCTCCAAATTTGTGTTCCATGTGGCTGACTCAAGTCTGACAGATGAAAAGGGCCTTCTATTTTAGGACACTGATGGCAGAGCTTTGCTCTGTTTCGCTGTCTGGGCGAGGCTGGTCAGAAATAGCTGACCTTCCCCTAACTAATCAGGGATTGACTTGAAATATTATTGCAGCTGGTGCATCAACATCAGTGAAGATGGAGATGGAGTTGCAATGGCTCTGTCCATCTACGTGAGCGGCGTTACAGAGCACTCGGTAGGAGCAAAGACTTCCAAAGTTCAGGCCTGGTGGTGAATGCTTCCTTAGCTGCTAGCAGGAAAGGAAACACCTGCAACACTTTGGAAGTTACTATAAGTCATGTTACAAAATGAAGGCTGAAATTTTTATAGAATTTTAAAATATGGTAGCCAAACTGGAGATGCCTCTGAAAAATCTATATAATAGAAATACAGTTATCTTTAAAAATTTGCATCCTACCTTTAAAGTAATAACTTTAGCAACAATAAACATAAAAACACGTAAATGCTTTATTTATTCAGATGCATCTTTTCTCCATATATCGAAAATATATGCAGTTAAAAATTCCTTCAAGCACCTGATAAAAAACTTCCATCTTTTTAAAACAAGACACTTCCCCAAACACATGCTTTGGCCATTTTAGAAAGTGATGAGGTAAAACATTTAAGTTACAAGTACTCACCATATAAGAAAAAGGCTTTTTCAATAACTTCATTTCATGCCAAGAAGGCCTTCCCAATCATCTCTCGTGGCTTACAGGGCATGCTCCTATAGATGTAACGTTTATCTATGTAATCATATAGAGTTTACAACACGCACCAGATCCTGCAGTCCTTACCCAATAAAATTTCAGTGGAATTATTTATCACCAGAGTAGAAAATTTCCATTGATACCACATACTGGGAAATACTGGGCTCAAAAGAAGAATGGAGCCAATTTACTCCAGAAAACATTTGTCACAACATTTTACTGCCAATAGAAGTCTCTCTCTCTAGAGAGACTCCTACTTCCAATATGCCAGTATTGGTTTGGACAGCGCATCACCATGCTTGAGAGAGCAAGGAAAACACTGTTTCTACCCACTCCCTTCATTTCTACACAGATGAACTGGTGCTGTGTCCTCAGTGGTTTTACAACGCTACACTATCTGCCCAACATCATACTCACATTTGTTACAAATCATATTTTATTCAAACCTGATACTATACTAATTTCATACACAAGCACATCTAATATTTCGTGGCCTTTTTGCACTTCAAAGTTTCAGAGTATGCCGAGCAGCAAATGAATATTCAAACAGACTCCTTTTGTCCTATTTACTTTTCCTGACAGTCACTGATGCAGTTCATTTTGAGACAGCAGAAAGAGGTGTTTGGAAACCTAATTTTGGAAAGTGATGTTTTATTGTTCATTATTAAAGAAAACAAAAAAAAAATCAGGAAAAAGATGGATACATAGAATGTGCTATAAAAGAAAATAAAAATTATTACTTCAGGTTTGGAATAATACTTTAACTTTTGGTCAGCCCTGAAGTGGTCAGGTAGGTGGATTAGGTAATTTTTGTAGGTTCCCTCCAACTGAAATATTCTGTTCTGTTCTGCTCAATTCTATTCTAATGTGTCAAAAAAAAAAAAAAGAAGTAGGATTCAGTTCAGCACCAACATGCCCAAATATAGACAATTTCATGTAAGCTAAATGTCTTCCCATCATAATCAATAGTGATCATGCTCAGCGGAGCCAGAGAGCAGTTCATTACAACCTAGATTAGACTCAGAGGGCTCAGCTCAGTCACATGGGCAGACACCCACCTCTAGCCAGTTCCAGAGTATCCTCCTGTGAAGGGTCCAAAGACCCCTAGATGTGAGGTTTTTACTTCTTTATCAGAGTCCCATATCAGAAATGAAGGAGTCAGACCTTTTTGCTCTGTTTCTCGGGTTGTTTATTCTTTTCTTATCTCAAATCCAAGGCACAGCCTAACCTGGCTTGTCGCTTTGGAATCCGTGGTGCAAAA
Source organism: Vireo altiloquus (assembly GCA_013396875.1). Classification (NCBI taxonomy): domain Eukaryota; kingdom Metazoa; phylum Chordata; class Aves; order Passeriformes; family Vireonidae; genus Vireo; species Vireo altiloquus. Next base: position 133,462 of record VZRF01005200.1, on the reverse strand, counting down.
AGGCATGATATCTCGTGTACAATGTATTTTTATAGACCTTTTTACCCAATCATCAACTACTATGTATAGTATTTTAATTTCTGTACCAATAACTATCTATTCTTTCTAACACGTTTCTTCTACCTCAAACTTACTCTACCAATCACCCAGTCCTACCTCAGAGCAGAACATGGAGGGGAAGTAGAAGACAGGGAGGCAAGGGACAATGCCCGAAATCCTCCATTTTGGCTTCATTCTCCTCCATACTAAAAAACCCAGTGTTACAGAGTTTCACCCTGTGATAAACTAAACTACAATCTGTGTCACACTTTCCATGCTTTCAATTCATCCAAGAGTGTTGGAAGCTTTTTCCAGGGGCATAGATCAAAGGCTGTGTTCCCCTGGGGTGCCTGGGTGGGGGGGCCTGGGTTTTTTGGACCCCTCAAAGCAACAGGAGAAGCTTTCCAACTTTCCTGGACTCCAACACCCCTGGCTCTCAGCTGCCACTCCAGAAGTGCATCCCTCTCTATTTTAAAATATCTGCTAGCCCCATGCAGGGTCTTATGTACCCCCTCTCACCTTGGATGACACTGGGACCCTCCAGGATGGTGACTGAATCATGTCTGGAAAGAGGTATACAGTTGCCTTACTGTCATCTCCTGCAGTCAGATGCTCCGGGATGTCTAAGGCATCTTCAATTGGCAGGCAGGTATGACAAGGGACTTAGACGAGCCCAACACCTTTCTTGAGTGACAACTACAGGCCAGGTTCACAACACCCAAAAGTGATCCAGGTTACCTCTGGTTAAGATGGCTGAATCCAGGCTCCATTAGCTTGTCAGGAGCATCCTGGAGGCACCACTGAGTGTTTTAGCCAGATCTCGATCAACTCTAATGGCAACAAAGATCTGTATTTCACATGGAGACGTCTGAATGCAAAAATCTGCAACTGAATCCCACACAGTGAACTGGAACTCCCAACCATTTTGCTGGTGTATGGGTGGCCTCAGAAAGAATGGGCTCAAAGTTCAAGAATTTTATTCAGTGAAATTCAAAGATACAGACAGTCACAACATAAACAAAATCCATGATACAAAGTTCTTCATTATAGCCATTAAAAAATTAATTCTGATGCACTGTTTAACATTATGCCACTTAGCTCATCCTAATTAATGGAAGGTCTTCTAACTTCAAAATAGTGAACCTTTCCAACATTATATCAGAAGAAAAAAGAGAACTCCAGCCCCCTGTCTCAGCCACTGAACCACAATCAATAAAACAAACAAACAAAAAATATCAAATTGCTAGTTCCAGTCATGTTGCACCCAGCTTCAGGACAGAAATACGTCAGTGACTCTGTGAGCCCGTTTCTGCATGAGAGCAACTTACTGTTGTGAGTAGCTTCACCGAAATCAGCTTGCATGAAAAGTTTCACTGAACTCCAAAGACAGCTGAATTAATGCCTGTGCAGTGCAAGTATTTATTTTTAATACACTGTACATGCACTCTGGTCTCAGTTTAGCATGTTCATCCTCAGAGGATCTAATTTAATTATTGTCTTTTATATTTGTGGCACATTCTCTGGCAGTGTTATCTTCCAAATACTCTAACATTGCCAGTATTATGCCCATCTATGTCAAGAATGAATCAAAAGCCATGTTAAGACTTGTTATGACACCTAAAAAACTCATGTTATCCACCACTTGAATACTCAAAGAAAGTCTTGGGGCACTTTTTATTTAATTAAATTCAATTCTGAAGGTTCCTCAGTACAAGAAAGTTTCAAGGCAGAGAAAACAGGCACAAGCTTATCAAGCCAAAACAATCATTATTCTGAATCATAAACAAAGTCATTTCCCAATTCCTTTCAAAACTCCTAAATTTCTGCAGAAATACTGTCAATTTAAACAAAAATGACTTAGCCAAATTTATCCCTGCTATAATGACAATGAAGTAATTAAATCAGTTTTAATATTCAATCAATTTAGCCAATTATGCCCAACATTCATTGATTTTGTTAACTTGTAGTGTGAAGGTTGAAGGCCCTGCATAATGGATGGATTCCAATTTCATTTAACAAAGCTGGCTAAACTTTTGTAATTTATTTCTGTTTTTTCACCAGATAGATAGAGCTAAACTAAGTCCTGAATCTGCATATTTTATTTATGTACATAATAGCTCCAGCTTCAATATAGTATCTGAGCCCCTCCTTGTATTTAAAAACAGAAAAGAGAAAAAAAAGATTAAAAAAACAATAGCAGGCTGTTTCTTTTTTTCTTTTCCATCTGAAGGGTAAAAAAAAGATATTTATGGGAAGGGGAGGTTGTTTATTTGCTTGTTTATGTTTGTGTGTGATTGAGTAAGTGTCGGGTGCGTATGTTTGGAATTGGCAGGCAGCTCCTTATCTGTGCTGGCAGATATGTCCATGATCTAAAAACAGCCTTTTAGAACTGGCTGCATGTCTCACTATATACCAAGAAACAATTTCAGCAACTGCCTCAGAGCTGAGTCCTTCTGAGACCTCAATGCTCATTTACAGTTCTGAACAGTAATGGGAGTATCTCACCCACTGATTCCTATCCTCATCCTGTCCATCTTCCCCAGCTGGGAAGGACGTTAACTATTGCACCTACATGATCACTTGTCAGCAGAGTACTAGGCAGACAAACAGCCAGATGCTTTACACAGCATACCTGCACACACCTTGTCCATTAAATGTGTGGCTGGAGTTCTGCAACTAAGCCAGTTACTTCAGGTTTGTTCAACTTGTCATACATCACTTTTATGGCACAGTCCATCTGACTTGTTTTTAGATGACTACCTCAATGTGCAAGGAACCACACCCTAAAAGTACAATTACTTTGGTTGGTTCTTGGTTTGGTTTGGTCCCTGACTAGGAGAGGGTCTGGAATAACTAGTCTGAGATATGATCACTTTATTCTTACTACTACAGTAAATCAGACCACAAGTCACAAAATCACAGAATGATTGAGCTTGGAAGGGACCTCTAGAGGTCATCTTGTCTACCCTCCCGCTCAAGCAGGATCACGTGGAACTGATTGCCCAGGACCATGTCCAGGTAGCTTTTGAATGTCTCTGAGGCTGGATACTCCAGAACCTCCTTGTGCAACACCTGCCAGTGTTTGGTCACCTTCACAGTAAGAAGTGTTTCCTGATGTTCAAAGCGACCCTCCTGCGTTTCAGTTTGTGCCTACTGCCTCTGGTCCTGCCAATGGGCATAACTGAAACGAGCCTTCCTCCATCCTCTTTATACTTTCCTTTCAGATATTTATGTAAAAACCCTCACTGAGCCTTCTCCAGGCAGAACAGTCGTAGTTTTCTCAGCTTTTCTTCATAGGAGACATGCTCCAGTCCCTCCATCACCTGAGTTGTCCATCATTTGACTCCCTCCAGACTGTTCATGTGTCTCTTGTCCTGCAAAGCCTAGAACTGGATACAGCACTCCAAGTGCGGCCTTACCAGTGCTGAGCAGAGAGAAAGGAACTCCTCCCTCAACTTGCTGGGAATGCTTTGCCTAATGTGGACCAGGATAGCATCCACCTTCTTTGCAGCAAGGGTACGTGGCTGGGTCAGGTAAAACTTGACTGGAGACTGTAGAACTATGCTGAAATCCTCTACAAATGGAGGAAATCAAGCCATTCTGAACACAAACATCACTGAGTCATTCATTCTGCATGAGCTATACTAAGGTCAGAGATAATGATGGTAAGAACAAAAGGGACATAAGCAGCCCTTATGTCAGCAAAAGCTTCAACAGGAATTCTAATAAACCAACAAGAAAAATCTTCATGAGGCATTACTTCTACACACCTCTGTGTACCCAGGATCCACTGTTAGGCACCTGCAAGAACACACAATAGACTGGCAGTCACCCTGATGAACACAGTTNTCTGCCGGGCCAAAGCGATTCTGGACAGTGGCAGCTGAGGTCCTCCTCAGGACGTAGGCAGATTGCCCCCTTGCAGGGCTAACGAGCACTGCCTGCCCGGGGAGCAGCCTGGTCAGGATCGAACCCTGAGCCTCAGCAACTTGCTATGCCGTGTGCTTAACCACTACACCACCAGGGCTCCCATGACCTATACTAAGATCAGAGATAATGATGGTAAGAACAAAAGGGACATAAGCAGCCCTTATGTCAGAAAAGCTTCAACAGGAATCCTAATAAAGCAACAAGAAAAATCTTCATGAGTCATTACTTCTACACACCTCTATGTAACAAGGATCCACTGTTAGGCACCTGCAAGAACACACAATAGACTGGCAGTCACCCTGATGAACACAGCTGCAGGGTGTACATGCCACTTGGACCCTGTCTCTCTGTGCTCAGGACTTTGACACTCTACAAAGCATCACAGATTTATTCAGCCACAGAAAGAAGACAAAACTTCAGTATGACTGAGTGGATCACTCTGTGTCATATATCCCATTCTATATTATAATTTGAATTAAATCTATATTAGATAAACGAGGTTAAAAAATGGCAAATCACAATTTCTTTTTTAATTGTGTCATAACAGCGATTCAAGGTGTGATGAATCCATGTCCCTGCAAGCTGGGCAAGATAACTAGAATCATCAGAGGTACAATAAGGTGCATCTGAGTTCCTTTATCACATCACCATCATGAGTGCTCTGAATTTTTTACACAATTATAGGAAAGCCAGGCCAATGCCATTAATGTTTCCTGCAACACTTTGAAGTCATGACACATCACATGTGTAACTTACACAGAAATGAATGAGTTGCCTAATTCCAGGCAGTTTCCTACGAAAGTAGTTATGCATAAATAATCAGAAATTAAAAGTTGGAGTATTCTTCACCATTTTTATTGCTGCCCTACATGGGTCCTTCCCAGCAGGACACTATTATGAATCTCACTCTGAGGCTGTAACACCTTCCATTTGTTGCATAGACATTTTTGAGATATATCCAATATATAAATATTTTTGGATTTATTCAGAAAGCCTGAGGAACTAGCCTTTAGTTCTTTCTGTACCTCTCCAGCTTCTACAGAGCCACTGACCATAAAATAAATAATTAAATAAATAAAATCATAGACTGGGTGAGGGATGTGTGGGGGGAAGGTGTGTGACATACGGGTACTGTAATATGACAGAAAAGAGACTGAAGTCAACAGGAGTCATCACAGCCACCTTCTGCTTCAGAGCAGGATCCATAATAACTAAACTATTCCCCATGTATTTATTTTATCTGTTAAACATTAAAAGATAAAATGTATTATTTTATCTGTTAAACATTAATTGAAAGACACACAGAAAGTTATGCGGCCTTAGTTATGCTGCCATGAAAAACTCCAGAAGGGAAGAAGTAGGCCTGATGCCTGAAATAATTCCTTCCTTTAACAAGCTGTTTTATAAATGCTTTCTAAGTCTCTCTGGCATACCCACCTGATTCATTTACAGATTTGAGGGTGGAATCAATTAAGAGGTTTCTTTCCACATTCCTTAAAATTGCAGATCTTTTCAGACAGATTACACTTTAAATGTCTTTAAGATTAACAGCAGATTCCAAACTCAAGTTCATTTACAAGTACCTCTTAAAATGTTCTGGACCACTGGATTGTAACTTTTTCTACTTGGCTCAATTTGTATATGAAAAGTTGAAATGACTGTTGAAGTTCCCCTAATGATCTGAAGCAGTAAACCAGAATGAAATAAGTCATTGTTAGATTCACTAAATTTGATGACAAATTGCACATTTGGGGGTCTTGACCTTACCTATTTGTAAAGCAGGAATTCAAGAATATATTCCATTTACTGGAATGAATCAGTGTAGTTGTCTTAGATCTGTCTCACAGAAGTATTTTAAAAATTTTATTTAAGAATTTATAAGGTTTAAAATTTTTCCCCTACTGAAGGAATGTAAGAATCTTTTTTTAAAATAATTTTATTAGCTTTCAGATGACTTCCATCACTGCTTTCACTATGTCAGGGCTTGGAGCATACACAGCCACAGAGCTAGCTCAGGAAGGGCAGCTGCAGACTGCCTCAGGCCCTAGCTTGGGAGGTGACACCAAACATTTACAGATGTTTTTACTAAAAGGCTGAAGATTCCTCACCCCTTCCCCTCACGAGCTAACTGAACCTCAGACATTCTCCCACAGACTAGTTCTTCTCACACTCATAATCTGAGGCAAGAATAGCCCACCAAGGCTGCAGATAATCAGATCTCTGGCAGCCCAACACTGAAAGAAATGTTCCTTCTGCCATTAAAATATCTTTTTTTAAAAAAAACACCTTTAAACCGTCTCTGTTTATTCAAAATTGATCTTCACTTAGAACAGCAGACCTAGACACAATGTTGCATTAGTATACAAACTGAGAAACTGATACAGATTTACAGTAATAAGGTTTTCCTGCTTTTTTACTTTCTCTATTTCCTATCAAAAGATGGGCACTTTTTCCAGGGGGCACAAAATAGCAACAAACTTACAGTTGCTGGCTGAGTACTATGACTACCAAGTTCATCTCATAATCACTGTCACCACAGAGACGTGCACCTCCTCATGCTTTGTTTGTAGCATGATGCACTTCACACCTGTTTTACTTACACATAATGGGAACAGAGTACTCCGATTGTGTAGTGACAGTAGTCTGCATATTCTTCCTGGTTCTAGCATTATCCATAAAATCAATAATGTTTACTCCATTGCTACTACCAGGTCATGGAAAAAAATAAATAAAAGGATCATCCAGCTAATTCTGGATACATATGCTGCTGCTTGCCATTTCAGAGTATCTACTGCATTTCCATTTTTAAGAATCATCCAGTAACAAGTCAAACATCTTAAAGTAATGTAAGTGTACTATATTGATAATATCATTTTAATCAACCAACTATGTAATTCTGCCCCCAAAGATATTAGACTAGCTCTATTTTCCATTGGACTCTGATAAATTGTCTTCATTGTATTTCATTCCTTTAATTGCTAGTCAATTCCCTTATCAGTCATAAAATCACTTTATTTGAGAACATTTATCTTAAGATTTCTTTATTTGAGAGTCTTTATCTTAAATTTTGTAATTGCAATGACAGAACATGAGCGGGAACCTTGAGGCAGATGAAATCATCTGCCCTTTGTTCAAAGGAAACAGAGATATTTATCACATTTACTATACTTAAAACCTTTTTCTTATATATTATGTAATTATGTAAGCATGTAATATGCACAATTCTTTAGCAATATGATCAAGTTCGCCAGGACAAAAGCAGCAGAGATCTGTAAAGGAAGAGACACACATACGTTCTCTAAATGCTTGGTTTCTTCCATGAACAGTTTGCATTGATGTCATAAAGTTCAGTTATTCTCTGCTTTACAAATCATTCTGCATAGAGATAGCTTGAAATAACATATAAAACTAAGGGTTTCCATTGTCAGGGAATTCGATATTCCTGCCTGCAATATTTTGTTCCCATCATATTCGATCATTCTCATCTTCAGAACCTGAGAAGAATGCAAAATAGCTAACAGGTTTCAGAGACTTATGGCAGAGACTAACACATAAAATCTTAAGAATATCAATTGGGCTCAGTGTTTCCATAGAAGTCAATGTCCCTCAGACCCCAGGAAAAGTACCTAAACCCTTGCAACATCTTTTAATCATCCATCTCTTTAATTGTTCCTTCTAATAAATTTTCAGGCATTTTCCATTTCTTCTATCAGTTAAAATGACCAAGGGTAAAATTAGCACAGTATTGAGCAGACAATGTAGCGGCAATTCCCAGAATGCTCTAATATTTCAGTGTCTTGTCACCATTTTGTCAATTTCAGGGGAATTGTGTGCAACTGATCTCCGTTAGTGTTGTATCCAGAATTTTAAAAACCTCACTGAGAGAATTTGTTATTCAAAGTGGCCTCAAAGAGATAAATTAGTAGGACATATTGGTTAACCCAACACTAAAACACAACAGCCAGTGGGATATTAAATAACTGAGTTATTCTTGTCTGGACCCTGATAACATCTTTGTCCCTATGCATATACCAAGTCAAGTTTTGCCTCGGTATCTTATAAATAAGCTGCATATCCAGAAATATGTCTTGCTTTGCAGTTTTGGTGTTTTGGAGTTTTTTTAACTTAAATTTTAATAACCATAAGGAAAACCGCATTCCCCTCTACTTTTTGGGGTTTTGTGACCTAAATCTGTAAAAGATCCTCAACCCTGTGGTATTTAATTCTTCTGAAAACATGAAGATAGAACTGAAGTTATTCTATTGTCAGTTATTGAATGATCATCCTCAAACTTTATAACTCGTGCTAACTTTTAAAACATAGGAGTCATCAACACTTTTCAAATGTTTCTTCTTACTGATAATCAAAAACGAGTTAAAGCATCTCCTGTCCCCTTGTGCAGCACTTTCACTGATCTCTGGCCAAGCAACTATAGAAAAGAGCACCTCTGACTCCAACATAAATTGCATGACAATTGTTTCCACCAGTGCATCTGAGAGATTTATAAAAGAAGTTTCACTGCTTTGGATGCAAATGCATTATAACATAGTAGTCATCGACAATTCCAGCTATCCCTGACTTTTAACAAAAACACAGCACAGCAGACAATGTGCTGAGCGGAAAGAGGGACTTCCTTGGCTCAGTACCACCACCATCGGCCACGTAACAAGAACACACTCTGCTGCCAGAAACACTCGGTGCAGGCACCGGGCTGAGCCCGAGGGATGGCCGAGGAGCAGCAGCGCTGCTTTCCACACGGATAAGCAGGATCCGAGGTGCACGGGCACAAAAGTCACCTTTCTACAGAAACCACGAGAACGGTGCAGGGGATCCACTACCATGCATATTTGTTTCCAAAGCCTCTCGGCTCCACCAGCCTCTTCCTGCCCTCCACAGAGCCTCAGGCCCCGAGGGGGCGGGTTGCAAAACTCTCCCGGTACAAACAGGCAAGAGGGCAGGAAGGGCAAAGTCCTACAGAGGTGTGCGTGGGAGGGTGGAGGCACGGGTCCCGAGGCCGGCAGGGACTCTGACATTTCCTCGTCTTCGCCCGAAAAGGAGGACAGCCGGAGGACGCGGTGCCGAAGGCAACAGCACGCCGCGGCTCTGCCCCGCCGCCTCCCGCTTCCGCCGCGCCGCGGGCGGGCACTGCGCAGGCCCGGCGCCGCCGCCGCCCGCATGGAGGAGGAGGAGGATGAGGATGGCGGAGGCCGGAGGGCCGCGGCGAGCCCGGCCGCGCCCGCCCGCTTCGTGCGGTGCCTCTACGCGGTGGGATTCCTGGTAAGCGGGCGGCCACGGGGCCCTCCCCGCGCGGCCTGCGGCGGGCGGCCGAGCCCGGGAACGCGAATCTTCTCCTTCCCACTCCAAGGCTGCCGGGTTCTGGGGTGCATCGCTGCAGCCGCTCCTTGGGAATGCCAGTGTTTGTAGCGGTGGTAGTGTGGAGCGGCTGTGCTCTATTACACGTGCAAACAGCCCCGCAGTTTGATATACAGCTCGGATTTTTATCCTGTGAATGGCATGGAATAGCTCAGCACCCTAAAAGCTGAGTCTTACCTTGTGCTTTTAAGAGAGTTGTTCCCTCTTGCCTTGAAATATCCGTGGTTTCTGCAAATTTACCAAAAATAAAACCCTAAAAATATGTTTTTTCTAGGGAAAAAAAAAAGTCCCTTATTAAAAGAACACAGACTTTAAAGAAGGTTCATATTCTGCAGCGATTCCCGAGCCTTAGGAAAGTGTCATTTAATTTATTTGAAATTAAAAGCGATGACTTGGAAAATGAATACAAAATGAGTACGAGTTCGCACTGTGAAATGTCAAGATACTGTCTTATCTGCTTTTAGGTTGGGTCATAGAAACAACCCAGTTGGTTTGTGTCTTGGAGCAAATACCGCAGTGAAAAGTGCATTAGAACAAGCTTTGCTTCTTTTAATTGACACTTAAATGCTGTGGCTCTCCAGCCCTGTAATAGCTTGTTGACACTGAGCTGGGGCACACAAGAAAATCAACCGAGTGTGCTTTTAGAGGGTGTGGTGATGTAAACTTCCTGTAGCCAGACAAACAAATACAGCGTATCTATCAATCCACATCAGGAATTACACGTGAAATGAAAAGTAACTACCCATCAGAGGATAGTGGTCATAGGCTCTACCTGCATGCCTATGACAGTCCAGTACAGCCAGGGTATAGTCTGAGGCTTGTAGTTTTTAATGTCTCTGTTGACGACCTGGACATGGTCACTGAACCTCTCTTCAGGTTTGCAGATGACATCTGAGATTGTGTTACTGAAGGTGTTTGTAAGTAGTGTGCTCTGTTTGTTCATGCTAATATATTTAATGATTCTAACCTTGTAAGCCTCAACTTCAACCATCAAAAAATAATTAATGACAGACTCTGAGAATTCACTCAGTGATACACATCGTTACAGTTAGTCAGGCTTTGAGGTAGTTTAGTTCCGCTCAAGCAGTCAATGATGAAAGGTGATGTTGCTCCAGTAGACCTTCTCCAAGGGACTGGATGCTGTGCCAGATTGTAGTAGTACTAAAAGAACTACTTGGTCCGTGTGGTGAACTTAACAAAAGCTAATAAAGCTAAAGGAACAAGTAGGAGATCCTTGTACTGCTCAGGATGGGCAGTGTCCTTTACCCTCCTCTTGCAAAATGTTTTTCAGTTATGCTTTGCTTTTTTTTTTCTTTTTCACGTTTCTGTCTTTTCACTACATTTCTTAAGCTATACACAAAGGCAGTCTGTTAGTAGGTTTAAATCTACTGTGGCTTCTTCCCCATTGTGATTCAGTTAAAATACCGTTTTTCAAAATATACATTCTTTTGCACAAATAAAAAGTATTTTTAGGTGGTTGAAATTAGACCACTTTGAATTTAAAACTCTGGTACGAAGTACTTTTCTTGTTAAACAGGTAAAGTTTAATGTATATTAAAGGAATATTTAATGTTTAAATATATACCTTCAGAAAGATTGTATCTGGAGTGGGGGGAGAGGATTGATGTTTTCATAGGTGTAAGTCCTCTGTGAGGCAGTCCTTTATATTTCAGTTTATGTGTTTTGTAATAGAAAAATTTTCTTTTGACCTTTTGTTGATACGGAGATAATTTTTTGTTTGTTTGTTTGTTTAATTAAGCCAGGTTGCCATTGTCTTTGTGAGAGTTAAACTTTTCTTGACTTCTTTTCAGGATTTATTTGGGGTGAGCATGGTTGTTCCTTTAATGAATCTTCATATCAAATCTCTAGGAGCAAGTCATACAGTTGCTGGAATCATAGGTGAGTTGCAGTACTTGATTTACGAAAGAGTAAGACAAGGCCTGGATTATGCCTTATTGCACATTGGACCTTGTAACATAATTCTTCCTTGCTAATAGCATAATAAAAAGTAAGGACAGTTTCAAAGTAAAACTGTAAGGGCAGCTATACTGTCTTAGATCCAGAGACCTGTCCAAACTCATGCACTGACAGTAGCCAAAAGCATGTGCTTGGGAAAAAGCGCACTTGGGAAGAACAAGGAAGTCTTGCAGTAGCATTTGTACAGCTCCTTTTCCAGCATCTAAGAATTCACAGCTTAGCAATTTTGGAAGCCAAAGGTGTTGCTTGTAGTTTTATTGTTATTTACACTTTGCAAATGGTACTTATTTTTTCCCCTACTGCTGCTTCTCCAAAGCTTTCCAGTGTCCATGATTGTTCCCAGTTTGATTAAAGTCCTTACAGCTGTCTTGGCAAAATACTCACTTTCAGGAGTGTTTACAAATAAATTCTAAATATTTGGAATTCTATCCCAAAGTATTTAGTAATAAGGTAAATTCTGTGGCTTTACAATGCCTTTTCTGGTATTGTTCATGGTGTGGAGTGATACAATATATTCTTTATGTGGTTGACATGGGAACTGTTATTCAGTTTTATTATTTTACTTTTTTATAGAACACGTTTCATGAAATAATTCTGCTTTTACACTGAGTTGACAATATTATTTTAAGCAGCAACTAATCAGAAATATGTTTTCATTTCAACAGTCTGCTTTGATTTTTAACTTTAGAAAAAAGCTGGAGTTTGAGGTTATTCTTATAAATGAAAGAGTCTGGCAGATGTTTCTCTCAGCTCCTCTTTGTTTTTTCTCTTCTGTCACTAAGTGCTGCTGAACTCCTAGCCTCCAAAATGAGAAAGTAGGGTCTGGGTTTTTGAGGGCTTCTGTGGTGCCTTGTAGTAGACTGAAGCACCAAGTGGGAAGTCCCTTTCAGTAGTGAAATTCTCTCCTGATTCTGAGAAAGCAGTTATAAATTCCATGATCTGTTTTGTTTAATACACCGTACAAAGCAACATCAATTTACCTTACATAGTTTTATGACTTTTCAGCACTTTTTTCTTTTTTATTTTGTCATTCCCTGAAACTCTTTCCTTGATTAAATGCTAAACTCCACCCTTGGTTTGTCCTTCTCCCTCTTCCCATTCTTCTTGTAAACTATTCCCAGAATTTCACATATTCTCATCATTTTAAATTTTGTGCAGTTTTCATTTAAAAAAAAAAGCTTTATTTTTAACACTGGTATTTTGTTTGTTTTAGGATCTCTCTATGGTGTAATGCAGCTATTTTCCAGCACATTTGTGGTGAGTTCTAACACTGCATTCCAGAGCACATTGGTATTTCTATAGATTGTGTGGGGAAAAAGGGTGGGGTTAATAATAGCATTTCTTGACATTTTGAAAATGCATAAACTGTTCATATAAGCACTTTGGTTGGAGGGACCAATTTTCTGCTTGCATGAGAAATGTCAGTTTCATTTATAAGGAATTGCCAGGTTTTTCAGACCCAAACAGAACACAGTTTTTAGACAAAAGCTAGAATACAGATTTTGACTGACACATCACTGAGCAGGTCACAGTTACACAGGGTTGTCTTTTCTGGTATTGGTGCTAGTAAAGCAGTTTCCTTCAATGCAGCAGCCTGTCCAAAAAGCAGTCTCATGAGTCAGCTCTTCATAGCCTGTGATCTAGTTTGTTTTCCCTGCTTAATGAGCCTTGTAATTCACTGTATGGTCTAAAATTAATCGTTGCGTCTTTGCCATTTGTTTGGTTTTGTATTCTATTAGGTATTGATTTTTTATATCCTACTATTACCCTGGTACTAGTTTTCTAGTTTTGAAGAGAACAGATTATGAGAATGTCTCATAAAAAACTGTTTCAGGGTTTGCTCTGCAGGCCACCTGGGATAATTTCCTAATATTGTTTTGTGGCATTTTCTTTGAATTCCAAGACCATTGTCTACTGTCTTAAAAACTATTTCCTCTTAGGAATCAAGGTGATTTATAAGCATGATAAATGCAAGTTTTCTGTTTGCCCCCTGCATAGCTACTTCTTACCTGCACTCAGATGACAAACTCCTCACAGCCAAGATCATTGCTTTTAGGATTTTCCAACAAGTGTCTAATACATAGCAGCCAGTGATGCAAACAACTATTTGTGGTTGATTATAAGATTTTCAGAAGACTGTTACCAGTAATATTTTGTGATATTTATTGCAGGACTGTCTTTTTAAAAGGGATTTTTTTTAAAAAAAGAAAAAAAGCTTTATACATAACATTAAATGGAATCATAGTTTTGGCAGGTACCATGCCAGCATGGCAGAACTCTGCTTGTGACTTCCAGATTTTGAGCTCTTAGGAATGCTGTGTAATAAGCTTATTAGGCTTTCATTGACAGTTCTTTGATCTCTTTTCTCAATTTAATTTAGAAGTACTGATTGATCGCTGCACATAGATTAGTGTTATAAAAAGCTAATCTTTCTTTCCTGCTTTGTGAAAGGGCTGCTGGAGTGATATAGTAGGAAGACGGTACTCCCTGCTTGCTTGTATTCTTCTCAGTGCACTGGGTTACTTCCTTCTTGGAACATCCACCACAGTGTTCCTGTTTGCCATTTCTAGAGTCCCTGTAGGTGAGTAAACACTTGGCATTTTGCAGTTTAAATTCCCTGTAGTCTCAGCTTGACAATTACTATGGGAGAAATCATGGTAGGTGGATGGCTGCATAAGCATAATCACCCCACAGCACCAACTGAACCTTAGTATCGGAAAAGTCTCTACAAATCAAGAATTCTCATGATTTTTTCCTGCAAGTAATTTGAAATGTTGAGGCTTAACTCACCAGACAGCTAAACCTCACAAAGCTGCTTACTCTAACCTAGCAGTGAAGAATTTGTGATTAATGTAATTTTAAAAATACAAATTATACAGACTTCAACCATTGTTTTTTGAGATACCTTCTGTCCTTTTTTCTTTCTTTTTTTTGACTGAGAAATACATGTTTATTAATTGGTTTCTATTTTGTTGCAGGTATTTTCAAACACACACTTTCCATCTCTAAAGCCCTGCTGTCCGACCTGGTTTCAGAGAGAGATCGCCCTTTGGTAATGGGACGCTTCAATGCAGCCTCCAGCGTGGGCTTCATTCTGGGACCTGTTGTTGGTGGCTACCTTGCAGAGTTTGAAGGTGGCTTTTACCAAACGTCCTTCATCTGTGCCTCTATCTTCCTTCTGAATGGTGGTAAGTTGTACGTCACATATTGCATCTTGGGTCCCTTCATTCCTCACTTTTGGGTTTTTATGCCATCTGTAATACCTTGCATTCATAGTGTGTTTATCATCTGTGGCTTAAATATTTTGTATACCAATACTGCTCTTTGAATTTGAATTTGTGTGGAAGGGTGGGAATTTTGAAACAGTTATCCTCCAGGTGCTTCTCCTTTGTTTTGCCTATATCCCTTTTACATTCAGACACAAATGGGAATTTTTGATGTGCCCAAAGATGAAGACTAGAAATCAGAATTTTGGCTTTAGGTATTAGATTTGTTTATATGATGTGAGTGACATCTCAGTGTTTTCCTTTCTTGCTTTCACTCCATTTAAAATTGAACTGATACTGTGAATAGCTCCAGACTTAATATTTGCAAACTTTTTAAGGACAAGTATTGTTGAAGTCTTTTGTTACAATCAAACTAATGTCTTCCGTGTAAAGTTGATGCAATTGAATGAAATCAACTAATTTCTTGATCTATATAGGTCTTGTCTGGATGTTACCCTGGAGTGAAGAAAACCCTGGCAATAGGGTGCCTTACCAAGACAAAGGAACAAACGGTTTCTCAGCAAAATCAAATAATGACCTGCACATGAAATCAGCTACTAGTAGAGCTGTGACAAACAGTAGTTTTTTTCAGTCTTCATGGATCCAAGTTGCAGCAGTGCTGAAGAAGATCAAAGGAATTGCGTGCTCTAATTTGTGGGATGTATTTTTAGTGCGATTCCTGATGTCTGTTGCTATTCTGCTGTACTATAGTAATTTTACTCTGGCTTTGGAAGAGAGATTTGGGGTGAAACCCTTGTTTGCTGGATACCTGATGAGCTATAGCAGTGCACTTGGAGTCCTGGCTGGTTGTCTGCTCGGACCAATAACAAGACTCTATGGGCACAACACTTACAGACTTCTGTTGCACTCCAGCAGTTTTACCTGCCTGCTGATTCTCCTGTATGCGTCAGCAGTGAGCTTATGGATGGTCGTTTTGTCCTCCACGTTCTTGGCCTTCTCCACTACCATAGGCCGTACCTGTATCATTGATCTGGAACTGACTGTTGGTGGGAACGAGGCCAGCGGTACACTCCTAGGTGTTGGACAGTCTGTGACATCAGTGGGACGTATTATTGCCCCACTCCTTTCGGGAATTGCTCAGGAGTTCAGTCCTTGTGGCCCTCCGAGTCTAGCCGTGGGACTAGCATTAGTTGCTATTGGGATAATGAATGCGAACAAACAAAAATATTGTAGTCATGGGAGCGTGAAGTTAAAAAATCAGTAGTCACAATTTGGGTTGCACAGATGTATCTTCACCTGCCAGGCTTGTACAGTAATTACATGATTTTTAAAGGGAACACATTATGTTCACGTGGAAGCAAGTACATATTCATATTTCTGCTGCAGGAATGTTAACTCTAGACAAACGTTATTCAAGCTGGTGCCACTAGGACATTTCTAAGAGGGGCAGATGTTGCTATATTGTAGTGGCTGTGGTTTTTTAAAATGGATTTTTAACCTTCTTGGAGGGGAAAAAAAGAATGTCAGGAAACGCACAAATCCTGCTTGTAGCTCATTTTTGAAAAAGCGTTTAGATTGAAAGATTGTTAAAAAAAGGTGAATCAAAGGTGAATTTTTGTTATATTAATCAGAAGGACAATTTGTAATATGTTCGGCCTTAGTTTCTTACGCTGTGGGCTGTTTCCTTTTGTCTGTTGTGACAGTAGCTTATATAAGAGTATATTTGCTTATGTGATTTTTTTGTAGCATATTTTGTCCACAAATCTTTCTGCAGACCATGATTAGGCACTTTGGGGTAATCATGCTGATTCCTGGTCTTTCCCAAGTAATAGAATTGTGTATATGCTAACTTCATGTACTAGAAGACCTAATTTTAGAATAATATAAGGCCATTCAGACTGAAAATGAGGCTGAATTTAAGTTTTATTGAAATTTGTACTGGTGACTTCTGTTCAATAATAACTTCTACTGAGCAACTTCGTCGTAAATTATTTGTTTAAATTTCCTGTGAAATTTTTCTACCTTCATTTAAGAATAAATTTTCTTCTTAATTGTCTCAAATGACTGTAAAGATGTGCTGGAGCAACTAGCAGTAGTTCATGGATCTGGATTAATGCATCCTGTCTCATCTCAGGCATAAGTAACATTTCAGTGACAAGAGAAAAACAGTGGTGTTGGTATTTTAGTCTTCATTTGTGTGCATGGCTTAACTGAAGAGAGGTTAACTCAGAGCTATACAGAGTTGTAGCACTACTGTGCTAATTACTGTTCAAGCTCATTACTTGCCAGTCACCGTTGTTTGTATTTCATATGAAACATGGGGAAAATGTATTTTGCACTGATCATGTTCCATATGGGCTTCATTATATTGCTTGATGGCAGTACAAAGTCAACTATGTGTAAGTGTTTGGTTGGGGGGGTTTTGTGCAATTTAGTTATCTCCTTGAACACATCAGTGCAAACACTCTTCCTGCTTCAGGTGAGTTGTAGATGGTATTCTGCGTTTTTTATTTTCATTTTCTTCTTTACCTTTTCCACTGCCTACTAGCATTCAAATATTTGAATACTCAGCGATTCCAGTGGCAGCACCATAGAAATTCATATATAGAACTCTGAATTGTTTTATTTATTGACATAATCAGTGTCTTTTTACTACTGTGATTTCAGTACATACCCTCAGAATTCTTTATTACGATAATCTGTGTTTCATTTCTCTCTATGAGCTTGAGGCGATTTCAAGTCTCTTATCTTCTCTTGCCTTTCTTGGTAGATGCCCAAAACATTATTGCTCTAAATTTCCTATTTTCTTTCTTTCCATATTTTATTTTTTTTTTTTCTTTACCTAAAACCACCCTTCTGTTAGTAAGGGACTTCGGTTTCGCATCTTTAGCAAGGGGTTAAGGAAAAAGGTTGAAAAAAAAATTAGTATATATAAATGATAGAAATGATTTTTCCAATACTTGTTGATTATATGATGTAACATAACATTTACCCTTCTAAGTTGCTGCACTGATTTAATCTGACTTCTGTAACCATCCATACTAATACATATCCTACTGAATATTGGTTATAGAAACCTCACAGTTGAGAAGTCTGTGGAAGCTTATGGTCTTGGGGACATGTTGCAACACATTTTACAGAATCTTTTTACCTGTAGACCAAAATGATTTCTGAAGTGCCACAGAAACATTTCTTTTCTGTACAGGTACAAAAAAATTGCACTATTTTTTTTTTAAGGGCTATAAATAAAATGAAGTGACATTCCACATGTATCATTTTGTTACTGTTTTTTTTCCATCTTCCTCTGCTGAAGCTACAGCACAGAAGAGAAGTGTTCAAGTCAACACAAAATGCATTTTTTTTTTTCCTCAAGCTATGGTTAAAATCATTTGAATCTCTCTACAAAGGGCACAGGAACTAAGGATTCAACCAAGAAGTGGCTTGGCAGTGTATGAAAAAGAAAAAAATAAAATGGAGAACTCAGCAATTTTGAGATGAAGTCCTTAAAGCTACTGTTCATTAGTTCCCGGAGGCCACATTTGCACCCCTTGGGTTGCCTCTTAGTTGCCATAATTATGAAAGTTCAGAAAGTGAAGATTCAATTACATTCCTGCAGATACAGAGATGTGATTCCTGCTTTTAAGTTGAGGGAGGAGCAGTTCCAGCTAATTTTGGCTACAGTCTAGTGGGCAAACTACTGAATTACTCAGCAATTTCTTGAATCCAGTTGTAGTATCTGTAACAAACCAGATTTGAATCTGGACTAAAGGAAAACAGTTTCTGCCAGCAAACCACTGCAAATTAAGATTTTTCTCTTGCTTGCTGTTACGTTATTTTGGGTTGGTTTTCTTGGGCCTGTAGGAAGGGTTGGGTTTTGGTTTGGTTTGTTGGGTTTTTTTTTGCCCTTTGCCCTTCAAAATTTTCCCTTTTTGTAAGTAAAAGTAAAAAAAGTAAAAGTGACTTTTTTGACCATTTTGATCAGCTCATGTTGAAGAGGCTGCATATACAAAATAGTCATTTATTTCTGTAAGTCAGCTGGTATCATGATATGTACTGATTTTGTTGCTTTTAAATTATGAAGCAAATATAAGATCTTTTTTCCTGTTGGGGTAGGCTGTGTACTTTATAAACATACCAGTTGTAGGGAGTTGACCCTGGCTGGACACCAGGCACCCACCAAAGCCACTTCCCTCTGGAACTGGACAGGGGTGAGAAAATATAACAAAAGACTCATGAGTTAAGGACAGGGAGAGATCATTCACTGACTACTGTCATGAGAAAAACAGAGTCAGCTTGGGGAGATAATTGAATTTATTACCAATCAAAATCAGAGCAGGATAATGAGAAGTAAAATAAATACTAAAAACACTTCTCTGCCACCCCTCCCTCCCTTGTAGGCTCTATCTCCTTCCCAGCTGCAGCACTGGGAGATGGGGAGTGAGATGATCAGTTCATCACATGTTGTTTCTGCTGCTGCTCAGAGAGGA
Organism: Vireo altiloquus; assembly: GCA_013396875.1. Classification (NCBI taxonomy): domain Eukaryota; kingdom Metazoa; phylum Chordata; class Aves; order Passeriformes; family Vireonidae; genus Vireo; species Vireo altiloquus. The sequence continues at coordinate 114,429 of VZRF01005200.1, read as the reverse complement.
GTCCTGCTGCTGCTGCAGCAGCTCAGTCCTCCCACAGGAGACAGTTCTCCACGGATTTCTGCAATCCCACAGGCTTCAGTTCTTCACTAACCATTCCAGCATGGGTCCCTTTTTCACAGGGTGCAGCCCTTCAGGAACAGACTGCTCCAGCGTGGGTCCCCTCGGAGTGACAGGTCCTGCCGGCAAACCTGCTCCACCGTGGGCTCCTCTCTCCATGGGTCCCCAGGTCCTGCCAGGAGCCTGATCTCATGTGAGCTTCCCATGGGGTCACAGCCTCCTTTGGGCATCCACCTGCTGTGACATGGGGTCCTCCAGAGGCTGCAGGTGGATCTCTGCTCCCTGTGGACCTCCAAGGACTGCAGGGGCACAGCTGCCTCACCATGGTCTTCAGCGCAGGCTACAGGGGAATCTCTGCTCCAAAGCCTGGAGCACCTCCTCCCCTCCTTCTGCACCGACCTTGGTATCTGCAGGGTTGTTTCTCTCACTCCTCTGTTCTTGGCCACAACTGCTTCTAAGATGTAACTTCTTTTTTCCTTCTTTAATATGTTATTAGCCACTGATTGTCTTGGCCTTGGCCAGCAGTGAGTCCATTTTGGAGCCAGCTGCCATTGGCTGTCAGACAAAGGGAAAGCTTCTGGAAGCTTCTCAGAGAAGCCACCCCCATATGCCCCCTTCTACTAAAACTTTGCCATCCAAACCCAATACACCAGTTCTGCAGATGTCCATTTCTTGTCCAGTTTTCCTTCTTCTGAATTTACCCACTGCAGCACCATCATGGAGGTCAGTACCATTCTCGTATTCTGAGAACAAGTTGATTATTGAGCAGATAATGCAGCAACAAAACAGGACAAGTGGTGTTTATGATCTGGCTTGCTTGTTACTTCAGCCTCTCTGCAGTGCTATTTCATTCCTGCTGCCAGTCCCCATTTGGTTATGGGTGTTGCAGGATAACCCTTGGGTAAATGATCTCTATAGCTTGGCACTTTCTCATTTGAAAACCCAAAACTTGCCTGTGCTGTTATTGCTATAATATTGAAGACTCATTCACAAAGAGCTGATCGTGAGTGTTGCAAGATCTTGAATCTTGTAAGATTCTTGTAAGATTGGAGCCTGAACTTTGAGAATCAAATGATTGTGAGTGGAGGTCAGACTGTTTTTAGAAATGAAAGAGTATACCGTTTATTTTAAAGGGAAGTCCTGAAACACTTCTGTGTTAATTTACAAAGAGAAATTAATTCAAAATTTTAATTATTTTAAATCTCAGTACCAAGGAACTATTTTTTGAGATGTGCTACGCCACAGGAACCAGTCTTCCATTCTGTCAAATATCTAATAAACAGGAGGTCTCAGAGAAGAAAAATGAAGTAAGCTGAAGTATTTAAAATTTATTTTCCTTTTTCTGGCAAAAAATTACTTTTTGAAACAAAACCTGAGGCAATTAGGGTGCTATATTTATTCACATTTACAAGGATATTTTTATAGGATCAGAGCTCTTGTGGTAAAAAAAAGCATTCCAACATCCAATTTCAAAATCCTTCATCTTTCCTGCAGGGGATGGGGGATGTTGACAGAACTTGGACAATTTTGGAAATGGTGACCAGCTAAAGCATTTCTTGGAGTGTCAGCTGATGTGGTGGACTTGGCAGCTCTTGAAAGATTTGGTGCAGGGGGCAGTGCGTTTGCTCCCAGAGAGCCCAAGATACTCTTCATAAAAGCAGGCATGTTGTTTTGGCAAAAATTTTAACTTTGGTTCTCCGTGTGATTTCTATGTGGCTTTAGTGTAGAAGGATATTGTCAAGTTTTTATATTGTTATGCAGCATGGTTTTCTTTCCTTTAATTGGTTTTAGTGGAATTTGCATTATAGTTTAGTACCAAGTAGGACAGCCCTTAAAATTTAGCCTCTTTTGGCAAATTATTCTTGGTTTTTTTTTCAAGTATCTGCCAAAAAAAGGTTACCGGATGTCTATGTCCTCTAGGCCTTGCTATACTTACTTTCTTATCCTATTTGCTTTCAATTTATAGGCCTCTCAGGAACTGAAGGGGAAATCCCCAGAAAACCTTAATTCAGAGAGGAACTGTTTTTTCCTGCTGTCCCTGAAACTGGACTTTCTTCATCAAAAATTCATTAAAATATCTATACTACAGAGTGTACTGGGGAGTCCGTCTGGAACAAAATATTTCTATGTGGCTTTGGCAAGCTTCCCAGTCACTGCTGAAGATCTGGTTTCCTCGAAAAAGCGAGAAATACTGTCCTCAGTCGATACATGACTTTCCCCATCAGGTGGTGCTCGAGGACAGATTTATTGGTATTTCATTCTCCAGAAGACAAACTGATAAAACATGAAGGATGTGTCGCAGGCTCAAAAGAAGTGCTAATTTGCTTTTCTTTGCAGGAAAGGGAAAAAAAAAAGAAAACCAAAGGCAAACCTCTGACCCAAGAGCAAGAGTTGAATGAGAAGGGCTACCTGCAACCACGCCTGTGTCACCTGCTGCTGTCATTGCTACTGAAAAGGAGAGTACCCAGGAAATCAGTTCCCAAACATGACAAGGGTCTGATTCAGCAGTAGTGGAAAAGAGCCTGAAAAGGGTGGGAAGAGTAGAAGCGAGGAAGGCAGGGAGTACTTGCAAGGACACAGAGTCCCAGGATATTTGCAGTTCTGCTTCACAGTTGGCACCATGCTGGAGATGTGCCTTGAAGCTTGTATTTTACGGATTTCAAAGTGTTTTGGAAAGGTAACAACATGCTATCATGTTTTGGAGCACCAAGTGCTTAAGACCATATTTCATAAAAATGACCTTCGATTTGATGTGCTTGTACTATGAGGCACCACTTCAGGCACAAATAATGTGAGCATGCCCTGCATTAATGGGCAACCCACATAGCAGTAAGGTTGCTGAAATTGCATTCATTATTTAAAATTGTGCCATAAAAAATAACAACCATTTGAAAAAAATTGAAAGGCACCTGTCCCCAGACAGAAGCCAAACGCTTGGTTGTTACCAGCACATGAACAAGAAAACTCCACAGAAGAGTAAACTAAATATTGTTGTGCAGCATTTCACATTTATTTATTTGGTCAGATTTCAAATGGGCCTAATATAAAACAGCTAGTCTAAGCCGTCTGTAAGGAGGATGTTGTCTCAAAACTGAAATCAAAACTCAAGATTTTTTTCTTATTCAAACATGATCCAAATAATGCAGTGACATAGCATTCCCTAACAATTTTACAGATGAAAGTACTTTCCTGTTGAAAGACAAATTTAAATTTGTTTTTAAAACTTCCTGTCTTTGTTTGCACCCAATTTTATTTCCAAACAGGAGATGATCATTAAAGGACAGCTAAGTATTGATTTCCACAAAAATCATTTGTTGAGAATAGCCATGAACATTTGACTATTCACATTCACACAGCTATTCCTCTGCAGCTTAGACTTTGCATTTGCCACACAGCAGAAACTTCCATAGCTGGAACAGGGGAAAAAGACTAAAGGACCTGCGCTAAAGAAAGAGTTTAGGAAGGTTTGAAATTTCAAATACATAAATGAAATACATATTTCGGAACTGCTGTTCAAAGAAGGAAAGTCTTACACTCCCATTTATCAGCCCCCACCCACAAACATTTGAAAGAAATCTACCTCGTGATTTTAAAAGGAAACTCTGATTTTTAATAGTTCTTTCAAAACAAGCTTAAATTAAAAAAAAATAATCTTATTGCCCACAGATTTAGAAATGTGCTAATGAAAGAGAAAAGTTATGATTTCACAGTGTACATTCTTCAATGAAAGTTATCAATCTTGTAACAAGTAGAATGAAAATTATTTCTGCATTGTACTGAAATGTGTATCTGTGCTAAAGCAAGCTCAGTTCTTAGATTAAGTGGGACAGAAAGTGCAAATTCCTGAGAGCTACAGATAAGTATCATTTATTTTAATGCATCCTCCCTTCCCATATGCCCTCAAATGGCAGCCATTGACACTAGCATCAAGAAGTCCATGTTATTAAGGTGCACAGTGACTTCAACTGATTCCAGGACCCCACTGTGCTACTTTTCTGTAAAAACAAATTAGATGGAACATTTTTGTTCCTTGGAGTGCATAGCTCAGACAAAGAAAAGATTGTCTTTCCCCTTTTACAGATGAGGAAACAAAAAGTAAAACAAATTAACCAGCGTCACAAGCAGGAGTGAATGAGCTTTCTCGAGTCTCAGTGGTCCCTGACAAAAACAGGAGACTGCTCACTTTGTCTACGTGCAGTGCTCTGCCACTGTTCTACTGCCGTGTTTGCATTACATTGCAACCAAGTAACTAAGGTGCAAAAAAGCAATTTTGATTCAGAACATTATGAATCCACTTGAAGTTATCCACTTGAAGTTTTCTCCTTTTAGGCCTTCTGGTGTCCTGCTAAGTGCTCTCAGTTCTTGCTGACATAAGTGAAAGCCAAGGTAATTCAGTTTTTCTTTGGTGATCCTTAGTACCTTTCAAAGGTAACATATTGCCAAAAATTCAGAATGTGAAAATTCAAGCTATTCAGGTCTTGTCTCTGTTGCAAGTCCTTTCTATAAGCTGTATTTGCAATTCTTCCCCTACAACTTGTTTCTTATCTTCTTCCTCTTTTTCTGCATCAGAGATCTTCAAACAAACTAGGCTTCAGGAATATATTTATTCTTCTTTGAAGTCTATATGATAGGTGCACTGTGCAATTTTCAGTGTTATATTAAAGCTCTGGTTAAAACAAGTATTATTGATTATAAATAAAATCTGAAATGATACACAAGTTTGGGTTCTTTTTTTAAGAATCCATTCATCACTGGACTTTCAATGGAAAACAGGGTATTGAATCTTCATGACTTGGTTCCACAAGAGATGATGTGATAAGGCACATTTCCATACTATTTTAACAGTGGAAATAATGTAATTAAATTAAAGCATTGCCATAAGTTATTTATAAAAGAGATATATTTTTTTATGTCTTTAACTTCCCAATTGCTCCAGTATTCTTTTCACTTAGTTAATGGAGTTGACTTAACTCAGATGGAAGTGGTTAGACCCAGACTGAGGCTTGTTTTGTTATTTTAATGGATCCCATAGTCTGATCAGATAGCTTAGAATCCTAATTCAGTATGTCCATGGTTTATTATCCAGAATAGTTCTCCTTTGGCTATGTTCAGTACGGCTGGTTCTCAGGCTTATTTCTCTGCCTCTCCCCTTGCGATGCCTGCCTAACTAACCGTGGTGGTGGCATAGGTCTCGCTGACTCATGGTCTGCAGTCAAATCTTCCCTGCTCAAAGTGCCAAATCTTGGTCTTGTCAGCAGTGGCTGCCTGAACCCAATGGACGGCTGAGGCAAGGTGCTTGGGTCCTGCTGCTCTCCTTGTCCGTCCTGGCTCCCGTCAGCTTCGTTCTTCCACTCCACCCTAAACTCAGGTAGTGGCCTCTGTTGTCTCAGTCTCTGGTCTCTCAAGATTTTCCCTGCTCTGGGTCTTAGATTGAGCACTGTGGTAGCAGCATCCAACTCAGAGTCACTGCTGTCACCCACTGTTAATTGAAAACAAAAGTATAATTTTAGGTGCAGAATATAACTGTTTCAGGAATATTTGAGTAACAGCACACTGAGCCCTTGCAGCCACAGAATAAAGTTTCCCCATGTTTTCTATTTTCAGTGCTTTCTGATTAGTCCCAATAACAGCCTCTTAACTCTGCCAAAATAGAGGATATATTTGACTTTAAAACATCCCTCCCCTCAAAAGTGTGATTTTTAGGAAGGCCTCACTCAGCTGCTCCTTGATTGCCAAGTGCACCCTTGACTCAGGTGGCATTTCCCCAGTTCTGTGAAATTTCCAGTTCTCTGGACAAAACAATCTGTCTCTCTTTGAGCTTGGGGTCTAGTCCCTGCTTTCGTCCAAGCAAGATATCAAAATTAGATTTCTCACCCTCACATCTCATGAAATCTAAACTGAGAGGCATTTCCACACCACATGTACAGGTGCTCTAGAAACTTGACTTTGGAAAAGGAGCATCAATACTCTACCAGGCAAAGGATCTCTCAAGCTCAATGTACAGATGGGTGGAAATATCCCATCCTTAATACACCTGATTGTAAGACATGAAACATAATCAAGAGAGCAAATCTTATAGGTGATAAGTGCTGCAGACTCTTCCTCCCACTCACAGCAGGGTAATAAGCTCTAGGGAAAGCTGGCATAATTGTTTAGAGAATGCTCCTAAATGATCGTTGCCAGGTAGACCAAGATGGAGATTGTCTGGTTGTGCACATGTGCATACATTTTTCCCCAGGAGACATCTTTAAAATGAACTAACATCTTCATCAAAACTTGCACACTTGAGTCATTTGATAATAATTTTGACAAGAGTTTATGAATGCCTCAGATTTGTTCTTGGGCTTTAATCAGATGTGATGTTTTAAATATAACAAAGTAAACAACTGTGTATTGTGCAACTGCCATAAGAACAACTTAGATCAGTAGCCTTCGTGTTACTTCTTTTAAAAAGGTAAGGAAGAGGTCAACAAAATATATCACCATGTAATTGTCCATTCGCCCAGATAATTATATTTCAAGGAAGGTCTTCATCAGACTGTGTTTTCAGGCTTTTTCCCTTCTAAATATGTCAAATAATATATTTTTTGACAATTGAATAATCTGGAGGCACATTTTCTCTTTAATTCTAGGTGACAGTAGGTGACCTCTGCTGACTAACTACTGAATAAAAGGCATCCTGCACTCGGGAGAGTAAAGATATAATTAGTAACAGACAAAAACACAATCTTTTGTTAAATTAATTGGGAATAATGGAAAACTAATTGGGGTGGAGATCAGAAAATTTTAGCAACTTTGCAGATATTTCTTCTTCCCAGCAAGAGATCTTGTTGACAGCTTCTCATGAAAGAAAATGTTCCCAAATATGGTATAACCATGGAAATGAAACCAGTAACAATCAAAAGTAATATAGAGAACTGGGCAAAGTTTTCACATCAAATAGTTGTGCTCCTACAGACTTTTTTTTTTTCTTGTTAGAATTCCAGAACTTCAATACAAAACATTTGTGAGTTTAGGCAGAGGAAAAAAAAAAAAACAATTTTGTTGTAAACCACAGCATTTTGAGTTCTTCATTAGAACAATAAACTAGACCAAATGTGCTCATTGCCCTCTCTGGTTTGGTTCTCAGAGCAGAGTCCTCTATCCTGATGCCAGAGAGAAAAGAACCAAATAGGCTCATAATCCAGGATGGATGTCTGGACATTATGGAATAAAGATGAGGAGAATGACCCATGGCAGTAGTCCTGGTGGAAAAGTGTTGCAGGCTGCTGCTTGCTGACATGAGGAGATGTGCTGGGAGGACTATGCCAGTATGGAATAGGAAGTGAGAAAGCCCAACAAAACCCCACTGTCCAGGACATGTCTACATTTAAATTTCTGCTTTAGGACCCACTGCTTTACATGCTCTAGTATTCTGACTTCTCTACATCATCCCTGGAAAAAATTTCCCTCTATGTAAACAAAATGACAGCAGTACAGTAAGAGAAAAGAAGAAAAATTTCATTACCTCTGGAAGATGTTTTATTTCGCACTCGTAGTTTCTCTGGGAGTTTAGTGTTTTTAGGAAGTGAAAGGAATCTTTTTGTATTTGCTGCAGCCTGCATGCAAAGAAAAACAAACCATTTTAAGTTACTGCAGACTAGAGTATCTGCAATAATGTATGTTAAGATACACAACTGAGGCTTGAAGGAGTTCATGTAGCTAAGGGGCTGGAGAGTAGTTTGGGATTAGCTAATATGTGATCTTTTACTACACACTCAGTTCTGATTGCTGGCTGAATGTGCTAACTAAGGTAAAGACTGAATAATCTCAAGCAGTTTAATCAAATGAAAGCCTTGTGATATGCCCTCTGAGATCAAAGTTAATAAATGTATGGTCTCTAACCTCACCCTTGCCTTCACAGGTTTCCGTAAGGAAGACAAATGCTGCAAGCATGGCACTTCATGCAGCTCCATGTTTAAAACTTTTTTAAAACCTTTTATTAGTCAGCTGGTTGAGACTGAAGCTTGGGCTCAAGAACTAATCTGTATTCTGATCCTGCAAGCGCTTTATACATATAAATTACTTTATACAGTTGACTAGTCACACTGAAGTTGATGAGGAAGTTAAGCACCAGCATGATCATTTACCAGCTCAGGGCATAAAATCCTTGTTTTCCCCAGACTAAGTTATGAAGGCTCTGGGAGCAGACCACACTTCATACTTCCTGGAACATGAGAGGTACTTTCCAGGACAAGTTTCCAGGACAAACTCAAAAGTTTCTCAAGGACATCCTTTCTTACATTTGCTACAAAGATTTTAAAAATTTGTACAGTCTACCAGCTCTCCTCTGCTCATACCATTCCTTGTGGCAGATCCAAAGGGAAACTAAAAGGAAATTTTTTTTCCCTTAGAGAATTTTTCTCTTTGGAGTTTTATTCTTTCCCTCTTTCTCCTCTTCCCTCTGTAGAGGATTTATCCATGGATAATCTTAAAATTATACCCTGTGTATTTTAAAAAGTTATTAGATGTCCTTTTTCTCTCCCTGTCCCCTAAGTCCTGCTGAGTCTCCTCACTATTCCACACAGTAAATAATTTAATTGTATGAAAAAGACAACATATTTAACTGTGTTTGAGAGGAGAAAAATCATTCAGGAACAGTCTTATTGTCATAATTAACACCACAGTAGCTCTGGTAATGATCACCTATGAGATACAGCCCTTTTGGAGACATTATTCCAGGCTCAGCTGCTGAAGGACAACTGTATCAATGAAGATAGTGACAACAGTCACTAAGTATTCCTATAACACGAAAATACATATTTATAGGATGGCTAATTTCCTTGATACCTGATACGATTCGGAGAATCAGTTTCCCTGCTTAATTAGCGTGTTCCATTCCAACATGGTTGGAAGTTTACCACTGCAGGATTGCCTCAGAGAGCCAAATATTATCATGCCACAGCAATCCTTGTAAGTGGAAGGAGTTTTCCCAACCAGTGTCAAAATCTGAAGGCCTGACTACATTTTATGAATACTAAAGAGCATACAACATTTTTCAGGTGAAGAGCTTGCTCTGACTGATGTGCTCAAAAGTCCTCTCCCATATTTTGGAGCATATTGTAAGTAGCCTATCTCAAGGCCATTTTTAACCTCAATCATCCACACTTCATCAAAATATTGATAGAGAATACAGATAGTCCCCACATTGTGTACAGACCCTGTCCAGCTTTTCTGAGGTAAAATTATGGCAACAGATCCCACTCCTGTATCACATTCTACAAGACTGAAGCTTTGCTGAAGGTGTCAACAGAAACTAAGGGGCTCACGTGTGCAACTCAAGGTGTAAATGTGATATTATATGTGCACTTGTCTTCCAAATTCAGGGTTTTTTCCTGCATGTCAAAAGATTCTATTTTTCACATGACAATTAGCTACAAAGAGCTGCTTTCAATAAAAATTAAAATTTAAAAAAAAAAAAAAAACAAAAAAAAACCAAAAAAAAACAAAAAACAGACAAATAACCCCCCAAAACACCACAAAATGCAAGTACCGGTCTTTCCCTTGATAGGCTGTTTGTTTTCCTCAGGCTTTCCCTAAGGCTGTGCCGGCGACGGATCAGAATTTCTTTGGCCTGCTTTTCGTTTGCATCTGCAGCCAGGCTATGTCGGTTGTAGGACATTGTCTGAAATAAAAGAGCAGTGATCACAGCCTGGAAAGCATGATGTCAAATGTGTCGGACTATATGAACAGGGAAAAACAGGCTTTTTGCTTTAATAAGCATCATAAACCCTCGTGAACGAGGTCATATTGCAGATGATTAAGAAGAAGAATAATTATGCTGAGAATGTTTTTATTCATCTCCTTCACAACCACTTGTTTATTTTGTTAGTTTTGTTTCATTTTTTTTTAACCTGCTGATATTTACAATAAAAGAGAAAATGGAAGAAGCTGGCTTAATACCGTCTTTACCCCCACACTGTAGTAGCTTGGTTAGTATGTCAGTAGAGGACATGTATTTGAAAGTGATGAGTCCCCTAGAGCGAAGTCATTTTCACCTCCAGCAAGCTGAAGTTTGTTCAATTTTTGAATGCTTTCCAAGGGCTCAGGCATTCAAACTACTTAGCCACAGGAGGATAAATGTGAAATGTCCTTTTGCTTTTATTTCACTATTTTTCCAGCTCATCATCTCTGCTCTTAATACAAACAAGTTTACAACTGGAGGCAAATAGGAAATCTAATCCCATATCATGAAGTGACCAATATACTGATACAAGTAGACAGTGTTGGGTTGAATTGGCACCTATGATCCTACTTTAATACTGCAGGTATATTGGAGGTAATAAGACAAAAACATTAAGCCTTATCAACAGTATAAGATCAAGTAAGTATTTATACAATGGAATGTGAATATGCTACTGTACATATAAGAGAATATGGATTCAAGGCAGCAGAAATAAGTAAGAGCATTATTTTTATTACATGATAGAGCAGATGTACTAGCTCAAAGATGTGTTAGGAAGATAATCGGTGTATTCAAAGAGCAGTAGGATATTTAAATAGGCAAAAATTCATCCTTACTCGATGTCGTATTTGGTAGAGATTCTTTGTTAATATTTCTCGCATGTTTTCCATTTCAGTGGGAGAAAGGGGCTTTATCTTTCCTTCATGATAGTCACTGTGGCAGAATAAAAAAAAGGAAAATAGGGGAGTCAGAGAGAGAGAGGGAGGAAGAGAGACAAGAATGTTTTTATTTCTATGGTCAGGAATGACATTTGAATTATTTCCAAACAACCAAGTAATAGACAAAAATGTAACATGTAGAAATGAAATCTTGATTTCATTTGATTCAGTGATAAGACACAAAACTCAATCTCCAAAACATGATATAAATTACAATATTTTGTAAATTTTATTTAGGTACTTTTCAAAATGCCCCTCAGGCTTCCCTTGTAGCTATTCTCAGCAGGCAGGCAGGCACAGGTTCAAGTCCACCTCTGCTCCAAATGGCAGATCAGTGTTCCAGCAAGCAGCTGTCCCAGTAAAACTACACACCCCGGAAGAACACAGCACTTCACGTGAAGCTACAGGCAAAAGGCTCTTGTCCCGCATCCTCTGACTGTTCTGGTGACATTAGGACACAAAGTATCCTAAGTCAAAGTGATAATCCTGCCTACAGCCCCGGATGGGAAATAAATTACATGACCCAGCTGAGATGCTTGGCCATGCTGGCATCGCTTGCTTACCTGAGAGACACCGATGATGGGACCTTGCTTATCATTCCACTCTCTGCCATCTCAATGGCGTGCTTGATTTCTAGCTTCTTGTACAAAGAAACAATGCTGGATTTGGGCTGGTTCTCACGGATTAGAAGTCTTCGCAGGTATTTATTGTCAAACTTCTTAAACCTGTACATGAGGCAAACCAGCCCAACCAGTTAATTTTTACTGTGCATAGTTAAGGAAAGCCAATATATTGTAGTTAATGAAATTTTAAAGGACTTTATTCTCTGGGAATGTGTCTGTTCATGTTGACAACCTAATGCTGAGTAACCTAAGAAAGGGTCAATTTTCAACTTTACTTCAGATAGATAGTCTTAACCTGTGTTTTGGTTAATATGTTAATGGACAGTCTCCCTAGAAGCAACCTTAAAATTTTAGGTATTCTGTGTTATTAGAAAATATTATTTTTAATTCTCTGTTTTCATCAAGACAAAGAGAACATTAAATATTTACTGTAACAACAAATAAAAGGCCAAAATTTTTATCAACTTCTTTTTCTTTGAAATTTTAGCCTGCTTTTGTAAAACCTTAGAAGTCCTTCCTTTCTCTAAAGCGACTGCAGCCTCTTGGATGTTTAGTGAAAAAATATTGATTACAGCCTGTGTTGGTTTTGTTTGTCAGAAAATATTTTGCCCTCCAGACATTCTGAAATCATTCTTGAATTTGGGTGTGAAGGTCATGAAGAGGTGGGACTCTCCTTTGTTCTGTAATCTTTTCTTTAAAGATCTCACACAGACTGGAGGAGAACCAGGCTGAGAAAAGAAAAGTTGTACCCATGTCATGCATCTGTCAGGAAAGTGTCTTCACTGTGATGCCTCCAAGTCATTTGGAGAGGGCTCTCCTCAGCCATTCCTGATGGCGCTATTCTTTCTTTATATAATACACTTAAATTCTTCTTGGAGCAGTGTCTAGAGGGTGGTGAGTAGTGCCCATGCTTTGAGTCTAAAGAATTTGGGTGTAAAAGGAATTAGATCCAACCTAATGAGGATGACGATTCAGCAGATAAAATAAAACTATTAATTATTCAGGTACTGCTGGGGTAATCTTCTTGACTGATACTAAGTCTTAAGTATTACCATCAAGAGCTGTGGACCTGCCTGCCATTAGGATCTCTCATGTATCTCATGCCAGCTGCTGCCTTGATCTTTCTAGAGGAACGCCAATAGCTTTTGTATGTTTGCCGTCAAACAGGGAACTAACCCATCACTTAACTCCCCTAAGAAACACAATTTGCAGGAAGACAGCTGGGAAGGATGAAAGGCCCAGCAGACATACAGGAAATGCTCTGCAACACTCAGAAACATGCACCCTCAGAAGGCACCATAGTTCACCCTGGGATCAGAAGGCTGCCTTTTTTCCCAGCTGGAGATTCTGTCCTACTTGCTTGTGGTTTAGTAAAAGACATTGTTTTGCTACTTTCCCTTTGAAACCCACATGTTCTAAAAACAACCACCCGCTTTCAAGAATAAATGCTGAAAATGAAATATGATGCCCAACAGCCTTTGTTTGTTGCTGCTGAGCCATTTCAGCCTCTCCTGTATAACGAAGAGTTTCAAATGCCACTCTTACTTATCTCTCCAAAAGTTGTGACCCCAGTGTCCGCACACATCTTCAATTCCAGTCTTCACGTGGTCAAAGAACTAAAGGAAAACACTGGTTCATTACATAAGCTCATAGACATCACTTGGCTTGTCTTTAGACCTTATTCGTTTCCAGCTTACTTTAAAACAGAAACATCTAGTCACAACTCAGGACAATGCTCCAGTTTCACCAAATGCAGTCCAAACCAAGCTGAAAGACAGAATCTGTTTCTCTCCCCCTGGATCTTCCTTAGCTCACAGCCCCAAAAAGTTAGTTGCTAATTTCCTCAATGTCAATTTTGCTCAGCTCTTGCCTGAAATTAGAAGTTTTTCCCATATTTTCATTTATTTGAAATTCCCAAACCACTCAGTGGCATGCCTGGAACGTCCCCAAGCCTGACAGTGAGGCAAGTATGACTTTGTGCAGAAGAGGATCTCAGCAGACAGAAGCTCCCCCCATCAACACCAGCCCCTCAGGATGCACAGACAGAACTAAGAGCCAGCATTAGGTCCTGAGCTACTATTTTAGGAATTTGTGGTCGAGCCTCATTTTAAAGCATCCTGTTCACCTAATATTAGAAACACACTGTTCTTGAGTCTACTATGAATTATGAAACACTGAATAGGTTCAGCTAAGGTCTTACTTGATCACAGAGGCAGCACATTTGCTTTTAATTCAGGAACCATAGTAGGGGTCTCTCAGTCTCAGGGAAAAACCCTGGTAGATATGCCCAAAGGATAAGTTCTAAAAGGACAGACTTTTAGATGCCTAGATTGGCTTCTTTCCTGACTGTGGGCCTTACTATTCCTCACTTTTGGAATTTCAAGCCACTTGCCTCAGGTATGCTGCAAGGAGAAATACATTCAAGATGCATGGCTAATAATCTGCAACAATTGGAGGCACATACGTACCAAACATACATCCATAAAAAGGGTAATGATATAAGAGGTAAATTTAAGAGTGTGTTTAAGGGAAGTTTGCATTTGTTAATTAGATTAACTCAAATGCAGCATAATGTAATAAAATAAAGCCAAAGGTTTCCTGATGTAGCGAAATTATACAATAACACAATATAATGTGTGAAATATAGTACAGAAAGTTAATTTACTTCAAGATCTGAACAATTAAGAAAGTGAGAGATTCCAAAGTAATGGTTCTTAACAATAATTTTGGTAATTGCCAAAAGTTAAATATAAGCTTACAACTTTGTGCTTATAACAGCTATCAAAAAGAAATCTAGTACAATCTCTCCATAATACTGTATGAAGAATATTTGTCTTTCTGAACGTGACTAGGAATTTCATCTATGCAAGGGTTTCACCTACACTACTGAGGCTGCAACATACCCTGTTATAAATTTCTTCACTGACAGCAGGCTGCTTTTTATTTGACCTTTTGACATCAAGAAACTCCACTAGCGGGCGAATTGTTATTCCCTGTGAAGACAGAAAGAACACAATAATTATAAAAACGAATTCACTCTTTCGATTAGCAGGTTTTGGACTTAGCTATGAAGTCCTTGTCAGCTCAGACTCCACTAATGCAACAGAAGGAAGAAAGGGGCACCCTAGAGAGGTCCTCAGAGGTCCAAGAGGGTCAACCTAAAAGAACCTATCAGGAATACATCACCTATCCCATCCATAGTAATGTTTAACTTTTTTTTTTTCCAGTTTTGTTATGTGCTAGAAAAAAATGCATTGATAAACTGATTCCCTATAACTTCAAAATGAACATGTGAAATCTGCTTTTTTAGTGATTAATTCCAAAACAGGTATTCAAAGATATGTAAACAGTATTATTATTGATATTTAATATCAATAATACTAAGGTTTTTTGTAAATATGTGCCCTTGCCTGACCATTCGCAGAGAAAGAACAGAAAGTTTTGGCTATCCCTGAATGATATAATGGTTTTGAACAATTATTTGTGGAAGAATTAAGATAATTTGTTTACTTGCATAGACACACTGGCACAGGGCAGAGGAATGAACCTCCTGTGGTGTTGAGATCAGCCCCTACTATCCCAGACAACCTAGTCACATTTCTTTTTGTAAATGAATCAAGCTTTATCTTAAAAGTAGTTAGGTTTCTTTGCCCCATTGCTCATAATGGAACACTCATCTTGAACGTTATTGTTCTGATAATTAGAAAGCTGCTTCTTAATTGCATCATGGTCACTGTGTACCACTTTGTTCTTGTGCCAACATTTGTCTTTTTAGTTTAAACAGTGTTCACTCCCTCATATAAACAGTAATTATAGTCCCTCATCTCCTTCATCTTGCTAAGGCCAAGGCATCCTGGTCTCCTTTCACATGACAGGCTTACCAGCCCCATGATCCCTCCAGAACGTGCCACTATGCTCTGATGGAAATGCCTGTCTCAGTATGCCCTAAGATCCAATTTGCCTTTCTTTTGCCCCCACTGCATTGCTGACTTAAAATCTACCCCATTACCAGCTAGTACACCTGCATCTTTTCCCCTTTCTATTTTTTTCCAAATGCAAGGTCCCCATTTCACAAGAGAAATTTGTAGTAAGAAAGTCCTAGCAAGAACACATTTGCACATATTACTGTTCAATTTCATTCTGTTCCTTTCATATTTGCCCTCAGTTCTTTCTACAGGATACTCTATCTCACTGTCACCCTGAGAACACTTTTCAAAATCTGTCATCAAGAAACATCAGCAACAAAAACTCCTACCTTTATGTGCCATGGTCTATTAACAAGAGTATTAACTTATCCTTGAGGAATTCCTTTAATATCTCCTCAGCCTATTATCTGGCCAGGGTGGTTGAACACTTGAGCAGGTGCCCAGAGAGGCTGGAGTATCTCCATCCATCAAGATACTCAGAACTCAGCTTGACATGGCCCTGAGTAACATGATCTATCTTAAAGGTGGCCTTGCTTTGAGCACAGGGCTGGACTACAGACCCTCAGAGATCCTTTCTGACCCAAAAGACAATCTGGTTTTATTTCCATTTAAAGGAGAAACTGTCAGCTCCTTCCTCATTCATTTTACAGTCATCTGAATGTCAATCTAAATCTCAGTTTAATGAGAAGTTACATCAACAATCTCCTCTGTAGCCCCCTCCCCAAAGATTTTACAATAGTCCAGTTACAGTTAAATGAGTTTACTCTAGAAAATAAATTGCCTTATAAAATAATAATACCAGGTTTTTCTTTGATAAATCATGTTGCATCTCATAGCACATTCCATTTATCTCCATATTTTAAATTATTCTGTCCTTCAAAATCAGTTTTCACAATTAAATCAACTCACTGACCTCCACCTTGCCCCTTTTCCCAAGCATGAGCACAGATACTTGCTTCCCACAGCACCTTTTTCCATGTAAAAGGCAGAGTAACAAAATTCTACTTTTTTTTCCCACAGATCTGAAATTTCATTAATTGCCCCTCACATCTCTCTCACTGCTCTGGATAATGACTAGTCTGATATGTTTATTTGACAGGCTTGGCTTCCTCTACATTTTGCAAGAGGTTTCAGTCTCTTGGTCACCCTTGACCAGGCCTCCATGGCCAGGTGGTCACCAAAGACAAGTTCTTCGTGTCCTTTCACACACCTGGTGCTTTTTTAGGGATGTCCAGCTGGTTTGCAGCATCACTTCCTAACACCCAGACTCCAGTTCACCTGTCTGGGCCCTCAGTGTCTTTCCCTGCTCACTGTGCACTATATCCAACATTGAACTCCTGAGTAAACACACAAATTAAAACATTCTAAAAAAAGAATTAGTGCTGGAGCTGCACCCAGATTATCTTTTATCTCTGCTCCAACCTCACTAGTCTTAAATACTTAATACTACTTATATGTTAGCATAAGTACTTAATATCTGGCATACTTTTGCTACCTGCCTGTGGTATGCATAGCATTCTTCTCTACTATGACTATGGCGAGTACCTTCAAGTATGTTCCTTACAGTAAGTTAGAACATTTGTTTTTCTACCCATTTATAACCTGTCTGAGAAAGAAGAAGTCCAGGAGAAGAAAGGTACTACCTGAATGAAAACGGTAAAGAATATCACCACGATTACAGCAGTGATGAACAATTTCTTCCTGGGAAACACAGCAGGAGGAAGCAGAAACACAAGCGAAAAACAAATTGCTCCTCGGAGACCTCCATAGGCGATAATAAATTGGTCCTTAAAAGTGAGAGGTATTGTCCGGAATACATTAATGATCTGAGTCAGAACAAAAACACCTGAGGGAAAAAAAAAAAAACAGAAATATAAAGAGGAGGAGAAAAAACAGGAGCTTAAATTACACAGAACTAGCCCATGATGCTAATATTTGTTTAGAAACACTTCTATTTGCTTTTATCTTTAATTTGCTTCTTCAGTATATATTATTGAAGAAATGAAACATTACTTAGTAGCCTGAAAATACCATAATACTAAATTAAACAGCCCTAGGGACATCATCTTTAACATATTTAGGGAGCTAAACACCTCAGGTTAGCTGGATTTAGCACCTGAAGCAGCCAATAGATCTCCACGAGATAGCTATCTGCTACACTGCACCTGCAGAACAGCAATAATTCTCTGTGTCAGTACAGACCAAAACTCCTAATTACTTTTTAATAGGATTTGAGGTGATTTTGAAAACTGGCTTTTCAAAAAAAACTATCCCCTCGATGAGTCTGTGCTTTGAATCCTGCAAACTCCTATTCACTCAATTTTGCTAACACAGGCAGGAAGGATGCAGGATTGAGGACGGGGGGAGAAGATGCCAGTGCAGGCAGATAAAGGGAGCAAGTATGGGGGGGCAATCAGGCTGTTTGGCTGCTTTTCAGCATAAAACATTAATTGTGGGGTTGCAGGTGCAATAGAAAAATAGTCCAGGTTTCTGCTCTGTAAGGAGACTTGAGAGCTGGACGTAGGGCTGCAGATTAGAGCATGACCCACCTTGTACATGGAGAGACCAAACCACTACAGATGAAGCTGGGGAGAGGAGCAGGTTTAACAGCAGCCTGCCCTGCACTTAGCTCTCTAGGGAAAAGGAAAAGAGCTAGTTCTGTAAATTCAGGAGGGATCAAGCAGTTTCTTACAGGAGGTTTTTCTTTACAATACATAGCTGAACACTTCAATTACAGCATTTCCTGGTTTGATACTATTTGTGTCAATGACTGGGAAAATCCCAAAGCTAGTAAATATAAATTATAAACAAAACAAAAACAAAAACAAGGGAAAGAAAACCCGAACAAAAACAAAACAAAATCCACAAAAAAACCCCAGAAAACCCAACAACCTTTTTAATTGCTGTATGACTGCTAGTTCTTTCCACCAAAATTTGCTTATTTGTAAACAAATGTTTACTTAA
Source organism: Vireo altiloquus (assembly GCA_013396875.1). Classification (NCBI taxonomy): domain Eukaryota; kingdom Metazoa; phylum Chordata; class Aves; order Passeriformes; family Vireonidae; genus Vireo; species Vireo altiloquus. Next base: position 96,197 of record VZRF01005200.1, on the reverse strand, counting down.
ATACATGTATTGTGATTAACAAGCAGACTGCCTCTCACTTTAGATGGGCAGGATCAGGGCAAAACTGATTTTTAGGTTCCATTTTGAGGAAAGGTGGAAGCTGATCCTGAAATATAAGGCATGTTACTAATACAAAAACCATTCTACAAACTGATGGGTCTTGGTCTAAGTTTTGGCTTTTTCTACTTGACAAGAGGTAAAACATTTCACTTGCAAAGAATACTGACCCAAAGTCTGAGACTTGCTTACCCAGTGCCCTCCAGATTAAACAGAAGAGGAGGGTGAAGCTAACAAAGGCCCAGTTCCACTCATGGTTCTTCCCAACTGTAGACACACCCATGAAGATGAAGATTAAAGTCTCGCTGACACTGCTCAGCATCTTCATGAAATATTTTATTGTTGTGTAGGACTTCTGAGAAACATTTTCCTCCACATATTTATTCATGGTCATGGCACAAGCTGTAATCCTGAAAGGCAAACATTATCCTGTATTTCACTGGTTTTATATTTTTTTTTAACCTTTCTCATATCTACATAATATTTTTCATTTTCTATAGTTCTCTTTAAAATGCAAAGCATAACTTATTCCATAACCAATCTCAAATTTACTGCCTTGGTGAACCTACAATTTTGGGCACGATTTATTTTCTGCAATGGGAAGTTTTCTGAGAAGACATCGGTGTATGGAGAGTTTTTTCACATATTAAATGCACATGAGCTGTGCAGGGGTCACTCCAACTCTGTTTTGAAACAGGTAGAGATGAGGAGAGAAAGGGACACCCTTGGCAAACGAGTTGCTGCATCTTTTGCTGCTGAGGGACATCAGACAGGGTGGAAACTGAATATCCTGGGGCAGGGCAGGACTTCCCTCCTTCCCTACCAGCAGTTGTCCCACCTCAATGTCAGTGACAGTAGCCAGCTCCTCTTTCCAAGGAAAGTAAGCAGCAAGGCTACCAACAATTTGTCATCCTTCACCAGTTTAGGCCTGCTCTGCCTGCACATAGGGCTGAATAGGAGAAAAACACCACCAGAAATCACATTGGTGCTGCTGCACATCTAAAGCATCTCAGCTGATAAATGAAAGAAAAGAAAGGGCTTTCTGTAAATACGTCTACAAGTCCATTTTCTGTGTTAATAAACAGAGTTTGTTAATCCTCAGGAAAAGCAAGGATGTACTGGCTGTACATCACTTGCTCAGTATGGCTGTCCACGGCACAGGGTGGCTGAGGACTACTCAGCTACACATTTACCAGTTTAAAGGTAATTAGCAGGCTGGAGGATAACCTCAAGGTGGTGTCTCACTGTAGGGAAGCACCATCTGAGTTGACAAGTAATTATCAGGGTGGACAACTAAGGCAAGATACATTGTGGAACAGCTGTCATTCCTTGTTCTACTGTCTAGGGCAACACCATCTGCTCTGACTCCCAGTTAAAAACATATACTTATCCATGTATGGGTTCTCAGTCAAACTGTGCACACTAAATCTAAACAGAGAAACAGAGATGTATTTACATTGTCTTTCTGAATACAGCCAACTTGTCCACGCTTATTTATCCCAGCTACACCAGGTTTTCAGTTTACAATTATTTGCTAACATATGGGATATTCATGCTGAAATCTCTACACTTCTCTCTCTCATGGGACAGGAGGGCAGATTTGCTAGCATCCCAAAAAATTTCTCTTGAAATCTCTCAAGTTTTGTGAAGATCTCACTGCAGAAATTCTTCTCCTGAGCATGTCCTGCTCTAAGCCAAGAGCCTCATCTCTGAACCACTCTGAACCAAACACCCCTGAATGTGAATGGAAACAGAAAGGAAGACTGGGACAGGGCTCAGAAAAACCTCATTGACATCATTAACACATATGCAGGGGTTCCTTCTTCTAAATAAAGGATTTTTTTTTAATGGCAAAACAGGAGGAATCCCAGAAGCAGCAGTAACTTCAAAAGGACCTTCATATACTGAACTTCCTCAGCATTTTGCAAGAGGGAGTCTGTAGCAGCAGCTCAGGTTGTAGTCACTGCCAGACTCTGAACACATTTCTCCTGATTCATTAAAGTTAGATTTGTCCAGAAGTTTCCTTCTCTTACATGGAGCCACATCTACATCCCCAAAGTGGCTGAGCAACAATACTTTTGAGGGACAAGCCTGGGAGGACATGTGGACACTGGGAGAGGACACAGTGTACTCTGCTGACCTCACCCAAGCAGCAGAGGCCCTGAATGTACATCAGAGTGAGTAAAACCCAAGGAAGATGATGTGATATGGGGACAGATGCAGCCTGAAGGGGCAGATAGTGGCTTATGAATACAGGCAGAATAGTGCACCTCACCTGGCCTTCACCCCACCATTTTTGTCCACCTATACTTGGTGATAGAAAAGCAGATCTAGTCAAAACTAAGTAAAATGTCCATTGCCATGCAAAGACTAGCTCCAACCCTAAGCAAACTCAAGTCTAAGAAGGAAAAAAGCCTCACTAAGACTGTTCCAGACATTCATCTATATTTAGGAGTGATAAAATTGTCAGCCCTCTCTTCATTGTCAGCTGATTTCACTGGTCCTGAACAGAAAGATCTTCTGTGGTCCCCAGGTAGCATGCTGCCTGGGAAGCAGAGCTCATCCTGGTTACACAGGGTCCACTGTGGAAGATACAACGTAGATTTCATAAGCACGCAAGCTTTCTCCTGATACTGTCAGTAGTTAAGTCTTCTAGTTTGAGCATGTGGCTGGGACAAGAGAGGTCCTGAATTTTTGCCAATACTTTTCACAGCCATTCTCCTTGTTCCGATCTTCAATTGCCCAGACTGGGGACTTAAACAGATCCCACAAACTTATGTGCCTGAGGAAGAAAGTAGGAGAGGACCTGGGCCATGCATGGATTTTGTCCTGACAAGAAGGAGCAACTTGAGACATACACTCAAGCCCAGAAGCTGTCAAACACTCCTAGGTTCCTCAGTTTGCACATAGTTCTGATGATCAACCACAAAAGTACACGTGCAAATCTTCTCAAATCTACTTAGCACTTTGACCCTCCAAAACTCTCATACTCAGTGGCAAACCAGCTCTTCACAAGCCATAGGCTGCACTGACACACTGACAAACATCTCAGGCTGTGCCATGGGTCGTGACAGCTCTCCTGTGTGTACACTGCTTATCTGCACAAGTGAAACAAGTCTGATGCAGCCTGGCTGCTCCAGCCCATGGCAAGTGCAGGGGCAGAAAATGCAAAAGAGCAACAAGGCAGTGGGTGGGCTGCAAAACAGCCATTTCTAGGCCCACAGTCATTTCAGATCCCCAAAGCAGCAGCTTAGAGCCCTGAAGCATTAGGACTGTCAGGTCTGAATCAAAGGCACAACAAAACATGCAGTACTATTTATTACCTCCTTAAAATAAATAGTTTTCATGATTATAGTAATTTAGGAAAGCCCTGCAGCATGGGAAGCGAGGAAGCATGATCTGGACATGGTTTGTTTTTGGAACCTGAGGTAATGGAGACACTGTAAATAGATGTCTGATAAGAATCTGTCACCAGATTAATCAGAATCTCTGCAAGCTGTAACTTAAAACACCTACCATGCTTAACTACTAGAATTTAAAGAGACAATACTCTTATTTTCAGTAACATTTTGTATTCATTCAATTAGTGTCAAGCAACTGAGGAGATGTTCAAATAGATGCTATAACAAATAGATCTGTATATGATTTGTACTCTTCATGTAAGTAGTATTCCACAGCTAATCACTGCTCACTTTGAATCAGATATCTCTTTAGGGTATTTTTTTTTACATTAGAAAAAAATTTTGAAGTCTCTTTAATTCGAAAATTGTGGGGGGATATAGTGTTAGAATTTAATATAAAATCTTTATGCAAGATTTTATGTACATTATTATAATAAGTTCTTTACAAACTAAATTTTTATTGTCACAATAATCAAAGCCAAAGCTTAGATGTGTTTTATTTTACATTTCTCATCCACATACATTAATTCTGGCTTCCAATTCTGTGACTTGAGTAGTTGCCTTGGTCAAGAAGGGGAAGGGAAAAGCATTGCAATTAACCTGCAACGTTCTGTACTCCTGAAGAATAAAAGTCTCACTGTATAAACAGTACAGTTTCTGTCAGGACTGCAATAAACTAGGCCACCGGGTTCAATCCTCAAGTTTCCTTGACCTACTAAACTTACAGTAGTTTCAATGTTTGCCCCTTTCAGCCTGCTAATTCATTGCGCCAAAAAAAAAAAGAGAAAGAAACCTATATTAAAAGTTCTGCTGCTTCACAGCCTTTATGAGAAATTAGTAAGCAGAAAACGCAGCATTATAATTAGAAATGGAAGCAAGCAAATAAAGCTCAGATTCACATCTGTATGTTTTACACCTGTGATCCTCATTCGCGCCCAGCTCTAGTTACAGTAGAAACTCTTTCCCCTCCTCAAGATTTTCTCACTGCAGCTCACAAGGACATGGTTCAGTCCCTTCAGTATTTCAGCCAAGTAACCTGGTGCAGGGGTTATATACGGACATTTCAAGAATCGTTTGTCCTTAGAATGAGTACACAAACTTATCAGAAGAGGGACAAGTGCCTTTCATTCCCTTCTATTCCCCTGCCAGTGAATTTCTACTTGCCCAGGAATGAGGCAATCCGTGTAAGTATCTTATTTATTTGGTAACACTGTATGTTCTTGCTCATGTCCTTCCCCTAAAGTATGGTACAGCATGTAACCACAAGGTCTTACTGAGTATCTTTATAAACCTGGTTATGAAAGAAGTGGGAATTGGTAATTTAACAGACTCATGGATATGGGTGAAAAAGGAGAGATCAGGCAATTATTCCTCATAGGCTGAACTGTAAATGGCCACAGAAGCAAATAATAAATAAACAATCTTATTTGTAAGGGACAGTCTAAAGTCATTTGCTCCAACTACATGCTCAAAGGAGGGCTGACTTTTTAATCAGACCCAAGCAATCCTCACATGAGTCAGTTGCTGCAGAAAACAACAGGGAACTCAACACTGGTGTGGGGTTTTGCACTGTGACACAGAGCAAATTACTCTCTGTAGTTCATAGGCCAATGAAATGTGAAAAGAACAGGGTAGATTTACTCTAAGGGGATGCAGAGGTTGCAGGAGCTCCAAGGCTCTCAGTAGCACTGCTGGGAGGGGACAGGCTTTATGGCTTGTAGCAGCTGAGACCCTACACAGCAGAGAGCCCTTCCGTCCGAGCTGGGATGTTACTGCTGTACACAGTTCTGTCTGCTCTTACAAAGCATGCTTAGAGTCAAAAATGGACAGAACATTTTAAAGATAACTCATTTTCTATAGCGCTATTTGAGGGCAAAAATACTTGGTGTTTCCTCTTCTGTTCTGCACCCATTCAGGGGCCCCTGCACAAACGAAAATGAATAGGTTGTTAGTGCTGTGGGAAGCACTGGTCTGCTGGTGCCAGGCACTGGCATGTGGTGGGTCCACAGACCCTCCAGCAGACCCACTGTGCCCTTTCCGTTGTGTCCTGGATGCAGCAGGTCCAAATCAGTATTTTCATAAACACTGCCACAACTTTTTCCATGTACAGTTTAGCCACACGTTTTTGGTTTAGAAACCCTTTAAGTATTTGATCATAGGACGTCAAGGACATTTGGCTTAAGAGGTGGAGGAAACTAGAAACCACACAAATGCTATGAATAGAAGCTACGAAAAGAGATGGCACATTTATGAACTCGGTCAAAGTGGATGCATATGTTGCTTTATTTAGGCTCATATCAGAGGAAGAAACCCAGGCAATCTTTAGCTCTTTACTTATATTAAAGTTTCAGCCCCTGTTGTACCATGGCATATTCCTATTTTTATACTACTGGAATTGTCACCTGTAAGTTTCCCTGTAAATAACTTCCCAGCCCCAGAAAACCTTATGCTGGCATGACTATGATATTAAACCTATCTTCACTTGCCTAAAAGATAATAATCAGGTGAGGTATTATCAAGCATTAGTGATACTCAGCAGTAACATCTGAGCTTACAAGAAAAGCTCTGCTCCTAATGCCTGAATGACTCATATTTGCCACTAGAACAATAAAAAGTAATTGAAGAAAGTTGGCTTTAAAAATATTACTTGGAACCAGAGCAAAATCTTTAAGCATATCAAATGTCATCTAAAGGCTCTTTCTAATGTTGAAGTTGTTACAGTACAAACAGAATGAAGAGAGAGGCCTTGCTCTTTTTTTACTGAAGACCAGGAGTGGAAAACCAGAATTGAAAATATTTCTATCTGTTGGAAGTTGGAAGAAAAATATTATTTTATTCATAATGATGTATACAGAGAACATTGTAACACACAGACACATGTATCAAGATACTAAACTAGAGGATTACATCTCCATAGGACAGAAAATTTTACATTCACCCAGTCTTTATCGTGCCTGTAACCCAGCAGGAGTTTGCCTTAATGATATATACATTGTCTTCATTGAATGGTACTTACTGGGTACTCACACGACTAACTTTTAAACATAGTTTCACAATATATTGGCATCAAAAGTGAAGCCAGCTCATGAAGCTCCCTGCTACCACTCCCACTCCCTCCCTGCCACCACTTCCCCTACATCACCGTGGGCCACTCCTCACCCACGCCACTATGACTAGTTGAAGGGTGACATGAGGACACAGGTCACCAAAGTGACCTGGGTTAAAAATAATCCCACTGAAAATACAAGTGAATATTTTTAACTTGGAACATTTCAAAGATATGGCTTATGATGTGATGCCATGAGCAGTTTTAGTGACACAGCTGGTGTGGTGGCAAGCTGAGAGAATAGGGTGGAAGCGGGAGGGAAGAGGCCGGAAATCCTCAAGCCAGAAACTCTGCCATGCACTGTGGAACAATGCCACATGGCAAGGTTTGCAAAATCTGATCCTCTATCCAATTTCCTTTGGCATTCCTACTTGGATGCTATGATTACTGAAGTTTGGGGTACTTACGCCATGATGCCCGAGAGATGAAACATTTCAGCTGTTATGTATGACAAGTAACTGTACAGGAAGACAAAGAGTGGCTCAATCACTCGGATTTTATGGGTGAAACGGGTGGTAAAGGCTGCTACAAATCCCAAAAGGATTCCAATCAATACTCCACCGATCCCCACTATAAAGAAGTTAGCAATCCCAGCGAATATGTCAATAACCTTAATTGTGCGCATCTGGCAGAAAGACTTGAACAAATTGTACAGGACCTATGAGGAAAAAGAAAGCACATTATCTTTTTGAACTACTCTTAATTTTCCTTCATGTCATGTTCCTCTGCTTAAATGTTCAACTTGAATTTCTCTACCTTGAATTTGCTTTTTAGATATTCTGTTATTTATCTCTGGCATATTATTTGTCATCCATATATACTAGGGAGATACACAAAGACAGATAAATATAATTACTCCCATTTTTGCAAATGCAACAGATTTCTTAACACATGCCACTCTGAGGGCCAGGAGCATAAATCTATCTAATTCTTCTTTAATTCTTCATTTATTTATGGAGGTTCTAATTTCTCCAAAATGTCTGTTTCAGATTTTCCCCAGATTAAACAAAACAGAAGGAGAAAAAAAAACCAGTTTCATAACCAGTGAAAAATCAGGTTATTTTCAAATCTGTTTGATCTACGTGACACTGAGAGGTAGAGTACTGAACTAGACCACAGATTCATCTAAACTGGTGGAGTAGGAGAGGGTTTAAGGGGGGCTGGGGATGGACAGTGACCACCTCAGAGAGTAAAAGAAATACAGTATTCATGAAGCCAGTGCTCTTTCTCAAAATTATCGACCATTAGGAATCCAATGATTTAAAGACTGTTCAAAATATCAAGTATTTCTAGAGATTTGGATTTCATGGCCATTAAAAAACCTGTTGCCATGTGTTTGCCCAGTTTAATTTTCAGTGTTTATAACCATCCTCCAAAACAAACTAGGTTAATAGCATTATCACGTTTTCTTAGCCAGAGACCCTTTTTGTTTTATATAGGAAACAGTACAATCTTAAGTCCACATTTCTCTAATATGCAGTATTTTAGTTTCTCCAAAACAGAAAACAATGGAATCAGTTACTCTTAAGGAAACCTTAAAGGGTTGCCCCATCTGCAGACTCACCTGGGAGATTTGGCCATTCTCTGGTGCTGCATGTGTGCTCCCAGCCCTGCAGCACAGGATGGCTACACTGTCCCCTTGTACAGAGCTAACTTTGCTCACAGGCACCTATTCCTATCACAGTGGGTTCACAGGATAGGCCAGTGAAGACCAGTCATCTTAGACAGCTTGCAGGAATTAAACCTCTGCTTTCTTCCTGGACTTTTTAGTAAACCAAACAAGTTTCTCTATCAGGAATGCTATTTGAAAGAACAATGTTTTATCAGTACTTGCATTGTGCCAACAAAGTAGGTGTTTGAGTAGTGGCTATGGAAGGATTTCTCATGTTTGCAGTCTTGTTCCCTCTCACAGGACAGAACATAACTTGTTCAGCACTTCTTAGTCAAAACCAGATAGGTCTTACAGAACTAAGGGTTTAATGCAAAGACCTATTATTATGGATGGTTTGGGCTAAGTGAAAGGAAAGAACTGAAACAGAAAAGAAAAAATATATTCCAGAGTAAGCATGAAAATAGAAGGTTAAATAAAATCTAGAATGGTTACCAGTAATTTTCATTACAAAGCAGCAAATACAATAATAGCAGGATCATGATCTATTTATTTGATAATAGTGATGCTCTCAGGATGAGTCCACTTGGGAGAAGTCTCCTTTTTCATCTGGACGAACCCCTTGCTGCTCTGAGGCAGAGTCCCAGCCTTTTTGCCCCATTCCTTGTTACTATGTACTGTGTAGGACAGGAAAACAATGTCATAGGCTCCGCCACTTTTCCACCTGTTTTGATTTTTGGACCTTATGGATTTGCACAGAGAGAAGTATACCAGAATTAAACCTACTGAGAGTAGGAGTGCCTTTGCTGGTCACTTTACTAGGTTCTCTCATTCCACAGACTCTCAGGACTCCTTGAATCACAGACTGAAGAATTGACTTGAGTTGTGTGCAAGGAGTTTACCTGAGTCACTTGTTGAAACTTGGGACAATCCCAGAGTTGTGTTTTTCTCTAAGACACCTACAGAATTTGACCTGGCAGAATACTCTTTTGGTACGTATTAGGGAAGCTGATTTTTTTTTTCATTGGAGTTTTAAATAATATTTTTTGCATTTTAAAAAGTAACTATATAAGTATATACAAGGCTAGGCTCTTAAGTAAGAGAACTGCAAGGATCTTGTAAAGAAGTAGAGAATTTTATCTATCCGAGCCTTTTCATAACGTCATCTCATCTTCACAGCAAAGTATTCACTCTGCAAATAGAATGGAGCCTGCTGGTCCATAAAGAGACATCCTCATAAATCTTAAGTGCAATGCCATAAGTTATTTGAAAGAAGAAAAGCAATTTTCTCCTTTGTACCTCAGCCATGGTAAAAGCAGCAGCTATGATTATGGAATGTCATGAACATGATTTTAACCTCATTCCTATTGTTTATTTACACTGTTGCAAATGAGATCAAAATCAGGTTCACCTCCCCTTTACTCTACAGCATTTCAGTTTTACTGAGCCTTCTCTAAGCTTTCAGGTGTATTAAACACCAACTCTGGTCACATCTTCAGTGCATTTGGTACAAGAACAGGGGAATTTTTTGAAGTTCAATATTTGCACTAACTCAATCGCCTTCAGCTGAACTCACTGAAGGTCACACTAAGCAATATTAGTCAGTGATCACTTTTTAATCTTGTCCCAGAATGTCTCTGAAACACTAATTGCCTTTTTTCATCAGTTCTCAGTTATTAAGTTTTTAATTCTAAAATTACTTTAAAGCACTCTAAAATAATGTTGTCAGCAGAGGCAGAATACAGAGTACTGCTGTAATGTTTTTTAATATGGGAATAATATTATTATAATGACGCTGGCTCCTTCTTTCTGATTTTAAGCCCAGAATTTGAAGTGCTAACACTCAGCTGTGATCTTACCATCTAATATCACCTTGCTAGTTATGTGTGACAGTTTTTTGGTAAACTACCAACTCCAATCAAGAATCCAATTTTCAAACATTGTCCTCTGCCAAATTCAAGCTCCAAAATTCCACCAGTGGGGAAAAAGGATGGTTCAAATGCACAGACATATCGCAAAAACTATTAGGCATGAAAGACCATCTGAAAAATGCAGCAGAACTGATATTCCTGAGAAAACACACCTTTCTTTGCATACAAGATGAAGGTGTAGTAGCACGTTCTCTGAAGGGGAAAGCATAGATGACACTGCTATTCTAGTAAAAGCGCATTTAATAAAGCCACTCTGTTTTGCAGCGCCTATCTGCGTGGCCCCAGGATTTTTTTGATAGTGCAGTGGCCATAGGAGTTAGGCAGCTTCCATGGACATGCCAACCTGCATCCAACTCCCTTCCTACTTCATCCCCACATCTCACTGCAGGCCCTGCCAGGGCAGGTGGGACTTGAGGGCTCCAGCCGATGAAAGCTGAAAGGTTCTGAGCTCCGCTGGTTGCAGCTCTTATCAGCTCCCCCTGTAAAACAGGGGCAGAGGAAGGGACAGTACACAGCATCACCTCCTCAGAGCACATGGCTGAGAACCCAGCAAGGGCTGCCCCAGTGGCATCTGCTGTGGGCAGGGAAGGCAAGGTCCTCTAAGGGCAGCCCCAGGAATCTGTGATGGCCTGGGTCACATTTTAGGTGTAATCACATGATTGCAGGTGTGCAAAAACATAACAAGGAACCATTAGCAGACCAATTCTGTGCATGTGGAAATAACTTGATCTCCATCCAAGTGCTACCTTTAAGCGATAGGAAGTGAGACCAAAGGTACTTCACATTCTTTCCACTGCTTCATAAATATATGTAAAGCCAGTGCATTACTGGACTGTCCCGACATACTCCTCGGATTATCTTCCCTCTGTTAGGGCATCTGAAGAGGCAGGCCGTAAGGAAACCTCCAGAGAAGGCAATAATGATGTCTACAGGAAAGCTACACATTAAATTTCCATGCCAGCCCCTATAAAAATGGTGGTTTAGAGAAATTTGCCTTTGGGAAATAGCACATATGAATATTCCAGTGATCAGGATGCAGAGTTTTCCTAGCAAATCTTGCTGCATCAATTGCTTCTCCGGTGGCTGACTTTGCAATTGAAAAAAGTGATTTTGCTTGGAAAAATCCACCAAACAACAAGTTTTAAATAACCAGATATTTTTCTACTAGAAAAAAATCTTGTATGAAGAGACATCCATCACACAAGTGGTCATTAATAGTGACTAGAGACAGACCCAGCCATGGCTGAACTGCTAAGCCTTTCGAAACTCAGTATGTACACCCATTTATTTACTGGACTGGCTTAAGTATCAGTTTAGCATTGGCAGGCAGTTCCAACCGTAAGATAATGAGAAAAACTAGGCTTTAAGGCAAGCCCACAAGAGGACACACGATTCAGCTGACTGGATAGCAACAGATTCAGATAAAGCATGCAGTGTAAGTAAAAAATAATACGCTATTCCCACAGACACACAAGAATTTATCAATACCAAGGCTCAGAATAAATGATGACACATTCATATGTTAAGCAGGTGAGGAAAAGTCCAAGAAAAGGGAAAAACAGGTGAGGCAAAGTCCAAGAAAAGGGGAAAACAGAAGGACAATTGTGCTTAGTATGGGACAGGAATAAGAAGCCAGGGACAGAGACACGAAAGTACAGACCCAATTCACATACTTTTCTGATCCTTCCGGGGTAAAAAACAGGACCTCTGTGTCTCACAAAACAGAAAGCATGCTAGGACATGGCATGTTGGCATGGGTAGGATTTCAAGACATGGATGAATGGGAGTAATGCCTCAGACACTCCTCAGTGTCATCAGGTACAAATGAGGGATACTGGAGGGGATAATGGAATTTGCAGATTGCTGTCGTCAGGTCAGCACCACAATCCCAGTTCAGCTAGTTAATGATTAGAAATTACTGCCTCCAGGTGGCTGTCTTATCTCATCTGTAGCCTGGGATGTACGTATTGGTAGTTTCAGGGCAGTTCCAACAGGATGGGCATATGCAAAAAGTTAACCTCAGAAGGTCCTGTGCCACCTCCATAATTTGCCATCCTCCCCATTAACACACTGTGACACCCCACACTGGCCCTTTCCCTTTCCTGCCCAACAACATTTCTGCAGGTGAGGAAAACCTACAGTTTCAAATTACAGAAGTAACAGAATTACAAAGATACAGAAACTAGAGCGATCAGGTAGTAAAATCCCTACAGTAAATATGCTACCATTACTCTCACGTGGTAAGACTACTGTGGTTTCTAAATCTTACCATTACTGTCATGTAGTAAGACCACTGTGGTTTCTAAATCTAAAGTTTAAATAATTAGACAGACACATTAGCACTCCTTGACTTCCATCTATTAGCAAACTGTAATAAGCAGATACAAAGAGATACAATGGAGTGGCATATAAACAATAATTCATCATTTTTATCAATTAATCATTTATCAAGGAACTTACCACAGTTATAGCATCATTCAGCAAAGACTCTCCAAACACCAGGATATAAAGCTGCTCATTGACATGGATATTTTCAAAGACGGCTAACACCGCCACGGGATCCACAGCTGAAATGAGGCTGCCAAAGAGCAAATTCTGCAGCAAAGTGATATCAGTCAAACCAAATGCACTTATCTGGCAAATTCCATAAAGGGAAATTCCAATGCCGATGGCATTCCACAGTGTGCCCACCACAGCATACCAGAATATGGTACCAAAGTTCTCAAAGAACAGACGAGTTGGCATAAAATATCCAGCGTCGAGTACAATAGGTGGTAACAGATACAAGAAAAACACATCACTGTTCATTACAGGTGGGGACTTCTCCTCTGCTCCAAAAATAATCCCACCAAGAAGCAATCCAACCAGAATAAGGAGACAGCTTTCAGGTACTATTGAGGGCAACTTGTGATAGAGATGAAAGCCTTCAAAGGAAATTCAAACACAAGAAAGGGAAATGGTTACTTGTAAGAATCCATAGAATTATTCTGGATTCTGTTCTCTTCATTTCCATACCAAACAAACAGCAATTGCAGAGCAATTTCATTTTCATTGCAAAGACTGAACTGAACATCCATAATGGGTCAAGGCAAATATGTTGGCTAGCATAGTTAATTCAGTTGATTTGCTGGAGAGGCAAATTGATAGCTAGACATTCCACTTAACAGCTACGCTGGATGAAGCAACTGTGTTCAAGGGGTCTCTGTGAAACTGTGAGGTAATTTTTTAAATGTGGAATCCTCCAGAAACACAATCCAAATACTTCTCTAGGGCAAATTATATCTAGATAGAGAAAAAAAGTCATACTAACCACTGCTTCCTCTCTGGACAGCTTCACAAAAGAGTTTAAGGAGTACATTAATTTCATTTTCACTTTTAAATTCTCAAAGCTAATGAGGGGAACTAGTACATGTCACCTGCACCTAGTCACCCATGATCACTTCCCCTACGACCAAGAAGAAGGATTTGCAGATACAGTTATTATTTTTAGTGAAGCCTCCAAATTAATTTCATAAGAATCAATATGTTTTCCATAAAATGACAATAAGTTGTAGCCTGTGCTATTATGCTCATCCTTCTGTATCATATGAATTGTGGTAGAGTTATGATTCTCTCATAAAATCTGTGCAAACAACAGAAAAAAAGGTTCTGAATGAGGAATAGTAGTTGAATGTTACTTAGCCTCCTAAAACTCTCAAAGCCATGCAGTTTAGATTTAAAGATTCCAATTACTTACAGAAGTTGACTGTTGTAAGGATAATTCTGGTAATGAATGGGAAAAGTTTTGAAGGAACTTACTCTGGCCAATCTAATGGAATGATCAACCTTATGCACCAAGGTCACATTCCAGGTCCCAGCGATGCCAATCTTTTCTAGACTCCTCCTTATCTATATTTGGCCCACATAATTATATAGAAATTGATCCACACCCACAAGATCCCACAATCCCTGCCTAACTAAAAAGCATTTAAATTATTTTAAATGAGAGCTGCACAGAAACACTGGGTGTGGTAATAACGGGCATCTATTTCAGTAAAACTATTTCAGTAAAAATCCCACCTGTAGTCGAAACAGTTAAACTACTGCTATCTTTGTATAGTTTACATCCAGTTTCCCAGTTTTGGGGTTAGGAATCTTGCAACACCTATTTTGTTAACTCTCCCCTCACCATGGATATTTTTCCAGTTAAAAGAAAGCCTGAACTTATAATTAGGAAAAACAAATTGTTAAGGAGCAAGAGGAAAGCAGTTTTAATCTACGGACTTTTTACTTATATATTCTGTAACTATTAAAGCTATTTTTAAAAGCAAGTAGCTCAAACTGAATTTTTTTTTTCCTTTATAAATGAACTGCTTTAAATAATTAGAAACACAGCCTTTGTGACTTATTAGGACTGCCAAATTCATTTCCATTCTTCAAAACCAGAATCACCAATGTCCTATATTGGCAGAATAGGTAATGATCCTGGAAAAATCAAGAATTTGCAGTTGGAGACTTGACTCTTCACCTTTCAGCTGCTTCCATATAAACATTTTATGATTTATCTTAGTTTCTGCAGTGACAGAAACAGAATTCCAACTCAATGATCAGGAAGTTTCCCCTGAGTAAGCAGGTTTTGCCAAAAGTTTTTTTAAACCCTTCAAAAGTAAATTTTAAATCATTTCCTCAATAAAAATTCAAGAGGAGGGAAATTTTGTAAATGCAACTTTTGATGAAAATCCCAACCAGTTGTAATGCAAGGGGCAATGAAATGTCTACTGTGAATAAAAAAATTAAAATCTTTTCTTCTTTACAAATCACTCTGAAAAGTTCATAGCCTCTCAGAGGTTTGGGATCTCACGTAATTCTTAAAGGTAATGGAAAGTCTCCCACTAAGTTAAACATGCTTTTTATTAATGTAAAAATCATCAAAACTCCTGGAAGACTTCCTTCCACCTAAAGGGTGATGAGGGACAGTCTGCGGCTCCTGATTTGAAAGCAGAGACCTAAGATTTAGAATCCAGTGCACATCAAGTCATAGCAGATGCCCTATAGGATGAGGGACATCTTCCCTGCTCTGATGGATTCACAGCCACAGGGTCAGGAGCACCCCAGGAGTGGATCCCCTGCAGTACAGAAATACTCAGACTTTAACGCTGAGTGTAGGACTACAGCTACTTTCTCCTCCTCTGACCCTGTTCTTGGGCTTCAGATTATGCAGTGACTCAGCTTCAATAGCATGAAAGTAAACATCCTCCATATAGCATGGCAAAAATGGCCATAGGACACTTGCCTAAAGTGTAAGTTCAGTATGTTTCAAGCCAAAAGTCCTTAGAATCCCAGTTTCCTTCTTTTTTGGGGTGAATTCCAGTGCTTTCTGATGCTGGAAATGCCACAGAGATGAGTACCTCTGAACAGCTTAAACCTACTTTCAGGAGAGCAGGATTGGAAGGGTATCAGCTCGATTGTCAGAAGAAACACCTCATTGTGCATTTGTGATTAAACATAAAAGTAATGAGAATCTGGATCGGTTACACAACATTTTGTAGGTTTAGTAGCATAAAAAATAAGTAAAACTGGGAATTAAGTATACTAGTCTCACTGCCTAGAGACACCAGCATATTCAGGTGCAATGGTCCCGTCTAAGATACTCATGGAGTCCATCAGCATGCAAGTAGCACACCTCTGGTATCAACACACAAAATAAAAAACAAGTAGAGGTAGTTATAAAATAATTCCATTCAAGGCAATTTATTAGATTTCAAATTGTGCTCATGTCCTATTTGGAATAAAAAGCACCACGATCCTAATGTCTTCGTCAAAACGTTCAAGTTCTGCTTGACAGGCTCAGGTTTTCCTTTCTTATGCTGTCTTTCTTGCTCCCTCTAAACCAAGCCTACAGTGACATGATCACAGGCAGGATCAGACAAACCTTTCAGGTAAATTCCCAATAAAAATTAGCAAATGCTGGAAAATTTCAGCTCTGGTGAAGCTGCACTTCTGTGAAAACATATTTGTTGAAAGATTCATAACTGGGTGCTGCAGTTGAGTTCTCTTTGGGATCTTTCACACACTGAGAGAGCTGTTATCACACAGGACCCTATCTTCTGAGCTCCTCACAGCTGAAAAGACCTAAGAGGTCTGTTCATAAAGGTTTGATACTCAGCAGTGCCAAGTGTAAGCATTCAGTGCCTAGCCCCAGAAAGGAATTTGTGATGCCAGATTAAGCACCGAAGTTTCCTGGGCAATGCAGGAGTCTCGAGGTGGATTTCACGCTGCCTGGCATGTCAGGGTCAAGATGCCTGTGCTGCCCAGCAGGAAATTATAAGAGGAATGCATCAGAGAGGTTCCTCTCTCAGAGAGCCGCTCTTAGTGCAACAGGTAGTGAGATGGGCTGGGAAACCCATCTCCATCCTCTTGAATCGAGAAACATGGCTCACTCCTGGTAACCAGTAGGACATGGCAGAGCATCATTCAGTCTTCACAGTTCAGAACTGCCTATCTGGGCTACCTTCATAGAAAAGAAGGCACAAACCAGTGAAAATTCAANGTTCAGAACTGCCTATCTGGGCTAAAGGCGCAAACCAGTGAAAATTCAGCATGGAATGTGACTTGGGAGCGATGGGAGCCTGACCTGGGAAAGTTTACCTGATGCACTCACTGGATAAGGAAACACAGACAGAGCTCCAGGAGTAAGAACTGGATGTTCCTAATTCCAGTCCCAGAGTCAAGGCGCCTGTAGATAGGCGTGGTGAAGCTGAGCACTGCCACACCCAGGGCCGCTCCTGGATCATTGCTCCGCGCACACGCACTGACAACAGCATGCCCTAGATTAGCCACACTTGCTTTCATTTGGTGTAACTGAAAGGATTTTAAAATTATATGCGTTTATCTTCACCTGTGCTGTTTGCTTGCTTACTTACTAGAATCACACTGGAAAATTAAAGTAGTCGGGCAACACTTTTTTTTTGTTTGTTTTAACTTTTGAGATGCCTATGCACTGGCAAAATATCATGATAGTAAGAAAGTATAGTCTTACAGAAATTGTATATTATTGTGTCTGTATGTGTATTTATATGTTTCAAATGGCTTCCCTTTTTAATAAAAACCTTTAATAAACCAGAAAATTTTTCAATAGTTTTAGCTTATTCAAGAGTTTTTGCTTTATCGATACTCAGAAGCCAGACTAATTTTCAGTACTCAACAGACTAAATTCTCCATATTTCTGGTTATTACAGTTCATTATATATTTGAGTGTATCATATTTGAACTTCGTCCTAATTCTGCAAACACCTAAGTGCATACCTAAGACTAAGTATGCACCTTTAATGCATCAAGATATATGCATGAGGATACATGCCTGCTTAATGGCTGCAACATGCAGTATTTCTGCAGGAAGTAATGATGGCAGACCAAGTTACTTGGGTCAAGGATCAGGCCTCCAACTACAATGTTAGCCATGGCAGGAGGTGAGTACAAATTTTTGGTTTTTCAGAATCCTGATTATCTGGTCATAAACTGAATTGTGACACAGTCTATTTAAATGTCACAAGCAGAGGTTAAAAGTTTTAACTTTGATAAAAATGTTTTATCAGAATGAGCATGATGGTATTTTTTAAGGTAATCTGTGCTGCAAAGTCGGAGCTCTGAAGGAAACAACTGTAGCGTGGGTAAACTTACTTATTTTGTTCCTAGAGCTCTATTCCTTACATCACCTTCTAGGTAAGAAGGTACAAAGTTCATAACTCATAGAGACTTACTGGATTTTAAATAGCTATCTAGCACACCATTACCTGACATTCTTTAGATTATTATGATGTACTCCTTCCTTTGTTTGGGACATAGAAGCTAACTGAAAACATGATATATAAGCTGCACAAAACTCTGAAACTATGCAATACAAATGTTTTCCACATGAGGGAAGAGGTGGCCTTCCTTAGAGCGCTGTCTTTTATATCTTTCTCGGGACATTAAGTGAATGGTGGAAAATCAGAGTAAGGAGGAGGCATAGTCTATCCTCATAAATATTTTCTTTTCATCGATCCGTTGTTCTGCTTTGAGACTGTCATTATACCCGGCGTTATTTTAAGAAAAAGAAGACCGTGCTCAAATGACAGCAGAGGGATCAAGAAAAAGTCAGTCACGCACCGGGTGAACTCCGGGTTTTACGGTCCTCGTAGCCCAGGGTTTACCCGTCTCTTTTCTCCTCCGCACCTCTCCTAACTGAGAGAACCCCGACTTCTGCCAGCCAAATCCCGCCCGGGCATCCAGCTCCGCGGAGGAGCGCCAGCCCCGTCCGTCCGCCCCGCGCCCGCCCCAGCCCGGCCGTGCGCGGCGGCACCGGGAGCGGCGGCCGGCCAGGTACGGGCAGGGAGCGATCACCCCACGGCCCCGCTCACCGATCTTGGCGAGGGAGGCCAGCAGGATCCAGAGGGTGATCTCGAAGGGGATTTGCACGTGGGGGTAGTCCAGGGTGAAGACGTGGAGCCGCGTCTCCTCGAAAGCGGTGCCGCTGGGGCTCGGAGGGGTGCCGGTGCCCATCGCC